>CAJRST010017779.1:2286523-2328795 GCA_907169785.1 Menidia menidia | reverse complement strand
GCACTGGCAGCTGAACTGACCCCCGGCGTGACTCAGACAGCGGCCGTGGGCCCCGCACACGTGAGACGAAATCAAACGCACCCCCGTCGGGGTGCTGTTGGATGCCACTGCCACCGTACAGCTGTCAATCACTGAAGAGAAGGACGGGGGTTAAAAAGGTTAAAAGAAAGGAAATCTATCCATTCGCCCGTTGTATGTTAATCTGAGAGCGGTTCACAGAGCAACAGAAAGAGTCTATGCACCCTCTTGTTGGACCCAAAGACTTCATATCAGAAGAGATTTATAGTCCTTTAGCTCCATGGTATACCCCAACATGGTGTAAGATCCTAATTCTACAGTATTCCCCATGGTGACACTAGCCCCCAGGCTTCCCAGAGCCTCTATATTATAATGTTACGCTGTTACACTTTTATATAGTTTAACATATTCAACAAGTCTTTAAATAGCTTCTTAAATAGCTTCTACATTTCTACAAAATTGAATTAAAAACCAGGGGTTGACTCCACCAAATGCAGCAGTAGTCAGACTTTTTTTTGTTTGTTTCATAAATCAGAGTTATAGATTTTACACCCGTGATGCAGAAGGCAGAAACGTAAATGACTGGATGGAATTATTTGTAGGTTGTCTACGAGGCAAACGGGAAAAACTACAAGTGTCAACCTTTGCAGGGTGTTGTGCGGCAGTGGTCCTTCAGGTGCGAGCAGTTCTTTCCCTCGTAGTCCTCAGGACATCTGCAGACGTAGTCTGTTGCCACGTTGAAACACTGACCCCCATTTTGGCAGGGGCTGATCAGGCAGTAGTCGATGTCCAACTGCAGAGAAACGACCAGGGAACGATATAGCCTCAAATGTGAAAGATGGTGATTGTGACACAATGTAAACCCGATAATGTGACACATAATCCCTCAATATAAATGTAAATGTGTGTAAATACTGCTGTTAATCACACACAGTGTTTTGAACTGTTTTACATCAAGTCAAAACTCCTGAAAAGCTCTAAAAGCTGATGGTGCTTACAGTGAGACTTCGATTTATGCCGATTCAGCGTTCTCTGAATGATCCAATGTTAACTTCTGGATAAATTCCTTGTGTCAGAGACTACTCTCACATCTTGGTCCGGTCAAATCAGAGGAGGAAACTTACAAAAGATGTTAGAAAAAAGGGACACTGGCTCACCTGACAGTGATGTCCGGAGAAACCGGGAGGACAGAGGCAGTGGAAGCCATTTATCTCGTCGTGGCAACGGCCCCCATTGAGGCACGGCTCACTGCCACACTCGTCCAAGTCCTCCTCGCAGTGTTCCCCTCCGAAACCTGGAGCGCACACGCACTTGTAACCACTCACCAGGTCCTGAGGGAGAGAGGATGGACACAAGTTAACTTTTATCCCTTTCCAAAATCAGCAGATCTAACAGAACGCCAGCTTTTGCAACTATACCAATCACAAAAATTGACAATGGAATGCAAATGTTTGAATTCTGCTGGAGACAGAATTGACCTAAAAAAAGATGTTTTAAGATTTCTTATATGAATGACTTGGCCTTTGCTGTTTATAGGAAAGCTCACCTTGCACTCAGCTCCGTTCTGACACTGGTCATGACAGTCGTTGATGTCTGCAGAGACAAAACAAGCTCTCAGTCAGGAAGTGTTTGAAGGCCTGGTGTCACTGCATGGCTCCGCTCCTCAGTCTATTTCCTGTCTTTACTTCAGAGAACAGCTTTTGACAGCAGATGCGTTTAGTGCCCCCAGATCAGCTCCAAGTGAAGTTTTCTAGCCTAAGAAAATCAAACTGAAGATAATCTAAAGAGTTGTGATTCAAAAGGCTGACAAATTAAATGCTTTCAAAGAAAAACTGGTAGTTGTACCAAACTGATAATTTTGGATGTTTAAGCATGCTGATAAACATTTAATTACTTCTGAAAACGCTGGAAATGTGAACATGTGTAACACTGTGCTGATCAAGATCTTTAACTAAATTAAATTCTGTAGATGTTTTAAAAACCTCAGAAAACTGACGGGAAAATAGATTAATCTGCAACTCTTCCTGTCATCTGTTGACACTTTTATGTTCTGCCCAAAGGCACAGATTTCTGATGTCCCATTTTATCGTTATTTAAAATGAAAGGTGTGCCATTAGTGAGGGATGGCACAGTCTGTTCGCAGCATTTAACTCACTGATATCACAGTTCAGGCCCGTCCAACCAGGGAGGCATTCACAGAAGTAAGCTCCAATTAGGTTTCTGCAGGAATTGGCGTTGACACAGGGGTTATCATGGCACTCGTTAGCATCTGAAAAACAAACAAGAGAATGATTTTGTTTGTGAACAAATAGATGAATATTTCCAAGACGAAGCTTTGGAATTTTCTAATTTTTTCACTTTTTTACAACCGGTCAGACACTGACAGGACAGAACACCAGCTGGAATTAAAGGCTCACTGTCTCCTTATCCTAGTCTAATATTGGACGTAGGTGAGAACTGATTACAGAAAAAAGCTCCATCGTGTTAGAACTTTTAACCTTTTCGTACAAATTGTGATCACTTCAGTTTTTCCCAAAGTGTTTTCGATTTAGTCAAAAATGTGTTTATTCTGGGATTTTTCCAGATGTCGACTCAAGTTTTAAGACTTCTTACTGTATGTTTAAATTTGTGTTTAAATTTTTAATGAATTAACATAGAATAAACATACAACTTTGTCTTGGCTGACTAACTTAATTAGTTTTGGCTGACCAGCGACATGCCAATAAATTACAAAGGACATAAAAGTAAGCACTAACAACAGCCTCTGAACTGATGGGGAATAAATGCCAGTCCTACAACCGGCTATGAATCATGCCTAACAAGCACTGCCCTCCAATCCAGTCGGCCAACAACCCCTCAATCTATTAACTGAGAAGCAACGGCAGACTCACAATCATGCAAAGCGCATGTACACTCTGATCCTGACAGACAGGTCTGTGAAACACAACCAACACACAAAGCTAACTTAATGACAGGAGACCCCACACACACATAAACACACACACAAGCCAGGCACCGATGACCAACAAAAAACACAAACAAGCAACTAGTCTGTCAGGAGCTAGTTTTGTTTGGGAAACAAACAAACACAAACACTGGTTGTCAGGTCATTTGCATTATAACCAGTTATTTAGGAAAATATTCCAATAAGACCTTGAGCAGTTGCTATGACAACCTAAAGTATTTTAGCCAAACATTTAGAGTGGATACTTTATAAAAATGCATTTCTATCCCGCTGTGACACACAGTTCTTAATCCTGTCGGTAAAGGAAAGGATCAACCTTGATGGGGGGGGTTCAATAAAGCAGGAAACCAAAATGATAGAAAGACACAGTGCAGGAGTTTTGCATTTCATAAAGCAGCTGAGCTTTATTCCAGAGTTACAGGACTGACCGATGAGGCAGGTCTTTCCTGTCCACTGAGGGGGGCAGGTGCACTTGAAACCGTTAACCAGGTCCTGGCAGGTTCCACCGTGACTGCAGGGGTTCCCCAGGCACTCGTCCACATCTGGGGAAGACACACACGCGCTGTTATCCAGGCTTCGGAGAGCAGTGTTGAACAGTGAAATCAAACGAAAAGTTTAAGAAAGAGCTTACTGTCCGAGCAGTAAGGTCCAGTCCATCCGGGGGCACAGCGGCACTCGAAACTCTGACTGCTCTCTGAGCAGCTTCCTCCATTCAAACAGGGGCCGGACAGGCAGGCGTGCTCTGCTGCGTGCACACACACACAGACACGCACACGCACACACATACACACACACACACGCACACACACACAGACACAGACACAAACAGTTTATTTCAGCTCTCTTTAGAAGCATCACTTTTAAAAGGAAAAGATGGGCAGTGGCAAATTTTTTAAGGAAGAATATATTTTGGACCAACTTTTTATTATTCATGATCCGTGTTTTTTTCAAATCAAAATGTTTTTATTTTGCACTGTTCATACAAAGACAGTGGAAAGTTCTTTACATACTAAAATCACCTGCCACACCCCACAAAACTTAAACCTCTGACTCTATTCTCTTTGACTGAAACAATATCCTGAAATAAAACTGAAGAAAAAGTCTGTAAATGTCTGGCCTGAAGCTGGGGGGAGGTAACAAGAGCATTACAATAGTCGACTACTAGAAACAAAGACGTGCATTAGCACCTCTGTGGTGGCAGGAGAGAGAAAAGGGCAGATGTTTTTAAGCTGATAAAATCTTGTTTGCCTTTATAACTTGTGAACCGTGAAACTGATATAAACCATTGTTTCCAGATACAAATAAAAACATGTCCAGTCTTTTTTTCTTGACACTTTTTATTTTCAATATATTTCATTTTAAGAGGTTAAAAATCATGGATCAATGGGATCTGTTTTAATACATCACAGATTGGCTATCAGTGCCCATGAACTTCCTGTTCTGTGACTGTTAGTGGGCTTTTCCTCACTGTTCCACAAGATCCGCCCCTGACACAGTCCAAGTTCTTTCAATCAGTTCAAATCAGCCCGTTTGCTTCGGCTCATTGTCTGCGGCACCTGCTCCTCTCACCTATCTGACAGCTGACCCCGGAGAAGCCCTCGGGACAGGAGCAGTGGTATTTGTCCGGCCCCGTGTTGCTGCAGGTCCCTCCATTCAAACACGGCTGCCGGGTCCGACACGTGTTCAGGTCTGCAGCATCGAAAACAAACTCTTTTACAATCGGGCGTGCGTCAACAAAGTTAACAAAGCGGTTAAACAGATGATTTCTGATATTCACTGATATTCACAGAAGAACAACTTTTGGTCAGAAAACTCTCTCTGTGAGAGCCGCTAACATCTGGAACAGTCTTCCTATGCACATACGGGAGAGCCCCACACTGATCAGCTTTAGAGCTCAACTCAAATTATGGATGAAAGCATGAGACCACTAAAATCTTAACATTTACTTGTGATGCTTATATTGCTTATTATATGTTCTTTCTTATGTATTTGCCTGCCTAGGGTATATGGATGAAAACTAGCTTTGTAGCTATAATCCGGCATATTTACATTTGTTTTTATACTGTTGTTCATTAATGTGCTTTGTCCCTATTCAAATAAATAAATAAATATTTGTGAGCTGAAGAAACCAAATTTATCATATAAGTTTTTATCTAGGAACTGTCAAGATGGCTTACTGCAAATAGTTTTAACCTGTATTCTTCAATAAATGCTTGTTTTTCTGAACCACAAACAGATCAAAGCTAAAAGGAAGTGGGACTTTTCTCCCACAGAAAACCATCCAGCTGCTCTATTTCAGTGAAATGTTGTGAAATCTTACCTGAGGTATGTAGTGAGTTACTGGAACATACATACAGCGATGTAAAAAAAACATCAATCATCACATTTTCGTGACGGCGTACCTTTGTCGCACAGTTGTCCTCCGTAGTTGGTGTCACAGAGACACTGCCAAGGCTCCACACAGCTGCCGTGGACACACCCAGGATGGGGGATACACTGGTCGCAGTAGTCCCCTTGCCAGCCGTACAGACACCTGGAGGAGAAACCCAAAGCGTCACTTTGATTGCTGACAGCTCAAGTTGTTTTTAAAAAAAATACTTTTTTCTCTCGTCATAAATTAAAGAATCAACATTCGAATCATCTTGCTTCTCTAAATATGCCCTCACTTGCACTCTCCTGGGACTTTGCAGGATCCGTGTTCTGTGCTGCAGCCCTGTCTGCACATCGCTTCAGGAAAAAGATGGAAACAGACAAATGTCAGGAGGTGGGGGCGATTATTATTTTTTCAGATTTCTTTCTTGTGCGTTGCTGCGTCGCAAATCTCTCAAGAGGCTCACCCGTGTTGCAGTCCGGCCCCGACCAGCCCTCCAGGCACGTCTTGTTGCCGTTGTGGTCGCACTCGTGGTGGCCGAAGAAGTCGTCGCGCGGCCGGCAGAACTTGTTGCAGCCGAAGCCGTAGTAGTGCTCGTCGCAGCTGAGGCGCACCTGGAAGTGGAGCTGGGCCGCGGCGCCGTTGTGCTCCAGGCTCCGCCACTGTCGGCTGGGGTGGATCATCCCGGAGTGGAAGGCTCTCTCGATCACCGCCCCTCCGACACCTGCGAAAGCGAGCGGGTACAGAAAATCAAAAAGTAAAAAAAATAGGCAAAAATGGAGGCAAAAAAGCAGCTTTAAGATATTGGAAATGGCACAAAAACATAGGAAAAATCCCGAGGAGTTTGATTTGAAAGCGTAAAGATTGTCCAGTGGCCCCGCAGCTACACACAGCCCCCACTTTGAACCGAACAGCTCGGCGTGACGCTTAAACGTACGGCAGACCAGCCGGCTGGCGGCTCCGACCCGCCGGAGTCTTTGAAAAAAAATAAAAAAATGCAGAGCCTCTCTGCGGTATTTCACCAGCAGGGTGGAAAGTGTGGTCGGGCTGAGGCGACGGTGTCGGTTTAACCGACAGGCACCTGGATGGAAGGCACCCGGCAGGGGCTGAACGCGGAGCCCTGGGGCACCCCGGGGCAGGTCCCACCTGGTGTGGAGGCAAACTGCAACACTTCGCGATGCGACGACGAATTAAAAAGCTGCCAATAGTGGCACCGAGGTAACAGAATGGAGAGATAGCTCACTTCAAGAAAAGCGCCAAAGTCTCGGATCCGCTCTGCGCAAAATATTTGAGCAAACATTCAAACCTGACACTTCCCTGATGACACTTGCCTGAAATGTGGAGCCAACACCTGCCTGAGAGCTGTGAGCGTCTGAACTGTTAGTGTCTGAAGGGCCAGTACAGTCAGAACGGGCCTGATGCAATATCTGTAAGGCTTGAGTATCACATATAATTGTTACCCGTTTCAAAAAATGAACAAAAAAAAGTCCAGTTGTGGCGACATTCAGTTTAGGTCATTGTAACACCGAAGAAATGAGAAAAGTAATGGTAGATGTAAACAGGTTTTTCTGATTTTGGGGGTCATTCAGTACAAGAATGCTAAACCTTTCCATTTTTAAAAGCCACACACAACTTTACAGATAGAAACCAGTTGTTCTTAGTAGTGCTAACAGCATTTAGCAGAAAACAGGTGCCTGTTTCTGCCAGAAATACAGAGATGGAAGCTAACTAGGAATGGACCAGGAACACAAAAGGGAACACATGGTGGGGTTCACCACATTAGAGGAACTGTGGCCTGGAGCAAAATGCCTGATAGGAGATTGAAAAAAAAAATCCCAACTGTGTCTGTGTCTCCAGGCGGCCAGTCTCTTCTTCTGCCAAAAATCCAGAATATGGGACTACTTTTTTAAATATAAAAGGGAGCATATGTGAAACTTTAAGCATAAAATGCAGAACATATTTTTTACATTTATTAACATACAGCTTTATATATACCAGCTATCGCAGTGGAGCTATTATGGGTTAAAAAATGCTTGTGCACGTAAAGTAGATGCTGATTACACCAGCTTCTGGTCAGTAAACCTGTGATATCCTTTGCCTGTGAGGTGGTTTTCAGCTGAATTCCAAATTTAAGAGCAGAGGAGCTGATGGTACGCCGAATTCTGCTGCCGGTGACT
Organism: Menidia menidia; assembly: GCA_907169785.1. Classification (NCBI taxonomy): domain Eukaryota; kingdom Metazoa; phylum Chordata; class Actinopteri; order Atheriniformes; family Atherinopsidae; genus Menidia; species Menidia menidia. The sequence continues at coordinate 2,321,264 of CAJRST010017779.1, read as the reverse complement.
AACACCTCTGTAACACCTCTACCTGTCGGCTACAGATTCTCATCTACATCCTCGTTAAGCTGTCTTTGCTCCTGTCTGTATTCCAGAACAATGTTGTCCTAGAGCCAGCGTCCTGCTGGAAACGAGGATGTTCAAAGATATGACACAGATTTCCAAAACGTTTCTCTGTGCTGGTTTGAAATGGAAGAAAGTTTTTCCTTGCCTGTGTCGCCTAGTGCTTGCTCGTGGTGGGAATTGTTGGGTTTCTGTAGTTAACTTCAGAGTAGGGTCTGACCTGCTGTTTGGAAAGCGCTGTGAGACAACTGTTGTTGTGATGTGGCTCTATATAAATAAAATTGAATTGAAATTGAATTGAAATGCCATTGAAGCACTTCTGTAGGTACTTTTGATATTCATATTCATACAGTAAACACTGTAAAATGGAAAAGTTCATTTGAAATGAGAAAAAAAACACGACAGAGTGAGATATGTGGTCATCACTGGCAACAGGCTGGGAGCACTTAGCTTGTTGATGCTACACTTAGAGGGTAAATATCAGGCCCATCAGCAAACCCCCTCCCCACTGTTTGTCGGCCACAGTTTTGGAACAAACCCCTTCAATCTCACACAAAGGGCCAAAACTAAAATTGAACGGATCCCGGCCCCGCCCCCACTCCTCTCCCTCTACCCGTCTGCACGGAAGCCACCAGAGCCGAGGTCAGCTGACTTCACAAGGGGACTATAATGGTTCCCTGAGGGATGCCAAATACAGCACCGAGCCAACACTCCTGTTCCTGTTCAGCTTTGCTGACCGCCGGGTGGAAAACACAAGCCGAAAGAAAAACCGGAGCTTCATTCCGTCTGCACACACACACAAACACACACACACACACTCTACAGTCCACTTTCTGAATGGGACCGACCCACTCACAACTTGTTCTCGAGTTGGTGCAAAAGGCTTTGTGCACCACTGCAAAAGAGGGGTAATCAAAAATAAACAAGAGGTACAAGGCAAGTCTCTGTCATTTTGAATATTTGAAAACTTGTAGTGCCTACAGCACAGAGAAATTTTACAAAAAAATGTTTTAATGGCATGTAATTACAGGAATAAAAGCAGCTGGGTTTATTTCTACAAGCAGAGATTTTCATGTCTGTCAGAAAAATGTGAACAACGGCGGCAGCAATCGGCATGACAAAAGCTACAACTCTGGGGCCAAGAACATTTCAGCAAAGGGCTGATTGGGATTAGACCAGCAAATATTTTATGGTGATGAAGACGATTATGATGCGGATACTCACTGCCAGTGGAGGAGTCGTTGCTGAAGTCCAAGGCTTCCAAGATCAACGAATACGACCTCTGCGCACAAAGACGAACACAAAAACCAAGAACTCGTTAATTCATGTGTCAATAAAACACCGTTTTCTTTGTAGATTCTGTAATAAAAATTCAGTTTTTTTCCAGATGAAAATGAGAAGAAATCTGTAAACTGAATCATCCAACAGTGAGCAAAAACTTGTGTAAAATGGACAGTAAATGAAAAAAAGAAGAATATTTGGTTGGTGTTTGATGTTAAGGTTATATACTAGTGTTAAATCCACCAAACCAACCAGTCCTTAGCAGTCTTACTGCCGCTATGAGGTCTGTTTTAGGCACAATCTGAGCTCCGACGAATGGAGTTTTAATTCAGCTGCCACTGGCTGTGAACAGAGGAACGGCACCCCATGTCATAAATAAAAAAAGATGGGACACTTCTGCAGCATCGGACCTCCGAAAAGCTTCACGGGACAGCTGTGAATCAGTGGCTTTTCAAGTTTCTGAGTTTTTCATGGCATCTGAATCAGGGTTTTTTTGGGGTACTTTTCCCTCTCTGCGTTGGCCTGTGTGGTCTTACATCATTCTGTCCACATTTATCAACCTCTGCTGATGTTGGAGCACATCTGCAGCAGCTAAACAAACTGTGCGGGACGCCCCCGCGGCCACTCCTTCATTCGGGGCTGTGATGTTCTGCTATTAATGCGTGGCCGTCGACCAGACTGCCAGTCACCGTTGCAGGCCTCGCAGATGTGACTTATTCGAACCACGGCTCGTTGGAATCCATTCCTCTGAATTCGATTTTCAACGCATTAACATGCGGCCGTTAAATTTTGAGTTTGACCCTGTGAGCGTGTGCAGCAGAATATTTTATGCAAACTCCCATCCGCAAAGCCTTGTTTCACACTCAAATGGTTCTGTGGGTTTCACAAATGAAAGCATGGAATTAGTAAGAAGCAAAGCCTAAAATGTAGAAATAAATGATAACTTCGCCTCCAGTTTGTTCTACGTTGCTACGAGTCTCCAGACCTTTACGCAAATGCCACAGAACTGACTAAAGCGGGAGCGGGCTAATAACGGAACTGGGAACTGGGAATACAACTCTTGCAACATCCTTGCATCATCTCCTCCAAACAAGCTCAGCGAGTGCATCGGCTTGATGTCCGGACCCTGAGTGTCCAGGCCAGGAAACACACTGGGTGGCACCTCGAAACATTTCGACGGCTAATGAGTCCAAACGGCGACACGTGGCTACCTGCCAGCAGTTTCCGCATGTGACTCGCCAAATCTTCTTGTAGGGTTGTGCAGCCTGTCGGTGGTTTCCCATTTCTTCCAGTGACTTAGACTGTCCCGCTGAAGAGGTGGAACCGCTCTCTCTGGCTACAGGACTGATGTGGGAGCATAGTTTGGGAGAAAGGCAGAACCAGGTCAAGCCAACAAGCCTGTGTTGTCCTGGATGGGTTATCAGATTCCTCTGCATTGGCTCTGGTAATCACTAAGCCTTTAACCCATCAGGATGTGTGACATGTGAAAGCAACCATCCATCCATTCTTCCCATCAGGCAGCTCCTAGTCGGCTCTCAGAGGTTCTGCAGCCTATCCTGGCCGTAAACCTGCAAGAGGGGGAGGCGTGGACTAGGCTTGTCCCGATCCGATATTTGGATCGGAGGCCGATATTTGCTAAAAAATGCATATCGACCGTGGGAGGAAATGCCTATCCAGACTCCCCATCCAGTATTTTTTTTAAAGTCCGATCCAACACGAGCATTAGCATCTCCATACCACAGGTCTGTGTCCTAACCATTAAGTTGTTATAAGAAAAAGGAAGTTTTTCCTTGCCTGTGTCGCCTAGTGCTTGCTCATGGTGGGAATTGTTGGGTTTCTGTAATTAACTTCAGAGTAGGGTCTGACCTGCTCTGTTTGGAAAGCGCTGTGAGACAACTGTTGTTGTGATATAAATAAAATATATATATATATAATATATAAATAAAATTGAATTGAATTGAATTGAATAAGAGTAAATCCCGGTTCAACATGAGTCTGACAACTAAGTAAGTAGGCTGAATAACTTTAAACTTTAATACATGCTTTGATAGGCTGGTATCGGATCGGAAGTGAAAAAAGCTGGATCGGGACATCCCTAGCGTGGACAGGTCACCAACCAATCCAACAGGTGGGTTTTTGAGAACACCGGCGTGGTAACCGTCACACTACATGAAAACAGATGCAGGATTCTGCTCATGTAACGAAAAGTCAAACTCACCAAATAAGGAAAGTCTGTGACATCTGTAAAATAAGACAAAACCGTTTTCTGTGCCTTTTAACGTCTTCATATCAGGCCCTTTAACTCATTGAATGCCAGAGTTTTTTGAGCATTTTGACTGATTTTTCAAGAGCCACAGAATAGTTTGTGCTATGACTATGTAAACACCGAACACACCAAAAGAAAGAGTAGACTCTCTTCCCTCATCAGGAAAAAAAAATAATTTCTACCCTATTCCGTTCTTCCTCGACTTGCGTCTCACCAGCGACATGTTCTCTCATAGCGAACCGTTACCTTTTTCTTATTTGCCTACAATCTATGCTAATCTCCCATCAAAAGTGGCATTGCCACCTTGAGGGTCAATTTGTTAGTACATACTCTGTCTATAAGCATGATATTTAAAGACAAGCTTTAGCAGATCGTCCCCCAAGCCACTCTCGTTGAAAAACATAAAAGACGTCTATAGACTTCTTTGGCAGCCAATGACTTAATATGAACTGTGGTTCAGCGTGAGGGTGTGAGCCTGTCGGCGCACAACAAAAAGCTGTGAGAGCATCTACTGCGTGATGCTTCGGGAGGCTGGCCAGGGACCACCTAACGTGTTAATCAATCAGCCAGCGGCTTCTGAGGACGGGGCTTAACGCTTAAGTCCGGCTACGGCTCCAGCTCGACTTGGCCATCGAGCAACCACATGCACTGGAGGGGAATGGGTCTGTAGGAGATCATCGTAAAAGGAGAAGGAGCCGGGCACTGGGAACACAGCTTTAGGTCTTATTAGTGGCCCGTTTGAGTCTGTCTAAGTGTTAATATGCAGGAGTGACAACATCCTCAGCCACTTTCCCCATGTTTGTTAGTCCATGTTGGTCAGACTTAAGGGATAACAAGTATGGTACAATCCTGGTTTTAGTCCGAAGGGACATTTCTTTTCCAAATGACATGAAAGCGTTCTTACAGTCCACATTACGCTACCGAGGACCTCTCTGCACATCAAACCTTCAGAAGGAGGAAAAGTTAAGAGATAAAAGACATTTTTTGAGAGCAGAGTGGTTTGGCAGAATGACCGGGAAGGCTGGCTTCTCCAACGGTTTGGGAGGGACTGACAAATCCGAGAAATGCTAGACAGCTCTGAAAGGTGACAAAATCGAGTAATATCTAAGGAGACGGAGAGAAAGGAGAATCCAGCTCAAACACAAGCAACTTTGCGTCACTTTTTAAATGTGAAAGAATCTTTACCCAAAGCGCCCATCGATTTCTTCTGTCACCTGAGGCATTGCTACAAACCGATCCAAGTCAAACTCCAAGCCAAGCCAAGCATCTTTCATATAATGTCAAGATTAAAAATTTGCCTTGGCTGCCAGGTTGCTGATGAGCCAATCATCAGCACATCTGGTCCCTCCGGGGGGGGGGGGGGGCAGCACATCTACTCCTGATCCATCAAGGTGCAGGTTAAACTTTGCTCTGGTGTCCATTCCCTGTTGCTCAGCTATTGCCTTGACTGTGATACACGGAGGAAAAGTTGTATCTAAAACTCTTTACCCCCCCCCTCCCAATCTCAGCCCTTCACCCCCAGCATTGTCCCGTAAGCCCCAGCTGCAGCCCAGCCTATTGTTCCTGCTGAAACCTGCTTGTATAAACCAGCACAGGCTGAAGGAGCTGAAGGGGGAAGAAAAAAAAAGAAAGAAAAAAATTTAACAGTAACGCAAAACAAAAAAAAAAAAAAAAAAAAAAAAAAAAAACAAAAAGGGAAAAAAAATGCAAGACACCAGGGCGGAAAAGTTGAAAATCATAGGAGAAACAAATGAGTAGAGCTTTAAAAGAAAATAGGGGATAAGCCAGTGGAGGAGGAGGTCTTGGGTGAAAAAGCTGTGGGTTTGGCACCACATTACACATGCTGTGCTGCCTTCACAGCTCCCATAAACACAACTGACGCACACAGAGAGGCTGTTTGGATCAGTCCTGCCACTTCAGACCAGGGAGACAAAAAAAAAAAAAGAAAAAAGGAGCAACAACAGAAACCTTATCCTGCCCCGTTTGACTTGCGATGGCTTCATTTAACATGCCAGTTACTATGGTCGACGGCAAGAATGTCCTTCAGCCGGCCGGGCAGCGCCACCAACAACGGCCCTTTATCCCCCTGCACACTGGCAGGTCAGCAGAGGAAACGATGACAAAAATGCGCCGGGAAAAAAGGCAGAAGCTTTCAGATGGGAGACGTTTATAGGACGAGACCATTAGCAAACAACAGACTACAGCTAATCGTGTAAAAGCTTAGAAGGAAAGAATTAAAACGGTAATTCTGGGGTTTGTTTTATGAAAAATACCATAACAGAAAGATAATGAACATTGAATAACTGAAGGACAGATTCTGAAGTTGAACACAAAAGCTATATTTGTTTGTTTTATTTGAAATTGGAACCACTTTTTGCCATTCAAATACTCCATTGGGTGCTTATTCATTTAATTTTTATCGAAGAAACAACAAAAACTCATAATAACCATTTCCACTAAAGGCTTATCTGGACATTAGAAAGCTCTGAACTCACCGGCCACGCAAAGCTGAAGGGCAACGCCATCCTGGCCGCGTTGCTCTTGGAATTTGTGAAGGAAAACGTATTCCCGCCCAGCACCGGCGTGGAGGCGGCGCCGAAGCTGCAGGGTCCGGCGGGGGACACCTTCAGCTGGTACTCCTTCAGGCAGACCCGGAAGTACGTGTCGCAGCGTCCGGCAGCGCACCGGACGTCCGGCGGATCCCGGGGCCCGTCGCAGCAGGCGCCCGTCTGCAGCTGACCGTTGGCGTTCCGCACGGACAGGATCTGCAGCTCGAAGTGACCGGAGGCCGATGTGACCTGGGGAGGAGGACAGGTGGGCAAACGTTAGGGTATTTTCCAATGCCGGAGGGCCTTTGAACCTTCACCTGGATGGTGGGAAACAAGACCCGACGCAAAACAAAGTGGGACTGGATGCAAATTAGACCTAATTTTATTGTTGTGTTCTATGCAGACCGGGTCAGGCCGTCCCCTCTGGGCCCGGTCAGACCAGGTCTCTGTGTCTCCAAACGGGACTACGAAGATAACTTTTTTTCCCCCTAAAGAAAACCATTAATTTCACATTTCCAATCCCTATGAATCAGAAGCAGAGAAAGATTGGAAACATGTTTTAGGAGTTTATGACTACATGCAGCTGAAACTATTCACAAAGGAATTATTTATGATCTGTGAAGAATGAATCACAGACATTTGATTAATGGAGTTATTCATCAGTAGTAGCATGTGCTGAATTGAGTGTCTGGTCTCTATTTACATCACAGAAACACACAAACACGTGCAAGCCTTAAACTATGGCTGCCTTCCCTTCTAAAAATAATGTTTCAAAATCACATTTTATCCACGAGGAGAGGATTTGAAAGCGTGGGAAAAAGGAGTGCAGCAGCTGGAGGAGCTGCAGGAGAGCCCCAGCAGGGAAACGACCTGAATCCTCCCAGCTCTGGATTCTGCCTCAGCACATTCTGATTCACATCTTAACCACTCACAGCTCGCACAGAAACCTGAAACCTGGCCGAACTAAACCAGAAACGACAATAATTCGGATGGATGCATGCCCTGTGAATGCGTCTCAACAGTTCAAATCACAGGCTGCAAAAACCATGTGACCCAAAGCCTTCAAACTTCAAATTGATGTCCACAAGTACCCGGAGCGCCATTAAAATAACGCACACAGCTCCAAAAAAGCCAAAAAACAACCGAGTCACGTCAACAACCGAAAGGTCCCGCTTCTGTCTCTTCGATTCTAGATCAATAACATGCGAATGGAGACGTCAAAAAGCTAAAATGACGAAGTGAAGACACATTTTCGTGAGAGAGAGAGAGGGTGTCCCGCGGTTCGTCCGGTCGAATGCTGGTTGGAAACTAGCTAAAAAAAAGTTGGAGTAGTAGTTGCGTGTACCTGCGTGCGGGCGGCCAGCAGCCCCAGCAGAACCAGCAGCAGGCTGCGGGCGGCGCGAGGCGGGGCGCGTGCTCCTGCCATCCCGGAGGAGGGCTCGTGCCTGGCGGGCTCGCGCTGCGAGCCCCTTCTGCTTCTCGGAGCTTCTAACTCCTCGGATAGTGGAGGGGACACGAGCAAGCCGGAGACAGCGCTGCAGCTTTTTTTCTCCAGAGAGGGGAAAAGTCCCGATAACGAGGAGCACTCCTCACAACACGGGTAAAGCCTTTTGTCCTGCTATTGTCCTGCTTTCCTTTTATTAGCCCCTCTCACTACACACACCCCGTCTGACAGCAGCTGGACGAACCCGGCTAGCACTTTAAGTTATCCAGGAGGAGGCTGGCTAATAACCCAGCAAGAAAAGGGGGGAGGGGCTTGTCTCCCGGCCACGCCCATTACTTAATATTAATTAAGTATCGGTTGGTTTTTACAGTAAAATCACACAGGGGTGAAGAAGCGCTTTCACACAGAGGCCGAAAACTCGCACGGACAAACGGAAGAAATTCAACTTCTCGGCGATAATTAGAAGAAAAAACCTTAAGAAAAATTCAACCGTCAAAAGTTTTCATTCCGTCTGATTGTAACTTTCTCTGAAACGTTGTCAGGGTGCCCCAGAAATGTCAAATTCTAGAAAAAAAGTACTTACATCAATAAAATTAGAATATTTGTGAGGTTTGGAAATAATTGTAAAGAGACTTTTGGAGTTTTGACCGGATACATTGGCTTTATTGAAGGTTATTAAAATGAAAATGGCATAAATATTCATGAAATCTAAATATTTTTGTAGGCTACTTTTGTGTTTTAAACTGAAAGCACCTGATGCCATCACAGTCAGTATTTGAGCTTGATCACTTTCACACATCATTGTTTTTCTATTTAATTTTCTCTGTATTTCATGTGACGCAACTATTCATATTGTCATGAAGATTGTTGTTCAACTCACGAACCTTAAAGTTTTCTGCTGTCCATCAGTATTCTGTCTGTGAAAAATCCAGAAACAAACACTGGTAAACCTTAAACATTTCAAACATGATTTCCTTTTTTAAACTGCAGAGGTGTGTGATTCACAGCTAGAGGGTTGCTCGTTCCGGTTTTTGGCTGGGGGCCTTTCACTTTGGAGTTTGTGTGTCCAGGACTTAAGCTGCCTCCCACCGCTAAAAGACATGAAGATCTCAAAGTGAGCCTATGGTTGATTGCACAAATGGTTGTTCTTTGCTGTTTCTTTGTGGCTCTTTGATGGACTGGTGACCTGGGAAGCTGAGATATTCTCTACCTGTCTCCCTGAGCAAGCGGGTATTGATGGACGGAATTTCTGTTTGAATTACATTACAATGTTTGAATAAAAGTTAAGTAATAGGAACTCTATATTAAGTACTGTAAGTACGATCAGAGAAGACAGACAGCCTCTTTCATTTGTTAGATTTTATCCATATTAACTCATACAGAACTCTATTTAGGTCCCAAAACAGATCCGATTCACATCTAAATTTTACCTGGAGCTCGATAATGTCTTAATCACTTTTTATTTTAACAAGCTAATTAGCTATTAATTAGCTATTCTGTGTAGCTTTGGGATGGCAGATAGAACCATACATGTGCTGACTGTCAAATAATGAATTTTAGCAATTACATACGACTGGCTGCCACTTACCTTTTAAAGAGGATTTGATTTGTGTGGCTCTTTTTTGTAGATCTATCTCATTTTAAAACCTTGTAAGGCTTTATGTTGAGACTGTTTTTTATATATATATATTTTTTTTATGTGGAGAACAAAGGGAATCAGAATAAAATTCCTCTCTTGTGAGCACAAAGATGATTAAATAAGTATGATTCTGATTCTGATATTGAAACCTTACATTTCCATCTCACATGACTGTGAATATTAATACAAAATCTCGATGTTTGGATATTTAAATTTGACATAAGAGGCACCCAGAAATCTACATTGGACTGGGAAAAATGTATTGGTCGTGATGCAGAAATAAAACAATTTAAAGGTTAAACGAATCAAAATATAACATGTTTTATAGTGCATTACATCTGGAAATAATTTCAAACATGACATCATGACAAATGAACTGCTTTTTAAATCCACGGTCGAAAAAAAAAAAAAGAAAAAAGAGGAAACATGAGGAGTAGAGGAATGAAAGGATGCAGTCAAGAGGCTCATGGGACGAAGGGGGAGGTGGCTGATGTTTCTTCATGAATTAGAGCCTGAGCGACAGAACAAAGGTGGCCTCCTCTTTATTCTTAAATTAGAGCAGCTGGGATCTTTTCCCTTGAGCAGCCCAATGAATAGATTATTGGACTGCTGTCACTAAAAGAGAGACAAAACACTCCCAAACACAATCCCCATCTCCCATCTCACCCATCAGCCCCGTCGTCCTAACAACCACGGGTGCCCCACCCCCTCTTTCATTGTGATAATGAGGCAGATTCAGGACCCGAGGAAGCTCAACCACCTCATCTGGAGCAGATTTGATATAGAGATTTCCCTGGTTACCTTTGTCATTAAATGGCAAGAGAATTTATTTCAGTTAGCATTCAGGTGTAGCCGACATGGAAAAATGTTGCATTGGTGAATAGCTGTGACATGTTTCCGATAATTGTGCTGGCTTTGGAACATGTTTCCAGGGAGATGATGAAAGCTTTAGATTGTTTATTTGTCACATGCACAGTTTTGGATCAGTCAGAAACGGAACACACAGAAATATGTCCCAACTGTTGGACTATGTCCAATTTTTCCAATTTAATGGGAGGCAAAATAAATTAAAAAAAACTCACAAACTAACAAAAAATATGAAAGCTGTATATATTTATCTATCCATTTGTGTGTAAAGAAACAGACATGTATACTTTCTTTCCACAGAAACCTCGTGCACACTTAGGACCAGAAGACTGGATCAAAGTGAAGACTCGTTGTAATCTGTTGGGTTTCGTAGTGGGGAAACCTTTAGTTCATTGTCCATTTAAAATTGAGTCATTTGAAAGGGGAATTTCTATTGCGTTACAATGAATTGGATTCTGGCTTCAACTTAAAATTTTAGTTAATAGAGATGATATTTGGTGCAATATGAATATGCATAAAAATAATTGAAAAAAAAGTATATGTATAATAATATGATATAATATCATATCTATATTAGACATAATGAAATTAGGGTAAATCAAGCAATAAGGATCTACTGAATACTGATGCAATGGAGGATTATAATATCCAGATTTGCCAGGGTTTATCATTTAAAGAGCATTTTGCTATTTCAGTACAATCCACCCAAATCACAGTTCAGGTACTCTGAGAAGTAGATGCTGGGGAAGGGGTGGGGGGGGTCTAGATTTGCTAACATAACCCACTTAAGTCCATCAACAGGCCCTCGATCTTACCAATGTTCAGGTGAAAGCCGTTTTCATTGCACCATGACGCCAAGCTCTCCATCTCTTCCACGTAGACCTTTGCGATATTTGTTGCTTGAGATAAAACCCATTGACACGTCTTCATTCGCAAACTTCCAATTTGAGTTAGCCATTGGTGGCCAAACTGAGACAGTCACAGACATAATGACAGGACACAGGCGATGAGTCCCAAGTTTTGTGAGTCCCTAAGTTTAGCTAACGTTCTGCTAGGTACCATTATATCAAGAGATACATTGTAGTGCACAATCAGCAATCCTCAAAAGTTTGTTGTCCCGATTGATGGTGAAGTGCAGGAGATGGGAAATGCCATTATATGTGGATCTGTTGGATGGTGTGTGATCAAGTTGATGATGTTGCAGAGGGAGGAGGACATGTTGTTTGCAAGTAGCAATCAAAAACCTCCTTCATGACAGCAATCGTATTCCAACAGGTTGACATTTCAGGCAGGAGGGTTTGTTGTTCCTGGGCAATTGTGAGTGACAATTGTGGATCTCTTCCCTATTTTTACATCACTTCAGAGCTGCTCTAACATAATGCTCTGGTGCATCCATCTCCGTTTTAAGGCTGTAGTTTTCGAAAGCTCGTCTCCGAATGCTTAAATGGCCTCTTTTACAGCCACAAGGAGCAAGCTGCATCGGACTTGTTAGCAGAGAAGCTGGAGATCGAGGATCTTCATAACTATATGGAACTGGAAAAGGACAAAGAAATGAGGGAGGTGATCACTAAAAAGAAAAGAGGTATAACTAAAGGCAGGTGTGAAATGAGAGGAAAGAAAGGAGAGACAGGAAGTGCTTGAATAAACGGTAAAGTAAACCATTTCTAAAATCAAAATTGTTGTTAAGAAGAATAAAAAGCGACAATAAAAAGACTCAAAATGTAAATGTAAAACAAAGAATGTAGTGATAACCAGACCGTGGCAGATGTAAGTTGATTTGCATTTGTATTATAATAATAATTTGTGTATAATATTCTGCAGAGAAGGATCCAGAGGATCCAGGTGCGGGTCGGGAAAGAAATCGGGGGAAAATCAAGCAGCTCAAAATCACAAATTAATCATGAAAACAAAAAAGGGAAGCAGAGCCAGATACAAAAACTACAACTGAAGCAAAAATAGCATGGAAACTTACAATTAATCTCGAAAGAATAAACCTGAGAAGGGAGATGGAGGTACTACTGGAAAAGGAACAAACCTAACAGTCATAGAGACACTGACATACTGTATAGTTGAGTGGAGAGAGATTGTGAGTGGAAGCAGCTGAGGGTAATAAGCCGGGAGACACAGGAAGCAGAAGACAGACCAAAAAACTAAACTAAACTAAACCAAAAACAAAATTTGAATAGTCCACAATACCTAAAATCAATCACATAAGAGAATAGATGGATGGATGAATCCGGAGATCTTTTATTCATTCTCAAATTCAGAAATTTTGAAAGATTTCCAAAGTGAACCATGCTTGTTGATTCTTATTATTAATCCACTTTGACAGGCTCAAATACTGTGAACAACAATGTCCTGAAGGAGTTTCGTGTATGAGCGTGAGATCACTCTACAGGAGAGCGTCTGTCACCTTAGATAACCCCAGACCATGAACGTATTATGTTCCAGGTTCTAATCTACACATATATGATCCTTGCAAAAAGATCATGTTTACCTTCTTCAAAGTGAAATTCGAGTGACTGAACGAAAGAAATGCTTTCCATTCCAAAAAGTTCAGAAACGCAGGAGACAAATTGACCAATTTACAGTCAGCTGCTTCGTGCTTTTCCTTTTTCCTCCTGAATCCGATCTAAAACCGTCTTTGTGGTTCCCACAGGCGGAACGCACACACGCACACACACACACACACACACACACACCTTCCTGACTTAAGATGGGGGGGAGGGATTCAAATGTTGATCTAATAAAAAGGGGGGAGAATCAATCTTCTGTCTCTCCTTGGGATGTGTATCCTTTCCCAGAATGCAGCGGGGTCGCAAACACAAGCCCTGTCTCTGTGTCAGCGTTCCCAGCGCCGGTGATCACATGACGGACAACCGTGTGGGAACCGAGAGCTGCAAACGCGCATGCAGAAATAGCCGGAAAACAATCGGGCCCAGTATTCGTGAAGCCATCTTCATCCTGTCATTACGCAAAAAGTAGATAGTGAACTACATTTCCCACAATTCCCCCGCAAAAATACATGTGTTCTGCATCCTCAGAACTCCTTGAGTGCAACTTTGCAATTCAAATAAGTTAAAACGACCCTTTTTGTGCCATCAATCAATCACAACCATAAATATTCGAGTCTGGGACAGATTATGTGCTTTAAACTGAATTAATTCAGTTACCCTTAAGTTGTGTGATGTTACGAATAACCCACCACTTTCCAAATTGTAAATGTCTCTCAAAGTCATCGTTCAGCAAGAGGTCTGATACATCCTGGATAGGTAACAAGTAATCATGAGTATGAAAAACAATATATTCCCTTTTGGATTATTTTCTTTTCTCTTTTTAAAGACAGGTTACTTTAAAAAATTAAATGGCTCCATGAGGTAAACGTCATAGCATCAAAATGAATTTATCATGAAACATGGATCATATGGAGCTCTTTAGAGTTGTTGAAGAGATTATTTTTCCTATCATGACATTAGGCACTAGAGCTAATCTCATTGGGCAAAAGATGAAGATACCCCGGACAGGTTGCCAGTCCATCACAAAGACAAACAAAACCGAAAATCGTGCACACACACTCTCACAATCATGGGTAATTTTAGAGTTTCCAATGAACCTAAGATGTACGTAGGAAGCAGGGAAACCCAGGCATACATTGGGAAAACATGCAAACTGATTTGGACCCAGAACCCTCTTGCTGTAAAGCGACTGTGCAGGTTTTGAGTAAATTTTTTTATCATTAAATGATGCAAGAAGTCTCAGATGCCAAAATATTCTCAGAAACCTTATGCACCAAATATGATACATATAGGATTATAGGGTTAAGTGAATAAGCCATGCACTTAAGAAGGATGGTGACACAAAAATTACATACGATAACAAATATTGTAATCCACAAGTGGAAATTTGGGAGAGGTCTACGTTAGGAGTCAAATAAATGTTTGGCAATATCTTTTATATTCATATCCAGGTAATGTGGGCTGAGTTTACAGTGACTGTATAGACCAGCACCACTGTCTGTGTGTCGGTTAAGTAAAATAAGGATAATCACTTCTTAAATATAAAGGAAACGATGCAATATATCACCAATCTAAAATAAGAACAATGACACTATTATGTGTGAAATACGCAATGTTAGAACATAAAAAACTGTCCCGTTGCAAGCTATACAAAATAAACAACAATGTAAAGATGCAAAACAATCACAGCAAAAACACAACTTTGCAGAGGAAAAATGGCATTTCTGCCGTTTAGGCAACACCCTGAGAACTGGAGAGCAGATAGCTGTTTCCTGGCTGTGTGGGGCAATGAGTCAGTTTGCCAAAAACACGACAAAGGGTATTGTGTTTACATGCACATTTAAACACTCTGCCCATAGTTAAGACACCAAACCTCAGAGAAAGAAATGGAGAGAGGGAAAAAAAAACTCACAAAATAAAACATTGGTCCCATTTAGGACATATTCACAATCAAAATGTTGTGCAATTTTCCTATTTCGGACAAAAAAAATCCTCACAAATGATTCACTCTGAAACATATCTTGATAAATGAAATATCATCCATGGAGAAATAAGCCATACATCAGGAGAACATACTGTTGTGAACTTAAAACCCAAATCCTGTTCTTTCTCGGTGGACACAGTTATAGTTTACGTATAAAACTCTTTATGAAACTCTCACAGTGGGTTTATTTTCACCAGAAATCATGAACTTCTCCTGCAGCATAGCAGATATTCGCCTTTGCGATTTGAAACTTTCCTAAACTTTACTGGTGACGTACGACAGCCTGTCAATCTCAGAGTTAAAGTGCAGGAGATTTGCAACAGCAGCATTCCTGCATGTTAGAAACATATCACTGGGCTGGAACAAGGTCTGGGACCGGAGCCACGGATTTTGGGCGGGGTGACGGTAATGGGGAGGGGTGCTGGCAGGGACTCCAGAAAAACCGTCTTTGTTTTAACATGTCAAAACTTCCCACAGCAAAGGGTGATTCCCTCTCGTGACTTTACGCAGCAACATTAGACGCACGGCTGACATAAACCACGAAAACCTTTTATTTCCTCTACATCACTACAATAAAGCGGTTTTCTACTGTAATAACAAAGGAAGTGGCCAAGCATGGTATCGTCAAACCAACCAAAAAAGAGCAGAATAAAGATGCTTTTTGTCTGAGGAGGCTTCAAAAATGTATCGGATTTACTCCTTCCTGATTTTTTTTGTCTTCAAATATATGATTGTGACTCCGATTTCTGTCTCAAATACCTTATTGGGCAATTTAAAGGTTGTATTCTCATTAAATTAATACATTTCCATTCATCTATACTCATTTAAGAGAAGACCTGGGTGTTCCCTGCAACAGAGATTGAAGAAAATCCGAACATAACACTGTGATATACTTTGGGATAAAAGATATTAACCCTTTAAAGCCTGATCCAAGAAAAATAGGAAGAATATTGTATTTTTTTTTAGTCTGAAGTCTTTCTTTGGCCCCTCAACAACATATGAATAAAAACAAACAGAAAGGATTTTGATCAAACTTGCGTGCAATAAGTCAAATACATACTTTGGTTTAGTTTTCTACTGGCTGTTTTTGGGTATATCTGAATGTGTAAAACAGGGGTTTGAGCAAAGCTTTTACCATTGAATGATGCAAAAAGTCTCAGATCCAAAAGACTTCAGAAACCGTATGTGTCTAATATGATACATTTGGCATTAAAGGGTTTAAGAAATAATGATAATGTCTTGAATATAAAGTATTCAAATAAACAATGTATTTAAGACATTATCCTTTTTTAAAACCGGCAGTTACAAACAGTACCACTCACCTCTGCACTTCTGTGTCATTTCAGAGCAAAATCCTGTTAAACTGTAGAAGTTTATGGCTCTCGCATGACACCCTGAGGGTAACAATATAGATAATGATGGATCGCAGGCTTCAAAGAGCAATCAGGACGACCAGCAAAGCAATCATGAAGCTCAGCTGCCTTTAAAACCTTTTTGATCACTCCAGATACCTTATGGCAAAAATCTGTGAAATGCAGCATAAAGGCTGCTGATATCCATTTTTTTGGGGGCTGTCTCAGAGTCAGATCAAATCTTTAGTAATGTGCTGATCATCTTTGGCCATTTCTAAGGTTAGTGTCACAAAACTGATTCAAAGTACAGAAAACAATAACCCTGCTTGTTAAGTCACAACTTGATAGTCCAATGGTCAATTTTTTGTGGTTCCAGTCCAGCCAATGTGTAAAAATATGGAATAATCCTTCTTCCACTTCCTGTTTTATGATGACATTAAATTCAAATCAGCAATGAAAGACTCCCTTTATTATAGAAGAGTATATGGGGAGTTATTATGTTTGGTGTCTCTGATCAATAACCTCAATCTAAAAAAGAAAACTAATTTGTTCATGTGCTGACGGGAGTCAAAGTGCACGGTTGTCATCTCTTTGTGAGTGATATATCATCTTAAATGCCTCTTTGTATTTAAGAAGATGGCACAAACTGAAATAATCTGAACAGAAGAGTGTTACGAGTTGAGAAACTGATTTCCTGAAATTCCATTTTCCTTTTTACGACTGTTTTATGATAATGAAAGACGTACCGTCTTGTTTTTGTCACATGCCCATTTATTGTCGTATGCTCACTCCACTCAGAATCACTGAAATGGCAGATGTGATGAACCTGGTTGGGCCTCTAAAGTAAATTTGGGCATCTGAGCAAGTACCTGAGCGAGTCCATTCCACTCTTAGCATTAAAATCTTTACGTTCGTCTTTGGTTTGCCACAAACAGTCATGCTACTGAAAACCTGTCCATTTAGTTACAGTCAGATCACCTTCAGGTAAAAGGGGGTGAAGCTTTTCAGGTGAAAGTGAGCATGAAAAGCTAATTGACAAAAATGTTTGATGAGTCTCGACAGGAAAAATATTTTGCCTGTAGAAAACGTCGGCTGTTAAAAAACTGTTAAGATAGATAGCATCACGCCTCGCACACAAAGGGTTGTGTGGCTCTCAAACTGAAAGATGTAATTTGGCTATAACTTACATACGCGTAGAAATGTCTAGATGTATTCATGCGTGCACATGCTTGCTCCATTGCACGTTTGTGTAACAACTTATTTGACTCCTCTGGGAACTCCTCAAAATGGAGAATGAATGTGTGGCAAGCGGACTGTTAACCTTTAATTCTTTAATTGGAAACCTGAGAATAAACCAGTGTTTTTCAATGCTTTCTGTCCACTTAACTGTGGCAAAGACAGCCTTAATATGGAAAAAAAACAAACGTGTGGTGTTTTGGTGGCCGAGAATTAGAGGGAGTAAGTGACAAAAGCTGGGAACACCACCAGAATGTCGCACAACAACCGGAATAAAGAATAAATATTCATCACATGTCAAAATCAGTGAAAAAATAAGACCCGCTACAGTGTCAGACCTGGCCTCCATCAATGGAGAAAGTACATCGTTTGACATTTGGCTTCTTGGTGGAAGTGTAGAATGAAGGAATCACAAGTTGACTGCATATTTTTGGACACATATTTTGCACATTAATAGAAGGAAAGTGTCCGTATGGAATACATTTTCTGATAATTCACCCATAGCAATGGGAGTCATCACTCTGATTTTATCAGGAAATCGACTCCTCACTACAAAATGCATCTTAAAGTTGACCTGTTCGGCCACATTATAAATTTGTGTATATGTTCGTTCGGTGTCATTAGGACTATCGAGAGAAAGACTACAGCCTTCTAACAGTCAACCCGTCAGCTTTTTCCATCCAAACAAACCATAAAGCCCAACATTTCTTTAAAAAAAAAGCGACTATCTGTCAATTGTACCGTCTCAAGGTGTCATTCTCTTGTCAGGAACTTGGGCTATCATGCTTCAGATAAAAAAAGAGATACTTTTAACCTGCTACCCGCTTATTCAATTGTGTTGTAAGTGTGTCAAAAACCAGAAAAGTATTGTTTGAGGCTCCCGGAAGGGTTTTTTTATTATTAGCTAGAGTAAATTAGTCCCTGCATACAGGTCAGCTGTCCCCTTCATAGCCACAGCCATGCATATTCAAAGCTAAATAAATTAATCATATCTGGAGAAAGACTTTTTGAGTGTGTTTCCACGTCTTTTCTTGGCTCACTGCATCCAATTTCTACTCTCCTACCACTCCTGCTGAAGTCAAATCGTGTAAGAACGAGGAAAAAACGGTTTATTTGGAGGAGAAGACATAATAAACCATTTGCGTGTTTTTAAAAAAAATGTTTATGTCAGTCTGTGGTTTGTCGAGCCATAATAAAATGAAAGCCACATTAGTGTAGCACCAACACAGCCACGGGTCACCAGGTTCAGTCCCACGATTGGGTCGGTTTATTCCGATTCGTGAGGGGTTTCCAGAGTGTTTAATGAACCGTGCAAAGAGTCCAGTACGCTCTGAACCCATTCCTCAGATTGTTCCCCCTTTTTTATCGTTGCCACCATAAAATAACCACCATAACAAACTCACTTTGATGTCATCTAATAATCCTACATGACGGATTCTGAGTAAAGTGGATGACATAATCACCCACAAAAGAGGGAAGTCCTGAGAGGAGATTATTGTTCTCATCATAGAAGGAGAAACATATCTAAAATGATTATTTTTTACAGATAAAAATGACATGCGCTGCAGCCTGTCTTTAAAAAATTTATTTGAAAATGACTTCCAACACCACTTGGTAAAAACAGATAAATTTAACGATTCACTCAGGGAATCCAGTGTTGGTATTTCCACTCTAAAAAGTAGTGATATCTGATCACCAGAGTCTGTAAAGCCACAGCAAAATAAGTTATGGACCTAATTTTTGCAGGTGACACCTGATGAATACCATTCCACCACAACAGCATCCTCTCTGACAACGAGAAAAACCAAATAGCTGTTCAAATAGTATCTCAGATTATGGAAAACAACAGGTTTAACACTGATTTAGTTCAAATTATGAGGATAATATGTGATAAGGATTACGTATTTAGTTTGATTTAATTGAGAATTCATTAGAAAACGAGTATTATTCGATGCTGCATTCAGATGTTTGTCATCGTCCTTTTTTTTAAAAATTTTTAAAGCCTTTCTAACAGACTCTTGTCTTGTGTTTCGACACTCTGCTCTGATGAAAGGTCTGGACAGCTTTTCCCCAAATTTATGGAGTCACGAGCATTTATGGCTACAAGAGGCAAACTATAAAAACAATTATAGTGCTTTAATGCTGTGTGTTGAAATCTTTTCTCAAGGCGCTGTGTGTATGTTTGGAACTTTTTTATTTTTATTCAGCAGCATTTTTACACTATTTTAATGGGTGTGAGAGGATGACTTAACTGTTGTGGGTCACCAAATGCCAGTTTATTTCTATATCGTTCTATTTTGTTATTTTCTGCTTCAAAATTTTGATTTATTGATACATTCAGAAATCATTTTACAAATGTATTACTGTTACTTTTCCTGAATGGCATAATTAGGTTCTATGGTGATGGATAGCTAAATTAGCACTGAGTCGTTTTTTTTCTTTTTTTTTTTCCCATCTCAAAATTAAACTAATGTATGTTCTTCATATCTAGGGTAAACCTATATGTAACAAAGAAACTATTAAACTAGTTTTGTCCAAAAAAAGACACTGTCTGAAAACTTCTTTTTTATTTCCCGTAGGCAATATTAGATATAAATATAAAAAGACAAATGATGCTTTTTTGTTGTGCAAAATATAACATAATATACAGTATATGTTGTATCTCAGGTATGAGTAGTTTCCCCATCTTTGGGAGCCCCAAAAATGTTCAGTGGAGTTGAGGTAAGAATCCTCTCTGTAATGATGCAACCGTTGTGAAGATGTACTGAATCTCTGTCTGATTCCTTAATAAAGAAACTACAGATTTGATTATTCCACGAATGTTTTTATTTGACTCTGTAGTAAATTTTTAGAACGGCAAACAGTAACACAGGCTAAAATGATCTGAACTGGTCAAACCACTAATCTGTTTGGGGTCTTTTCCAAAGGATATGAAAACTTGAAAATATTTTTGTCCTTTAGCAAGGGGAAGTTATTTTATTTTGCTGTTTGTCTGAACCATTGTGATCGCACCGGGTCTAATATTTAACTCTTTTTCATCCGCGGTGCCACATAGCTAACATTTAGCCCGTTTTCACAGCTCCTTTTCACGCGGGGCCTGCATGTGCCCGCTCATTCAAATTTCTCTTTTCACGAATCGTAACGGCCTCAGTGAAAAGGCAGCTCGTAATCTCCGGAACAATCCCCCCCCGACGAACAGAGAGCAGGGGAGCTCACGCTAGCTGCTAGCTGCTAGCTGCCAGCTGCGGCCTCCCCTCGGCTTTTCAACCATCGAATCTTCTCATGGAGGGGCCTGAAGAACCCTTGCTGACACCGTTTCCCCTCCCTCTTCCCCAAAGAAAACAGTCACTAAAGTCTCATTTGTTGCCACTTCTCCGTGGCAGGCGTGGTGTTGGATTGAAATCCTTGTGTGGCGATAAAAGGATTATGAGGGCTTAATTGAGTGTGGTAATTGATGGCACGGTGAATGGGGACGCACGGAGCTAAAGGGGGCAGATGTGGTGTGAAACCCCTGGTTCTTTTTCTAAAGAATACAAATCAGCGGCAGAGGGGGATCTATTCTCCGCTCTTTAAAACACTCAATTATCCTTTTCACGTCGCAAGCGGGGATCCGTGTGAACAGATGGTTGATACACTGGGGGCTATACGGAGGCCATCAGTGCTGCTCCGAGCACCTTTTCTTCTGCGGAGATCCACCGTGGAGCAACAGGCTCTTTATTGGCTATTCATGATGCCGGGAGTCTAAGCGGGAACAATGGCCGCCCGGAGAGGCCGTGAATCGGAATGAGAGACGAAACGTGGATTGGAAACTGGCGAAAAAACGTCGGCGATAGCCGAAGAGGGATAGAAACCTCGTAGGGTTTTGTTCACCTGGGGAGTAGAGTCTGTTAACGGTCATTTTCTTATCAAGAAACAATGATACCGTTGATCCAAAAAATCCCCCACAGACCCATCCTGTAGAGTCAAGTTTGTGTCTAAAGACGTACGGAATTCTGTCCCGTAAGCTAGCAAAACTGGCAGTGCACATCATTTCCAGTTTCCAGATATGTTTGTGACTGTCTGGTTGAGCCAGTTAAAAAGACGAGACAGAAAACTGTTCAATATCGTCTGAAAAAGGGCAAGAAATGGCATGTATAGTTCTTCTGGCAGGAGGAATATTTTTAAATAAACTGATGGTTCACATGATGGCTCAAAACTCTTTCAAAAAATGTCAAATGTAGTCGTTGTGGACTTCCACGAAATCTGTTAGCAAGAAATCAGCTTGTCTGAAGCATAAAAGCCTCCATTAATGTGATACTTTACCGCTAATAACAGTTAGATTTTCCTCCAAAACAACAGTTTCGTTCCATATTTAATAAACAACGATTCCTACAAATGAGGATATTTTTGTTGGAGAAAATAGAAGTTTCTCTTCTCGTGTATACACACTCTCTCTCTCTCTCACACACGAACGCACACACACACACAATAAAAATCTTTTTAAAGAGGCAACAATGGGCAGTCATTTAAAAACAGCAGCCGCACAAAAGCGGAGCTGGAGAGTGACGGAGGGTTTTGGGGAGTGGTGGATGCCGTGTAGGATCTACCAGCTCATGAATTTAGTACCCCGTATTACGGCCCCCAACCCCCCCACCCGATTATTTGTCTTGTGTTGTCGCGGGGTGTGAGACTAGTGAATGCCACCTGTCAGAGAGCAGAGAGAGAAAAACGGGATTCAGGAAACTCAGCCGCGGCTTCTTGTCAGACACTGCTAATTGAATAAAAGAGCCAAGCTAAGACAAAATAGTTAGAATGAAACACACACAATTTCCTCATACTCTGACTTTTATTGTTTAATCCTTTCTTTTACAAAGGACTGAAAAACAGACGGAAAACAGTCACTCACAAATCTTTCTCTTTACCTGTTCATTCCTGAACATATGTTGAACGTCGTTTAGCTAGATTAGCCATTCGTGGACAGTTCAATGCAGCTACGCGCTAACTTTACAGAGAATGAAAGCGTTACTTCTGTATGCCTACCTTTTCCACTCTTCTTAAGATTTGCGGGGACTGAAGCTAATGGCGAGAGTAGGGCTTTATTGTCTGGACACGTTAGAAGAGAGGGTGGTGTGGTAGTTAGCACCATCACCTCACAGCTAGAGGGTTCTGGGTTGGAGTCCTCGGGGTAACCGGGACCTTTCTGTGTAGAATCCTCCCACCGTCCAAAAACCTGCATGGTAGGTTGATTGGACGTTCCAAATTGCCCTTAGGAGTAAGTGTGTGTGGTTGTGTGTCTCTGTGTACCCCGCTTCTCGCCCATTGACTACCGGGTTAGGCTCCAGTTCTCCCTGAGGAAATAAGTGGTTACGAAAATGGATGGATGGATGTTAAAAGTTTTTTACTAATTGGATTTTACATGTTGGTTAAAAAATAAACTGATAAACTGATGCCAGGATGAGTGTGTTGCTCTTCTGTTATTTCCATCTTATGAATTTTGCGGCGTGTGGTTCTTTCCATGTGAAGGCTGTCGGGAAAGGCCCCCCCCCCGGCTTCCATCCGCAGCCCTGAGGTGGGTAAACTCCTGAGTGCCAGAGTATCAACGAAATAAAGGACATTTCCGAAAGCCTCAGTTGAAGTTTGTGATTAATTATATTCCACTTTGCGTTAAACCTGGGTGCACACTGGAGGTTACATTTAGTTTTTTATACAGGCCACCCATTAAACAAGCTCGCACAGCAGATAAAACATACAATCAAAACAAAAAAAACGAGAGATCTGCGTTGACCTCAGAACACAAAATATACTATGCGATTAAATAAATTGCTGTTAGCTTAATGATGAAAGAAACACTGTGCTGGAAGCCAATTCCTGTCCCAGTACCTGTGTGGACAGGAGGGGGCTCAGGGATGGTTTTCCTCATGTCAGAAGACTACCGGCTGGGTACCCCTCCCTGTTAAAACACAGAACCCGACCTGGCCCCACCTAGTTTGTTCCTTTTCGGTTGCAGGGACAGACTGATGAGTTTCCCCCCCATTTTGGGACCTCACAAATCGACGTGGACACATTTCGGTAACCCAGATTAAACGATGAAGACGTCAAAAATCAGGGCGGTGGGCGGACCCCCTCACGAGGGATGGGGGGCTTCCGTGTCCTCCCCTGTGGCTCCCCCTGCTGGTGGCTGAACACACTGCACCCGGGACACTATAACCGCCCCCCTTTTAAAGTCTCAGGGAGCTCTTCTCTTCTATTCTCTGGCGAGTTATTTTAAGAGCATTCGTCTTATTTACCCGGATTATGCTGTTTCTTTGCTTGTTGTTAGTTGGTGCTGTGGCAAAAAAGGGATACGACTCCACAATCTGGAAGACATCTGAAAGCCAGCGATCAAGGGAACATTCCGGATGACGTTTTAATCCTAAATGGATTTGAAATTCAAGCTCACATAGACAAAAAAAACTGTTATGTTATCATCACTGTTAGCATGTTTGTGTTTATTAGAATGAACATTTCTCAGATCTGGTAACATCTGGCCAGCTATTGAGGTCTGAGTTTACTCCCCCCCCCTTAGTGTCCGAGCTTAAAAACTTCCATCGCGTGTGTGTCCATGGAGGTGGCCGCAGAAGGTTCCGTCAGTCGGGAAATGACCGGCAAGTCACCTGTCCGCTTGTCTTTTCCGACAGGCGGAAATTCCCGACCGCTTTTGATATTTTTTTCGGAATCCCGACGTGTCCAAATGCCATGTCTGACAGGTGGCTGGTCGGCCTCCTCCCACCGTCCTGCTGGGGTCACCGGCTGCCCCGGGGGGCGTCCTGCCTCTGCTGCTGTCCGGGCAGCTTCCTGCGGTCCTTCCCGGCGTTCCTCTTCCTCTTCTTGCTCAGGAAGTTCTCCAGCTTGCCGCTCTTCTTCAGCTCCTGGAATTTGTCGGCCAGCTGGAGTTTCTTCTTTTCGGCTGCGGGGAGAGAAAAGACGTTTGAGCAAAGACTTTTAGCGCGTTTTAGCGTGTAGAGGTTTCCCCAACGAGACAGATCGAGCTCAATTTGGGTTCAAACACAGATCAGTCGAAAAGTTTTGATCCGATTCGGTCGGGTTTCATCAATCTGAACTAGTTTTAATCATATCACAATTGGAAAAGATTTTCTAAACGATATTCTCTAGAAATCTAGCTCGTTTTAGACGTTTTATGCGTGTCATTTTGAGCCCTTTTGATTTGATTTCATTAAAAAAGACGCAGCGAAGTCTAGAGAAAAAGGTTTTTAAATTATATTTCAATCAGTTTAGCTTTTGAAACAACTGAAACTGGATTTTAAAAGTTTCGGGCACTTACATTTCTTGAGGAAGAACGGCCGGGCGCCCTGGTTGGCTCGCTCCCTCTGCTCCCTCTTGAACTGCAGCTCCCTCTCTCTCTGCTGCTCCCGGATCTCCCTGGCTCGCTCCTGGTTCTCCTGCAAGGGGGGGGTGGAACATTTAATCTGAACTCCCTCAGAAACGTGTCTGTCGGACGTTCTGCTTCGGGTGTTTTTGCCGTCTGCGTTCTGTTGCTCGCTAGTTTTGTCTCTCCACAGGTATTCCAAAGCCTTCCTTTACAAATAACCGTCCCCCCAGGGCCAGGCCCTGGCTGAAAAAGTAAATCTGTCTGGCACAACTACGGCCGTCAGAAATTCATTCTACTTGCCATGATGCTGAACAGGATAAGGGGGAAGAAAACCAAAAAAAGAAGCGTGCAAACCAAACTGGATTGGCCGCCAATATTTGCAACAAAAAAAAAGAAGAAAAGCTTATCTGCCGGCATGAGAAAACACAGATCCAGTTTTTAAAAAATAATCCATTACATATACTAAGTTAATAGACTGTTTTCTATTTTAGGTTGCTTGTGCGTTTTGCCTTTTTAAATAAAAAATAAATATTATTTGAACTTTTTACTGTTCACTGATGCCATTTCCATTTGTGATTTATATGTACGTGTATGTATAATTTTGCCTATTTTGTGTTTATCCCTGAAAAAACTGTTCAGTGCCTCTTTACCAGCCATTGTGTATTATTCGAACTCGCCTAATTCAGCTGGCTAGTTTTTATAAGAGTAAATCCCTGTTCAACGTGAGTTTGACAACTAATTAAGTAAGTAGGCTAAATAACTTTAAACTTTAACACATGCTCTTATAGGCCGGTATCGGTATCGGAAGTGAAAAAAGCTAGATCGGGACCTCCCTAGTCTGACCTGCTCTGTTTGGAAAGCGCTGGGAGATAACTGTTGTTGTGAGTTGGCACTATATAAATACAATTTTATTTAATTGAATTGAATACGATTGGGTTTCAAAGGATGCCACCCTGTTGACAACTGTCGTTGTGATTTGGCGCTGTAGAAATAAAATTCAATTGAAAACCATTGGGTTTCAAAGAACGGAGGGGTTCTCACCATTCTCTTCAGCAGGAACTGCAGCTTCTCCTTCTGCTGGACGCTCTTCTTGGACTTCTTCAGCTGCTTCTGAATGGTCTGCGCACAAACGAAAACGAGTCCTCAGCTTCCCTTCTCACAAAGCGGCAGAGCAGAGCAGGGCTCAGCGTTTCTCCCCGCCCCCCCCAAACCCCGGCCGGCCGCTCACCTCCTTCTCTTTGTGCTTGATGTCGTTGATGAACTTGTACGTCTTCTCGAAAATCTCCGGTTTGTACTCCCCGGACAGGTCGTCAAAGCGGGGATCTCTCAGAGTCTGTGGCAAAAGGAACAGGAAGACGGTCACTTCCTGTCACTGGACTTGTCCTCAAACTAGGGTTGTCACGATACTAAAATGTTTAACTCTATACCGATACAATATTCAATACTCAATACCATTTTCGATACCACAAGGATAAAAACAGACCCCAACATTTTTACAGAATTTTGACTGGTTAGTGTCTTTCGTTTCAAACTGACCTTTTACAGATGCTATCGTGGCCATAGGCCCGCATTAATGACCCTAACCCTGACCCTCCATCCTTCATAATTGTGAAAAATAAATATTTTTTGGTTAAACTTGTTTGGACTTATTGTACAAACCTATTTAACATCCACTATTTTAACATAATATTATGTATAGAGTTGAATTCAGCGTTTGCAAGATAAATTTCACTATTTTTAAATTAATGTGTATATTGCCGTGAAGCTATTCCAATTTTGGGAACTATTGGTGAAGTAATCAAAATGGCTGACTTGGATGTGGGCGGAGTTGGATATCTATCCTTGGCTTCCTGCAGTTCCTTTACTCCTCGTCTAATGTTTGCAAAAATCTAATTAATCTGAATTAAATGCAAAAACAAAAGACATCTTTCCAGTGATCACCCACTGTACTTTTGAATTCCACATATTTGATATGTTTGTCATATATGGATAAAACATATCAATATATATGATATGCCAACATTAATTCCAGACTTAATTAATGTTGGCATGTTATTATTAGCCATTAGCCGCAGCTAGCAATGCAAGTAATACTTTTGTAAATAAGTATCGTATCCGGTTACAACGTTTTAGTAACCATGCTTTTTTGAGTATGGATACTTTTGACAACCCAACCTCTAACCAGAGGCGCGCTTTACTCACCGCTTTCTTGACCGGGACGACCTGGCGCAGGAAGGGGGCCGGCCTCTTAGCCGAGATCTCCATCGGCCTGAAAATCACACACACACACACACAGACAGACACTCAACAACCTGGAACATGTGTCTATAACGTCCCACCAGCTGCGCGTGCTGATAGAAGAAATCAAAAGTTAGCCTGTCGTACTGACATGATGGGTTGGCAAATTAAGTTTCTATATAAAAAACATTCAAAATTAACAGGGAATCAACAAAAAAAAAAGAGTTTTTCGTTTGAAATCCATCGTCCCGCCATGTTACATTGCAGTTTATCATCATTTATATGAAATCGTTGGAGGCATGACGTGGTTGCGCCGCCAAGCGAGAGGAACTGAAAACGTTTTTAAAAAATAATATTATATTATAGCACAGAGACCACAGCGTTCCAGGAGATCTGCTTACAGACCATTTTTCTGCATGTTGATTTCCGAACATGCACGAATATGAACCCAAGTGACAGAAAAGTACCAATCGGGCTCGCTGCTTTTGGTCAGGGCTGACAACTTTTCAGAGAAATTTCGCACCCCGAAAAAAAAGGGGAGGCGGGCTTGGCGCTCACCTGTTCTTGTTCAGGCGTCTCTTCTTGCCGGCCGCTCGGCTCTCGGCGCCCCCGTAGGCCACCTCGTCGTACGCTTTGGTCCCGACTTTGCTCCGGAGCTTCATGATGTCCTCGAAGGACATGCTGGACAGCTCTGTGGAGGCGAGTGGACACAGAGGGAAACGGACAGAGAGACAGTGAAACTTAATGGATGTACCATAACAAGAGTGGGGACGCCTTTAAATGTTAAAAAGAAAACTAAATCCGGGAGCTGGGCGCATTCTCACCTTTTCTGATGTCCTCTTTGGTCTTAATCTCACCGTCCCCATCATTATCATCATCATCATCATCATTCTCCACAGAGGGCTCCAAGGTTTCTCCCTTTCCCTCTTCATCTTCCTCACAGTCGTCAGAATCCTCCTCCTCCTCATCCTCCGATCCTTCCTCGTCTTCCTCTTCTACGTCACCGCCATCGGAGTCTTCCTCCCCGCCGTCGGACCCTTCCTCGTCTTCCTCTTCTGCTTCACCACCGTCAGAGTCTTCCTCCCCACTGTCAGACCCTTCCTCATCTTCCTTTTCGTCCTCCTCCTCCTCTGCTCCTCTGTGGTAACGGTCATCACCCAGTCCTCCACTCGGGCCTCCTGTCTTGAGTAATAGGGCATAGTTCTTTTCTACGTCCGAGTCTTCATCACTGCTGGCCATATTGTTGGTCAGCAGTGTCCGTTTCTGCTTCTCTCTGCCTTTCATCCTCAGCCAGGTGGTTTGTTGAGACCTTTAGGTAAAAAAAAAATCAAAATGCGTAACTAAAATCAAACACAGACATCTTTCTCTATTGTACAGGCCACTCTAGTGTCCAATTAGCCCGTATTTTTAACAGCAAACTGACTTAAATTAGCGAACAAAGCTAATTTTGATATAACAATATGGATTTATTACCTTGTAAACAATTCCGTTTTATAGTATTAACTGGTTGTTATGCCAATTACAGACATGCCAACATAACTGTACTATCATATAAGAGTTCAAACTCCCATTACGAGTTCTATAAACACTTGAATAAACAGTTTGAAAAATTTTAATCTTGCTAAAGCCGAAGGAGTGCTGTGGCGGTCTGTCAAACCCGGAAGTCCTGAATTATCGCGATAATTATAGCTTAAGATGTTTTTTAGCATTACATATTTACGTAGTCGAGCTAAATTAAATACAACTGTACCTGTAAGCGCTGGTAAATGTGATGTTTTAGTCTCGTTGTCCACGTGTGTCCATGTTCTCCCAAGAAGCTACTTCAGGAAGTCGATTGAGAACTTCCGGTTTCAAAACAAAAGCCTAGCTCCAAGGTGATTTTAAATCGGTGGTCGTTGTTTAATGGATGGACGTGATTTGCTGGAATTACCGTTTGCTTGCAGAAATTCCATTCATCCATTGTCTATTCCTTGTGTGTGTTTAATTACAAGTTACCCTTAGGAGTGAATGTGAGTATGTGTGGTTGTGTGTCTCTGTGTGGCCCTGTGATGGACCGGGGACCGTCCAGGGTGACGGTCCGTTGACCACTGGGATAGGCTCCAGTTCTCCCCAGGACGCCATTAGGGAAAAAGCCGTTACGATAATGGATGGATGGACGCATGTTTAGATTGTGATTTATTTTGGAGAAAAAAAACGTGCCGGAAGTTGTTTCTTTGCGGCGACACTCCACTTTATGACCGGTGCGCGTTGATTGAATGGTCCAAAGAGCCTCTCAGTCTGGCTGATCGCGGATGCTGAGCAGGATTAGAGCTCATCTCCAGCTCCAGACCGCCGGGCTTTGTTTTTTACGCACCTCACACCCTCTTACGCATCCCCTTTCCACTCATTTTCCCCACCATCTTCTCCCTAAAAGCATCATCTTTTCGCACCCGTGCAGGATTAGGACAAACCTTTTAAAGCCGACTGCAACAGGTCCAATAGGAGGAGACATTTGCAGAAAACAGTCATCCTGTGATGGCAGCAGGTCGGACCGGAGGAGGGATGAGGATTTAAGGGGCTCAGGCACAGAGAGGACGCCACGGAGCGGAGATCAGCCAATATGATGCCGGTGAGTGGAACCTAAACGAGCTCTTCTGTTAAAAATCCGGGCTTGCAGAAATCCATATGGACCTTACGCACAACTTTTAATTCACAGATTGGCTCTGCTCAACGTGACAGAAGTCTCTCTGTTTTCTCTGGATTTCTGAGTCTATTTGGCTTTAATGTTGATTTCAGGCTGGTAAAATGCATTTGAGAACCAGAAAACACCAAACAGATACCAGTTTTTATTGGTTTATTTGCTAAAATCTTAAAAAATATATATACATTTGCTTAGTTTACAGAATAAGTGATTCATTCTGGTGCACATTTCAATGGAATTATCTCACTGAGAATGATAAAAACACCTCAATAAGTTACAGGTCTTGTTGTAGTGACACACAAAATGCATTTGTCAAGCCAGGATTGATGGAAATGTCAGTTTGAGGCTTTGCAAATCAGTCAAGACACATCCACTGTAATGGTTTTTCCCCAATTCAGACTGAATTACCCTACATTTATCTTCTGGGATGAGTATTTTTGGAACTGACTTGTGCAAGAAAAAGCAGTGTTTAATGCTTCTTAACACAGTTAAGGTGGTGGGCCAGTACTTGTCCTCGTTATTTTTCTTCTGGAGCTTCTTTAACTTCATCATTAATCTCAGTCACACTGCTGTCTTTATTAGAAATAGGTGGGTTCTTGTTATGCAAAACGAGTGTTTTCCGTCCTAGCTTGGCTTGTAAAAAGCTCAGGTTAGATTTCAGAGTGGGGGGGCCCTGGTCTGAGTCTGGAACTCCGGAGTGTCTCGGATCTCCTGTTTTTTTTACTGGACCTGCAGAGGCTGGAAGCGTCCAGCAGAACGAAGGTCATCCCCTCACGCTCACGCTGTGATTCGTCAGATTTGAACGTCTCTTCTCCCGTTATTACTAGTCAGAGAGGAACTTGCGAAGGTAAAAAAAATAAAGGCCTGATCGAGGAGGAAGCTGTGGGCTGAACTTCTCTAACCGGAGTCCCCGTTTACAGACTCTGTCATTGTTCTTTAAAAGGAACTTTTCCACATCACGATGCCTTTACAGCACAAACGGAGGAAGCTTGTACCGTCTGTGTGTCTGTATTTGTGACAGATGTGTGTGTGTGTGGACTCCAGACTTGCGTGAGGGCAGAAAGTGTGGCGGTACGGTTCCCACCTGCCTCGGGTAAAAAAAGGCAGAACGCCCTGCTTATTATACTCCCCATCATCTTTTAAGCAGCCTCAGTGGAGCTCAATGTGCTGCTTGGTAACTGTTGCCACAGTGACCAGAAACACACACTCTCTCTCTCAGACATATACACACACACACACACACTGCTCAAGGTCATACAGATATATTATAAGTGGTATTTCAGTATTCCTCGGGCAAAAAAGAACCACAGACGTGATTCTGATCCTCTTCCGTTTGTCACCTTTGAACTGGACTGTTTTCATGCTAGCAGCAGTTTTCTTTTTCCACTATCTGGGTTCCTCAGTGGTTTGCCGCATTGCTTTCCTTGTTATATTACCGCACGAGTGAAACCATCAAACCTGGTTTTTGTGGTAAATGCATGTAAAACGGGGCAACTTTGGGTCTTTTCAGCTTCAGCTTTCGATGAGACTAAAGAGAATTAAACACAAACGTGGCTTTACAACGTGGAAGTTCAATAAATGACTCTGTAAAGTACGGTGATATTCGGCTAAAATCGGCCGTTAGATCAAACCCCAACAATAACACGAGTCTCATCAGCTCAAACAACTCCATTTCACTGTTTTTGCTCAGTTTTTTGGCAGGTCAGACCGTCTTTTTGTTGCTCTTTTGTGATGTGAAATGGAACTGTGGTGACACTCTGATCCGCAGCACGGCGGTTGGTTGACTGCCTCTGTATCCAATTAAACCTGCAGCTGTGTTCGACAACTGTTCTCTCCTCTTTCTCTGCCAAAACGCTCAGTCATGCTCATATTTTAGCAAACGGTAGACCCCAGTAGGATCTGAATTGAGCCTTTGAAGCCCAATGAGTGTGCTGTGAGTAGCAGAAGAGTCATAAGATGCTACTATTTAATAGATTGGTGATAAAAAAAGATGCAAAGTTTCACAAAAAACACTCTCCAAACACAGTGGATAGTGTTTGTATAATTCTACAGGGATGAAAATAACCAGATTTCAATGTGAGATAAACTGTATTTTTAGATATTGTGATTTATAAAATGCAATTCAAACTAAAATCTATAGTTAACGCATAAAAAGCTAAAAAGTAAACAGTACAAAGAAGGTATTTTTCTTCTATTTCTTTGCGGAAAGACTGAAAAAGATACGACAAATACCAGAAAGCAGTGATGGAATGACAGGTTACGGGTCTGAGGTTCGTCGTAAAAAACAATCCATCTTCCCAAGCAGAAAAAATTCACGATGCTACCCCCCTAACCCATAAAAATGGAGGGATCCATTTCGTACAAAGGTCAAGGACGGAATAGCTGGACGCGCGTGACATTTCAGTCCTGGATAGCCCCACATGAGTAACTGCCTGAAACCCATTTCACCCCAAAATGTCCTCCACTGCGTGTAGAAACGTGACCTGGAAGTGACTTTTTCGAGGGAAAAAGTCACCTAAAATCTTGTTTCTGTCTCAACTTTTGAGCGTGTCTTATCTCAGTAAACTCTAAAAATGATCAACGTTCAAATAAATAGATAACTACCAGTAATAGAATTAGGTCTCAGTTAGATGAATACAATCCTGAATATATTAGAATGTGAAATGATAATTAGATATTTGGTAATTTTGCACTTTATTATTATTTTTTATTAGCTATTTACATAAAACAATTTGAATAGTAGCTGTGAAAGGCACCAGAGATCCTTCTGGGAATAAACAGTGTGGATGGATATCTGTGTTAAAGGGAGTTTTAAAATGCTTTTATTTTATTTAAGTGTGACTTAAAGCTTATTATTTATCAGAGCATCCCTGATTAGAACTGGATATATTCTCTCTGAAGTGTAAAGAGATAGAATATTATTAATGTTTAATATTCTTGGACACATCCAAGTATTTTATTTCACTGTTTGGTAGTTACACTAACATCCCAGTAACAAACCAGCCTTGGACAAAAAAATAAAATAAAAAATTCTGAGCTGGACAGTGATTTCTTACTATGTGAGAATGATCCCAAATGAAGTCTTAAAACTGAACCTGGCTGCCAGTGGACAATAGGAGGTTGAAGTGTCCTGTGTTGTTGTTGTTGACCGTGGTAGTATTCTGAACAGCAGGCAGGGTTTAGTGTGTGTGCCTGTGTGTGCGTGCGTGTGTGTGGACATGCGTGTGTGTGCGTGTGTGTGTGTGTGGGGTTAATCCAATCGCGGAGCGTCACGTGGAGCCGACGGCCATATGGCTCCAGTCGTCCACGCTGCCTACAAAACATTGGGGATGTGACCTGCAGCGTGCCAGCTGCCACCATGTTTCCCCGAGCAGAAACAGAACAGAAATCGTTACCCCACAACTAAAAAAAACAGTCTATTTTTTTCCACTCTGTTGACTTTTGGATCAGATCTCTAACTGAACTGATCTTTACAGAAATATGTCTAAATTTCCCTCTTATTTGATAGAATTATTCATACTTGTAGCTTCATTATGTCAAATCTAAACTAAATTAAAATCTATGTTATCGATATTACACTTTAAAAAAATGTTTTTAATGCCCATTCTAGTCAGTTTGGGGTCACAGGAGCAGGTAAGAGGCTGGCCAGGCTTCCCTTCTGTCTAAAACTGAGACAGAAAACACTCCTTTGGTAAATGTAGAGGCACGGGTTAGCTAAACGTGCACGTTTCCAGGCAGAAGGGGAAAGCTGGAGAAACCAAATAGAATCACTCATGCACAAAAAGGCATTTTTTTGAGCGAGCTAATTTTGTGAAAGCAGCGGAAACATTGTCGTCGTCTGACCGAATCCAATTTTTTTTTATTTCTGTGTGTAAACAGACCCTGAAACTGTACAGAATCAAACTTTTAAATAACTGGGATCAGTCACTCTGTGCATACTCACAGTCAGTAAAGTGTCGATAGAGCTGAATCCCCAAAAAAGCAGCTTTACAGTTGTATGTTGTCACGTTTCTAAATTGTGCTCCACTCTGATCAAATCCTGGTATTTGTCATCTGACAGAATCGCCACGAAAAGCCTTCTGTATCTACCAGAGAAAGTTGGCTGCTGTGGAGTTTCTTGAAGCTTTTTTTTTTTTCAAAGTCCACAACGCTCCACATATTTAAGCCCCCCAAAAAAACTAGGACAGGAACATCGGTCCAGTTTAAATGGCCCAGTTGAGCTGTGGCCATCACATAAAACGTTGCTCTACATAAAACCCCTTTTCGGATGAAACTCACAGTCAAAATAAGAAGTGCTGATTGAATTTTTTTTTTTCCTGTGAGTGATCCTTCGTCTGCGGGATGTCGGCTCCCAGGGTTTGACCCCGTTTGCCGGCGTGCAGATGCCGAGTCAGCATGAGGAAGTGGTGAGGTTGCAGTTCTGAAAGACAACAAACAAGCGTGAAGAATTTTTAATGAATTAAATGTGACAAGCCTACAAAGCTCGTCTAATTGGATGTCAACATACAGAGGTGGATTTCCGTCAATTTATCCATTTTTATCCACATATCTGAGGTCAGATAACCGAGGAAACGGGTTCACGGGGGCTACCCCAGACATTCTTTTCCACAACAACCCACTCTGGACTCATTTTCCAGGTCAGAGTGGGAATAAAATCCCTCCGTCTAGCTCTGGGTCTGCCCTGGGATCTTTTCCAACTGAGGTTTTCCCTGAAATCATATAAAGGGAAGAAACTGAGAGGCGTTTCCAAAAAACAGGTGTCTGAACCACCTCAACCGGCTCCTTTCTCCCCCCAGGACCACTGAGCCAGGCACTAAATCTCTGAGGCCCAACCCAGCGACCCTCTGAAGGAAAATAATTTCAATATGCTTGTTTTTTTGCTTACTCAAACCCCTCCATTAAGCTAGAGAGCGGTAAGCAAGTTGTTGTTGTGTTTCAGACAATAGACGCTTCAGTTCCCCTTCCCTCGGTGGGTTAGGGGGGTTGGGGGGGCTACTCGGGGGTATTAAGATGTGGGATGCTGTGCTAAGTCCGGACTGGATTAGGAGTTGCCGTCTCATGTCTACTGGTCTGCTGGTCAGTTGATAAACAAGTGCCCTGGATGCCGGTCAGATGCTTAATAAGCCTTAAATTGAGCTTTATTTTTGTTAGTGCTCCCTTTTGACGTATTATAGAGACATTTTTAAAAAGAATGATGTAGCCTCACCAAGTATTGTTTAGATAGATAGATCAATAAATAGATAGATAGATAGATAGATAGATAGATAGATAGATAGATAGATAGATA
>CAJRST010017779.1:2193074-2210396 GCA_907169785.1 Menidia menidia | reverse complement strand
TTGGCAGAATGTCGGCCGGGAGCCCTTCCAGCGAAGGGGGGAAAACAAAGGGAAATGTTTCTAATCTTTGATCTCCTTCTTCAGGAACACGCATTTGTCCTGATCCGAGGACTCTCTGGGCTCCAGATTGGGGGCCCAGAAATGTGAAAGATTTCAGTTAACCACCGATTAACGACTAAAAAATGATCTTTTGAAATAATCAAACGCATCCATTTGAGGCTTTGAGAATTAAAAACTGGAGCTTTGCGTGGTTCCCCCTGCTGTGCCGAGCTTCCAGTGAGATTAATCGGTTCAGGTCAGCAGACTAATGGGTCAGCCCTGGTTTTTGAGTTACGCAACGCTCTCTGGCTGATGAAATTCCTCCGGCGTTTCTGCGCGAGCGGCATAAATAAACAGCGGCGTGTGTCGGTGGGAACGCGTACGTGACATTAAAAGTCTTTTTTTAAAGCGCGCGATTCCGAGCCGATCCGAAAATCCGAAGGCCGGGCGTTCCGACGTAGGCCTAGTGGAGGTTTTAAACGTCTAGTAAGACGGTTTATCTTTAAGTTGTTTGCCCGTCACCTTTGACCTGTGATTAATCTTCACCGTGTTATTGCCAGAATAACTCGGACTCATCCGAGTGGTCACAATTCAAGCCGTTTTCAAAGGCTTTCCATTCAGTTTTTTTGAGGATGTGCAACGAATGATGTTACAAATGAATGTTTGAAACACAAGGCAGCCATTAAAAAATGGTTTTAAAGATATCTGCTCTGCTATCCCTAAAGGCTTCTCCGGTTTTAAACTAGATGGTGGTGGGGGTGGACGGAACCAATTTGCAAGTCATTCTCACCTGTAAACTGAGTTTGTCTGACAGTTTTGGTCAGTGTGAGGGGGAGAGTTAGCTCCTCCAAACACGACTCAGAGGTTTCCCTCCAACTCGATATCGGAGAGGATATATCCACCCGGTGAGGTCGGGCGGTTCAGTGACCCGATGACCCCCTTCAAATCTGAGCGGCTCTTCCAGGATTGATAAAGCAGCCCTCCCCACCATGTGCTTAAGACCAGCAGAAGCCTTTTAGATTAGAGGTTAAATAAGCCCCCAGTGGAAGTCCAGCTGCCTTTATTCGGACTCTTGGAACTGCCGTGGACAGAATTTACACTAGCAGCAAAGTGTTGGGGAATATTTTTTCTGTACCTTCGTCTGCCTTATTAATTTTTTCTCTTTCAATCATACTTCCAAGAGCAGAGGTGGCAAATAAAACCATTCTCCAGCAGAATTCAGTAGTGAGTGACCGCCATAAGGGGCTGTGGGAATCCCCCGGAAAACCTCGACTGTTAGTTATGCATAAGGTAAACCTTTAGGAATCGTGGAACTAAATGTCGAGCTCAATTGGAGCATTGTTGGAAAAGAAAAAAAAAATGACCTGACATTCCCGTGAATGAACAACAGAAACCCAGAAAAATGTACCAAAGCCTTCAGTCCGCTGCTCCTTTTGATGTCTCCCAGCCAATCAGGTGGCCAGTCCAAACCAGATCCAGGCCTCCACCCTCTTGCTCTCTTTCCCTCTCTCTCTCTCTCTCTCTCGGGCCAGTTCATCTTTTGGCGTGAGGTCAACTTCAGATCCCGTCCCAGCTCGTCGGCCCCTGAAATTCAACACCCACAGGGCCCCGAAGAGCCAGTGGCCCGAGATTAATGGGTTCGCTCGAGTTACATGGCATACTCGTGGAAAAAAAAAAGAAGAAAAGTCAGGGCTTCTCCCTCCTCCTGTTCTGTCTTTCTCCCTCTGTTTGCTCAGCCGTCCTTCACCCCCTCCTCCCCCTCTCCCGACTGGGAAGAGCAAGTTGGGGCCGGAGGAAATACGTCTTTAATTTACTGGCTGAGGAGCGGCAGGAACAACCTAAAGACGACGTTGGCAACCTTTATGAATGATGTAGGCAATTACAGCCAACACGTGGGGACGTCCAGAAGCACAAATAATGAAAAAGAATCTCTCATCCGTACACTGAAAATGTCCCCTCTACAAAATGTCCTCGTTCGCCATCTTTTTCTCGGTGGGATTTGATACCTCCAGATTAGATTACTGGCGTTAGCGCTGATGTCGGATTGTGACCAAACATTAATAACCGCCTGACAGTTTCCACGGGAATGCGACGCCTCGTGTTTGACGGAGGTGGGAGTCTCTCGAAGAACAGGAAGTGCTTCAGGAAGTGGTGTCTGTGGCCTGGTTTTCCTTCACGGTTTTTATCCAGACGTGAACATTTTATTCAGTTTGATTTCATCTGATTTGTGTGGAGCCATGTCACAACACATTTCCATCTCTTGGCGCTTCTAAAATTACAACCGGAGCATGAAAACTTTCTTATGATTGTGACAGGAAGAGCAACACTGGCAATTTAGTTAGAGGTGTCCTAAGGTGAAGTTTAAAAAAATATATTTGTTGTACTAATTTCAATACTGTGGGATTAAACTTCCACAAACACCAAACAAACGAGTGACTATCCGTTAAAAAGCTTCATGCCTCTTGTGTGTACAGTATCTCGGGGACAGTGGTATAAAGTTGGTATGTTTGGAAAACAGGGATCATCTGAGCTAAAGGCATAAAAATAACTCGTTTGTAATACGACTTTATTAAAGATCCAGAGAAAGGCACCAAGGCGTAGTCATAAATAAGAAGGACTACAGACACAGAATGCGCAGGGACCCAGGACAGAGCCTTGAGATACCTCATAGTTCGGGGAAACTGGGATGTGAAATAAATCATTGTTTTTCTCATCCCCAGAGACATTTATTACGATAAGTTTGTTTCTTTATCTTACTATTTCTTAAATTACCTGAATAAGCCAGGGCAGATGAAATTAGATATATAAGGACTACAGACACAGAATGCGCAGGGACCCAGGACAGAGCCTTGAGATGCCTCATAGTTCAGGGAAACAAGAGGAGAATGTGAAATAAATAATTGTTTTTCTCAGCCCCAGAGACATTTATTATGATAATTTTGTTTCTTTATCTTACTATTTCTTAAATTTCCTGAATTAGCCAGGGCTGACGAAATTAAATATATAAGAAGGACTACAGACACAGAATGCGCAGGGACCCAGGACAGAGCCTTGAGATACCTCATAGTTCAGGGAAACTGAGATGTGAAATAAATCATTGTTTTTCTCAGCCCCAGAGACATTTATTACCATAAGTTTGTTTCTTCATCCTACTATTTCTTGAACGACCCGAATAAGCCAGGGCAGACGGAATGAGATGAGGAGGAAGAGAAGCACGTGAAAGGTGTTTATGGAGTGTTTAGGAGTCGCTGAGGGGGTGTCTGTGGGTCTGAGTCGGCGGCCGCCCTCTATAATTAGACGGTAAAACGGGGCTGGTAGGCCTCCTGCGCCATTAATCAGCTAAGTCAGAGCGGCGAGCTCCAAGAAAGGAACGCCGCGCCGTGTTGACTCTTTATCTGGAAAAGAGGTTTATGGAGCGAGGGCCTAAATATAGCTGCCAGCTCTGCGAGCTGTGGCCATGTTGCCTGGATATCCCCTGCTGGAAAGTAAACAGACGGGTGCTGGATTTGCCACGTCAATGAACTGGCCGGGGGGGAGGGGAGGGGGGCGGGGGGAGGTTTAAAGTGGAGCTCAGTCATTTTATCACCAAATCTGATCAAATCTCAGACCTGAAAGCTCAGAGGAAGCACTCTGTAAACACAGTCCACGGTCTCATCCTATCGGAGGCATTAAAGTAAAAAAATAAAAGAACAGCAAACGTTTTGCTGTTCTAGCTAAAATCATTCTGTTTGATTAAAGAAGAAAAAGTCATATTTAAGGCTGATGTTTTGTCATAATTTCTTCTTTTGGCCTCTTTGATTCACCAGTTTCCGGCCAAAATCTTCGACAGTTCCATTTAAAGGGCAGTCCTCCCATCTTTGCAGCTCTCTGCTTTGCATGAGCTTTTAAATATAGTGCTGTGTGTGTGCGGTGATGGACAGAACTGGGCTCTCGGCCACATTTGGGGGGGGCCCAGATCGTCTTCCTCAGATCTGCTTTGTAATTAAATATCCCCAACAGCAGCATGGGAAGCTTAAAGCGGACACGGATTGCTTCCATGCCAGTCCTCCTCGGGTAAATGTGTAACAGCTGCTCGGCACTTTCAGCCAGGGCTTGCTCAATATCGGGGTTGTTTCCCAAACCAGAGTCTGACCTTTGAGTCCCTCCCTCCCCTTTCCAGCCGCGGCTATATTTGATCTGCGTGCTGACATCAGCACCCCCTCCTGTTATCTCACCTTTCAGGAGTGAACCCTCAAATCGGTTTAATGTCAGTTTTCTTTTTTGCAAAATGACACGATGATAACGTCCGGGGAAAGAACAAACAAGATATCGCTTCGGACAATATTCTGATGAGAAACTGACAGTGTTTTTAAACTGCGGATCTAAAGCAGAGAGATAAAGAATATTTTCAAAGAATCCCATTAAAATTTTACAAAAAATATCTTAGAGGAACATCCTGTATTCCTTCAATTAATAGCATGAGTGTCATTTTGTGAGATAAATCACAACATCTCTTAAAGCTTGAGCACGTCTATTTTGAGTTTATTAATAATGAAACCATCCAATTGTTCTGATGTGGGACTACTAGGTTTATAAGAGTCTTCTTTTAGAATACATCTTTATAGTGAAAATCATTGGTCTTTGTCCCTGTTTCTGCAGCTTCTTGTTTGTGACCAGATGACCTTTTGCTAAGAGAAATAAATACAAATCTTATCTTGGAATTACGACACACTTTATGTGGCAACGTGTGTGTACTTAAAACTATGTCTGTGTGTTTGTGTGTGTGTGTAGGGCTGTTACTGAGACAAAGTCCAGCGTGAATGTTTTACAATGGTGTGAGAAGGGCCGCTGCTCCTCAGACGCTGACCTACTGACTCCAAGAGCACATTTATCCAAAAGTCAAACTGTTTACAACAGGCGGTATGTAGCCCTGTGTGTTTGACTTTGGTCTAACAAGGTGTGACCCCCTCTGAGCCCATAACAGTTTCATCATAAAAAGGCTGCAATTTAACCCATTGGAGTAAAACTATGCCAATTATCTTGAAGTACCAAAACAAATCAGTTCGAGATATAGGGACATAATGAACCTTGATCTCTCAACTGTTCATTTTGATTTACAAGAATTTGATTTCTGGAGATTTTCCAAATAAAACTTATTTTTTTAAAACTTCTTATTGACCAAATTGAGCCCTTCCCTTCATTAGTTTTAGCGCCTTACACCAACATCTTTGATTTTTGCCCTGGCATTTTCCACAAATGCAGTTTAAATCAATCAATCTATCAATGTTTATTTATATAGCACTTTACAACAACCGGAGTTGACCAAAGTGCTTTACAGAATACAAACAGATCAAACTATCGAAATATACAAAGACAAACACATTGTTGACAGAACCCAGTATACAAAGATTTTACGTGCAAAAAGCCATCCTAAACAAATTCGTTTTAAGTTAGTTAGTTTAAATCTGGTCAAATATGGTAAAGTGTCCACGGTAAAACATGAAAACTTAATGATATCTAACCAACAGCAATCAGTAAGTTTTATATGATGCAATAAATGCTTTAATTTGACTCTGGCAAATTATTTGATCTCAAATTTAAATGACACAATACAAAGGAAACAAGGCCAATAAAGAAAAAAAAGACAGAGAAGTTGATGAAACATGAATAAACAGCATTCTGGAAGATTGGGGAGGGGGGTGGATGGTTGTGGCTAAATAGAGCTATCTTTGGAGGGTGACTGGACCTTAAAGGGAGGAGCTCAGATTACAGCCACCTCTCCAATACATCAAAAGGAGTCAGGCGAGGTGGTTCGGGCGTATGAGGGTGCTTCCTGGATCCTGGATGCCTTTGGAGGTTTGTCAACTATGTCCGAATGAAAGAACACCTCCAGGCGGGCCAGGAAAAGGGAAAACTTAGGATCCTCCGAGGTGGAGCTGAGGGGGAGGGATGTGTCCCACCTGGACCAGTCATCGGGCCTCTGATAAATCTAGATAAAAAAAGATGGTTTCTCCAAGCATGAGGAGTTTGCTCACTACTTTGTGTCAAGATATGATTAAAGTGTTCATTTTTCATCTTTCATCAAAATCTGAGCGGAAATGGAGTCCTCCAACTGTCAAAAAGCCTGGAAGTCGGCCGACTCACGCCTTTGGATCAGTCGATTCAATGTTTGGGGTCAAATGTCAGAAAAATGCTGTTGAAAACTGCTGTTACTTTTTGGATGTTTTAACGTCCATGAGTGGGATTTCTGCAAACCTATGTGAAGACCAAAAAATAAAGCGAAAGTAAAAAAACCAAACAAACCCTACAAAAAGTTCTTTAAAAAAGGACATAGGGGACATTTTTCCATTGGAAGGTTTTGTGTAAATGCTGCCCAATATGGTGGAAAGTTATAGAAAGATTCTGTTCTGAAAGAAAACCTGGGGGCTTCAAAAGTTTCTTGGGTTATGCGCTGCTCCTTCCACACCTATGAGACTTTTTTCTTCTTTTTTTGTTTTTACACACACCTAAACACACACACACCCATTTGTTTAAAGGCCCTGACACCCCGGCTCTTATTTCTCTAAGAACCAAGGCAGGAAATCTCCCTCTACTATTTTTTTCCATTGAAACAAAAGAACTTAAATCGTCTTTTGGCTTTACTTGGAAAGTGTCCGACAAGTTTAAATGTTTAAGATGTCATATGAAACAAATAAAAAGTACTCCAAGAATCATGCACATCGGTATTTTACACACGCTAGTTCTTTCCCGCCACTCCGTGTGATTTGAGTCCCTTTGGAATTAGCACAACAATGATTGGTGCAACCGGCCAATAGTTTTCAGATTTAGAGTATTTTATGTTTGAATTGTAATCATGTCCTTTATTGCCTTCATAAAACAAAAAAGGGGAAAAGGACGAGAAGAAGAAGGAGCTATGAGGAGCAAGTGTGTCTCCTAAATCATGTTGGAGGATATGACGGTGTCATGCTCCATTTGCTGGCTTGATAAACCCGGTTCGCCTCTTTTTCTTTCACAATTTCTCTCTAGAGGATTGTGTCTCTGTCCCTAATATGTTAAAATTATATTTAAAGTCTTGTTTGAGTTTATAAAGCCAAAAAATCAAATTTTTCCATCTTTTTTTTATTCGTTTTTTTTTTTTTTTGCTGTTAAGACAACTGTGGAGATCGTTCATTGTTTCCAGATATAACTTTTTTTTTTCATTGGACAGTTCAACTTAAAGGATATGTTTTTAGGATAGACAGATTTGGTGAACAATACCAAATGTTGTACCCCAGGCAGTTTGGATGCTCCACGCATCCAATGTGACACACCCCCAATGTGACTCTAAATTTATTTAAGAACAAACAACGTCTAAAACATGGATGGATACATTTAAATCAAGTGAGGACTTTTCTGGATATGAATCCATAATTGATTTTCAAAATACAAAGATCTTTTGACAACTGTTGAGTTTTTTAGGCCAAAGTGTGTGAATATATCTTAAATTATTGAGAACACAAAACACCAATAAAGCCGCTAAAATATCTACCCGTTTATTTTATCGTGATTTAAACAGGAGACTGACCCTAATGCAATAAGATAAGAGGCAGGGCTCTGACTAAGCAGGTCACCAGTCGCATTTACAAATGAATGAACGTTTTAAATGTATGAAAAAATAAGCAAAACAATCAAATGCATTCTAAAATGTACAAGCAAAATATGAGAACTAGCTTACATGTAGGATAACATCTCTATTCTGCTCTACTGGATGACTAATGGACACGATTGAGGTGAAATCGATAGTCTCCGAGGGTTCTCGCAAGTACAGAGGTTATTCATGAGTGTGTGTTCAGGGTTCAGGAGGTTTTGGGTTTCACTTGGTCAGGTTTCAAATGTTTGTTTTAAAAATAGCTTCATGTGCTTAGAATAAGAAGTTCACACACAGTCAGAGGAGGGGGCTTTACTCCAAGTGGCATTTGGGATGCATGGCTTGTATTATTTATATACTCCAACTGGAACTTTGGTTAAATATGGGTACTATTTCACCCCACCCCCCCTTTCCCCACCACTCCCCCCCGGTCGAGATGGGACCCAAAAATATGTTGGTTCAACTATTTGAAATGAGGATGACATGACAATGAGTCATTTTTTTAACCTTACCTGAGGTAGAAATTGAACTTTATCCTAATAAAATTCATATTTCAGAAAAAAAAGTTTTAATAATCTTTTTAAAGCATTTTTGGGGTGATTTTTTTATTTAGACGGTTATGTTAAAGATGCAGACTATATGAAGTGGAAGCCAAACTGTAGATATCTCAAATTTACAATGATATCAAAACATCATAATCTGAAAGCAGGAGCTTCTAACATGTTCCCTTTTTTTTAGAAAGCTTTAGTCATGTTGTTAAATACAGTTACGTGAAAAAGAAACAACACCTCATTTCATTACATTTGGACCATACATG
Organism: Menidia menidia; assembly: GCA_907169785.1. NCBI lineage: Eukaryota > Metazoa > Chordata > Actinopteri > Atheriniformes > Atherinopsidae > Menidia > Menidia menidia. The sequence goes on along the minus strand of CAJRST010017779.1, from coordinate 2,201,934 downwards.
AATAAATGAATGAATTTATTTCAGATTATTTTCACCACATTAATATTCATCATATTCATCAGTATTAGCTCAACACCACATTACATAACCATATACAAATATGAACATAGATAGAAACTAATAACACAAACAAAATATCCAATTGAATAAAGATCTAACATGAAGTTCCTGAAAAGGGTTATGAAGAAAAACGTATTCATTAATACGCTTTCTCCCTCTTATAGGCCATGTTGTATATAGGAAACTTCCTGTTTCCTGTTTGATTTCTATGATTCTCATCCAAAATTAATTTTAAAAAAACATCTATATACATATATATATACTTTTACACACATATTTACATATATGTTCAGATGCACATGAGAATACTTATGTAAATATATACACAACTCCACATCCATACACATGTATTCACACATACACACACACATACATATATTTAAACATTCATATATACACATACACATTTTTACATGCATGTATATACCTGCTCAAGCACACGTGTGCCAAAATCTATTTAAATTTATATAACAACAACCCCAGAGCCTAAATACACCTAAATACACATTCACACTCTTGTATATTAAGCAATTAGAAAAGATTAATATAGAAAAACCATATAGAAAAGATTCATACATCCAACAACTCAATAACCACTTTACAAGCAATAACCATTAAAAACTATTTAGCAGTTTCTCTTGTCTTTGTGGAAGTCTTTAAATGATGTTACAGAGTCAGTTCCTTTGGGAATTGGTGAACCAGTTTAAAACACAAATTCTTTCCTCTGGAGGAGACAGAGCTGTGGAGAAATCCTACCCGGTCCCGTCTGTGTTTTTTGCTCTTTGTGGATGGCTTTCCACGGTCAGAGAAAGATCCCTGGGAATGTCCTTTACAGTTATTATGTTCAATTCAACTTTCATTCCAGGTTCTGTGTTGTTAGCATAACACTGATGCAGAATCTAAAACATGTCAGCATGTGAATTAAGCTTTTGGATTCCCGAAGGTTTCATATTTAGAGCGATTATGATCCCGTACTCGAGTGAAAGTGAACACAGGCCCTGACTGCAGTGTGTTTGAGGCTTGGTTTCAATATTTTCAGTCCGTGTTCCTCTCAGTGGATGTTGGCTGATTATGAAAGTAGGTCAGCCACAGTGGAAGCTTGGCTTTCCTCCTCGTTTTGGGCTCCCTCAAAAGGAGGAAAAAGCACTCCGCCTGTGACTGGACGCCCCGGCTCTTTGAGGCTACACCATGAAAGCAAACACACGGTCATCTGATCTGTGACTGAACCGATAAATGTGCTCTGTTGTATTTCAGACGGACTGCTATTGCCCTGGTTTATTTCTCTGGGAATTTATCTCTTCGAGATTTGATGTGGTTCCAAATGCAGATGACGATCTCCATCTCTTTGTGCTTATTCTTATGTTGCCTTTAAGGAACAGTAAAACACATTCCCAATGTACAATCAGCACAATAAAGGACTTTAATAGGCATAAAACAATGCGGTGCAATTAATTATTTTGCTCTAAAATTTCAATTGGCTCCCATTTGATTTCTTATATCACGTAATGCTCATTTACATGGATGAGGATAAACAAAGTTTGGTTTGTGAGTTAAGCATCAGATCAAATAATCTGGAAAAATAGACCTAAAATGCCTTTTTTTTTCACTGAAAAATGTAATATTGTACATTTTGCATTGCATAAAAATGTATTTTTTGTCATGCAACACTTTAAGCCTCGTCTAACCCAACAATATCTACAGATTCTTTCCCTCTTTAACTTTTCTTCCAGTTGATATTGGTCGAATGTACAGTAGGTATCAAAATGCCATTCTAGGAAAGAGGTCAAACAAACGTTCTTGCTGTTTTCCATCATGTCAAACAAATGTTGAATTATACAAAACAACGCAATCCAAAACTACAGGTGCCGTCTTATAATTTTTTAGCCTTCTTTTTGTGTCACTGCTACATTTTTAAGTGGAAAAAAGCTGCAGTTACAGCATATGAAGGGATGTTTAACAGGTTTCCATATGACACTGTTTAAACTGCCCATTTTCATAGCATTTAACTTGACAGCACAGCATCTGGGAATAAGTATATTTTAAGTCAACCTCTATGAGAGAAGGAATATTTTTTTAAAGATTCATCCATTATAATTTCGTCAATGATTGACAGATTCGGAAACTTTACTCCCTCACAACTTGGCCATGTTGTTGACAGCCCTGTATGAATTGGGCCAGTTTGGAATTGAATTGATTTGACAAGATTATTTTTTCTATTAGCATTACTTGGTTTGTATAATTATTAATTAGCTTAGTAGCTTATTAGGCAATTATCTTAGTAGCCAATGATCGTTTAGGAATTTCTGCTTAACACGAGGGAAAATCTTAAATAGAAAATAATCCTTAAATACGATTTTGTTTGTTGTCTTTTTATCCTCCTCTTTCCTTTCTGTCTCAGTTGGCGAGGCTTTACTCAAACGTATCCTTCCAAATATGCACTTAGATCTCCTACTCCTAACCACCGCCATCATCTAAACATATCTTGGCCCCGGACAGCCAAATAACTTTCCATTAGGCTTACGACTGACACCAGAGACTTTTTTTTTTCCCCTTCCCACAAAACTGACTCTCATCCCCAAAACCACGACCCAGGACAAGGGGGGGAGGAAAACACTCCTCTCTGAATCACGGCTGGGAACCAGATGTTCATAGCTAAAAATGACCGAAAAATAGGGGTCTCGGGTGTGACAGCACATGCTCCTCCTCTGGGGACGTTAGCTAGCATGCACAGGCTGTTATTAGTGGAGGGTTGACTTTTTTTTTTTTTTTTAAACTTCTTTTTTTAGCATGGGAAAGAGATGAGAACATGCTAAGCTGTCAATGGGTCACGCAGGAACCCCACACAGTTAATTATAAGTGTGAGAGGTTTCATTCATAGGAGTAAACAACTGGAGGCAAAAAAAACGCTTGACTGATATCAATTTGGATCCAAGTGTTGAAAAACAGGTCGAAATTTGAAATCTCTTCGATTAAAAATCTGCCCCTACTGACTGGGGTGAGTGGCCACAATTCAAAGACACACAAACTGTGTCCATTTAATTTCAAACGTCCTTTAAAAGCTACAAGGAAGAGCTTTTTATAATCAGTTAAAGTTGTCAAGATGGAGGTTGGTTTACAAAAGCCAATCTCTGGTGTGAACATGTACAAATGCTGGTAGATGGGGGCATTAATTCATGTTATTAACACACATTGTAGTGTAATTAATGCTGTTAAAGACTCCTCTGATTGAGTTAGATGGCGAATCTCTGGCGTATGTGGAGAAAAGAGAGCTAAAATCTGATAGAAGACAAGAAAAAGACTAACAAAACAATTTCTCTCAGTGGCTTTTCTCCACGGATGGAGAAGTAACTGTCAAGGCCTGGTGGAAAGTGCCTTTAATCTGAGGTTGTTTTCCTATCCCCCCATTGTTGCCGGGTGTTTTCTCAGCTTGGCCGTGTGGGCCGCAGCTCTTACACAACCATAGAGAGAGGAAAAGAAACACAACACCCCGCTGAAAACCGGAAGTTGCTACACTCGGACACACTCAGACTCGCAGGTGATGGCGGCCGCGTGCGTACAGGGAGTGGGAGGAGAAACGAGGTTAGATATTCCACTATACCTGCAGAAAAGAGCAGGGCACAGGCCTTTAACGCCCCACAGATAACACACACCGCTGGCTAGTTACGCAACAAGTGGACAACCGGACCAGTTTTCTCATCACAAACCCACAACTTGCAATTCTCTTTACTCCTGCTGGATCGTTATTTGGGACTAAATACCCTATCATTGTCTTACCCTCACCTGTGGCTTTAATATCATACTATTCATCTATAAAGTTTGTGTCACTAATATCCCACTGAAAGCCCTTTTGACACAAGTTTTAAAAAATGTGCCAAAACCTGCAAGCCTCTGAATTTTGAGTGCTCTGAGAAGGATTTGAAAACCATAGAGGACATGCTTATTTTTTTAAAAAGCTGATCCGGGCTGTCAAAACGGGCATTATTTGCTTTAATTTAACAAAAATTACATTAATTAAATGTAAACTTGTGGATTAGAGATTACTTCGGTGTTGCTAATTTTCTAATTTCATTCTGATGATAACAAATAACTCATTCTCACTTATATATCTAATTGTACACTTTTGTAAGGTAGAATTCTAGCGTGAGAGGGGGGAAAGATCCTTTTAACATGAGCCTTTAAGCATAGGCAGAGGAAAGATCCCGGTGTGTAAAAAGATTTAAGATATCTAACCCTCACACAACTCAACTAGAAACAGTTGGAGGGTTGATGCATGGAGGGCTGTTGTATGTTATCGCAGGCAAAAATAAAAAGGCCCATTATTTCAACACACCCATAAATTTAAGCAATCCAGAAACCTCCCATCGGAAGGACTTTCGGGGGAATGGGAAGCCCAACGTGGACTGTCGGTGTCGATTTGGTTAGACGAAAAGAACGATCTCCTTCATTTAAATTCAGTTCAGATAAAATGATCTAATTCACGATGCAGCACGTCGCATTGCTCAAATATTTTGGTTCCTCCCATGAGAGACTTTTCTCTGCGCCGCTCTGGAAGCTCTGCTGCCTGCGTGGAGTCTTCCTCAAATCATTTCAACATCTGTTCGGGTGATTAACTCCGCCAGAATGGAAGGAGCGGTAAAAAAAAAACGGTAGCGGGGAACGGCTCGTTTCCAAATGCTGACTCAAGCCGGAGAAAAAGATTCCGAATACCAGTTGATTTACAGCGGAAGCCAGTTTCTAGTCTTTTCTCAACTTAGGAGGGCTTTCAAAGTCACTGCCACTTTAACCTTTGACCTTTGAGATGCTGTGGATGTCTCAGCTGCTCTATTCATGCAGAAATTAATTCTTAATGGACAGCTATTAGTTTATGTTCTTTACAATGTCTGATTTAAAAAAAAAAAAACAGATATAAAAAATAACAAAAAAAGCAATAGTTTTTTATGTCTAGCTTCAAACGTTTCTTGTCATCTCTCAGAGAAAAAACATCAAATCTGAATTGTTTGCTTGAGTTCTCATACAAAAATTGTGTATTTTCTCTGCTTATTGATTTGTTCATTGATCTTCTTATTTCTTATTTTTACAAAAGGACAGGAATATTATTCTAAATAAATTCCGGAGGGTCTTATGTGTTAGATTTGACTAAAAACTCTCAATCAATTCAATACCAGTACAGCTTATATGTAGCAGTTAAAAAACTATGGATTTAGCTTTCATGTTCCATGTTTCACTACAACAACATGACAAAACATCAATACCAATTCATGAGCATGTAAGTGAGATACAAATCATCAATACTAACATAGAACAGGCACATTCATCCCACATCCCACCGTCCGTGGGAATTTTAGTGCACAGCGTGTATGCACAGCATAGTGCATGCTGGGATTGAAACCGGCCGCACATAAAGGCCACTCTCATTGAAAAATGATTTTGTTTATGCAGGTGGAGGCTGGACTAACAAATAGCCTGAAAGAAAGAGGCATGAGATTCCAAGTTAGTCCAGCTGGAATGGACATCGACTAACGGTGTTAGCATAAAAAACTCTTTCCGTGCCAGTAACTCTGTAGCCAGAGCAGTTTAACCTTCTAAAAACCGGGAGTCGGGTGTGATCTCACAGTGACGGACAGGCATGTTCCCTGTGATCAGAGCCGAGCATGTGGGTTTTTTTTTTCTATTTTTAGCGTGGCCTTAAATTAGCGCGCGGGCTGGTGTGAAAATCCGCGTGTGGGCGACTGGCACCGACAGCGGCGGGCTAAACGAAATCCCCGTGTTTTCCCCGTAACCCGGAGCACGTGGCCTAAAGTCCGTCGCCCGTATTGGGTATCTTTGTGAGCCGGATGGGTTCAGCGAAAGTATCAGCTCCACCTTTAGTGGACGCATACCTCACGTTACGTCCACGCACCCAGCCTAAATGCTAGCGGGTAGCCTAGCTATGCTAGAAGATAAAAAGAATGATGTGTCTCCTAAAGACTCGGCCCTGTGCTTTATCTGACACCGGGATGACCTCCGAAATAAAGGAGCGAGAAAGTGCCGAGGCGGGAAACCCAATAAGGAGCACAGGGACGCCATCAATGCGTTGACTAAGCGGACATGGGAGGCGTCCTATTGCCGGTCTATTTAGCCCGGGAGAGCTGACCAAACACAATCGGCGGCCAGCTGGACGCTGTTCAGACGCATCAGATGTGATCTTCCAGGCACGTCTACGACTCAAAATACAGTCCCAAAGCCTGGTCCAGTCAATTAAAAATCAGACAAAAGATGACACTCCGTCCTAAAAATTCGAACGTCTCCTTCTTTTAAATGATTCTTTCCAAATATCACACAGTGTTAAATCATTTTTAAATCCATGGTGCCGTCATTGCTTAGTACAGTGTTTTTCAACCACTAGTGTGCCGCGATTGATGGTCTAAAAAGATTTTTTGATAAGGAATTAATTTTTTTGCAAATAATATGCCATTTTTGAGTGTTTGTGCTGTACTTGTGACTGGTGGCGTAATCATGTAATAATTCCTTATGACTAGATTTTGTATATCATTTTGTATATTGAATTGGACGTGTTAAGAGCAATTTGAAAGAAGAAATATAAATAAAATATGATAAAAATACATTTTTGTGTTGATTTGATTCCTATTCAAGACACCTAAGATAAGATAGGAATAACTATAGTTTTACTATAGGCGGCTACAGATTTGTTTGACATTTTTGGTCGGAGGTCTGCCTCGAGATTTTTTTCAATGAAAAAATGTACCTTGGCTCAAAAAAGGTTGAAAAACACTGGTTTAGTAAACTGAAGCTTTCTGCATGCTGAGCCAGACGGGGACAAAGCTGACAACGCGAAATTTAAAAAACAAGTCATCGTTTAAATTGAAACCGACAGGCTCTGTCAGGGTTGACGTTCCCACTGCGAGCTGGAAGTTTTGAAACTGTTGATGGAAGCCGCCATTAGTTTAATTAAACTTGGCCTGGGGCGAGAAGAAGAAAAACACGGAAGGATATGACAGAATGACAAACGGCCAGACGATAATTTGATTTGACTGTTATGCATCAAACGGTTGCAATTTTTATTAGATTTTTATTTATATTTTTACTGCACCATACAAGTTTTTTTTTTAGGTTGCCCTGTATTAAAAGCTAAATATATTTTTTCTATCATACTTTAAGGAGATTCAAAGGATGGAGACCAGGTGAGATATGAAATAAGGCAGATTTGGACACATTTTTACCAGTTAATTCATATTTGCTAACAATTTTTAATTCCCCACCAATAATGGCTGATGAACTGACCTTTTCCACCTTTTACGAATATTTTCCTTTTTTTCTCTTTCAATAATCTGGTATTTGGAGTGCTTTAATTGAGTTTTTTTTGCATTTAGAACTCAACAAACTGCCCCTGTTTGATATCATGATGACTTTCTATAGCTGATGCTGAAAAGTGTAGAAATAAAAGGAGAATCCAGGCAGTACAAAAAAGACTTATGTAATACTATTGGACCTAACAACGCATTTTAAGGTCAAAATACTTTAAAACCAATCATCTGGAGATCAAGAAGTTCTTTGGGAAGGTAAAAACAAACAAATGGAATTATGAGTCCCTGACTCTGGTTTATAGTAATGTGTGGTGACAAAGGGATCATGATAACAATCTGACACAGTTGTAAGTGCCAAAAATATTTGATTGCAGTTTGTGGTTGCTAGTAGATAAGAATCTAGAGTTGGGAAAAGCCGGTTTGACTGGTTGAAATTTTCCAACCAGGGACATCCTATCACTGTATAATGATTAGTGAAGTTAACTTCATGGTGTAAGTTTTGGGGTGTTCTTCACCCTTCTTACCAGAATTGTGTTTGTACTGTGTCGATTTTCAGAGAAGCACCACGAGGAATAGGGTTAGAGAAGCCTAGATGCCTGCAGATGTTGCCGGGATTCTTTCTCAGAATGGGAGTGCGGAGTGTTAACCTCAAAATAGACACCGGCTCTCTCTCAGACCCCAGCAACACTCTGGTGTTTATATGCAAACAGTTCATACAGAGCCTGGTGATGACCTTTAGCTTCTGACACACAAACCCGGCCCTCCACACACAGACGCACACAGACACACACACGCTCGAGTTAAAGATGATACAAAACATTGCGGACGTGGTGAAAATTCACAAGCCGATTCATGGAAATACAAACACACAAACATTCAAATGGGGCCAAAATACGACCTGGCTTGTGAGTACATATCTATAACAATCTTATTTCTAATTTAAACCCCAAACAAACCTGAGCTTACAACCAAATTTGATTCTCAAATTATCCAAAAAGTAAAATAGTAAAATAATAGGACGCAAAAGATTATCATAATTTTAAAAAATAGTTTAAAAAGCTCACCGTCCCTTATAATAATAAACACACACACTTGCACACTAAACATGTCATAGATGTGGTTTTTGTTTCACAGCTTGTCCAACTCTGCCAGCGGAAGTTTCCTAGCGGAAAGCATCTGCAGACGAAATTCCAACTCGGGCTCGTTCACTTCTGCTCCTCCGCCAAAGAAGTGTGACAATCAGCCTGCAGCTGTCTCTACAGCTGCCTGAGTGTCGAGCCATAAATAAACAAGGTGACAAAATGACGGATGACTCACGCATGCACACACACACACACACACACACACACACACACACCGGGAGCATGGCCTGATGAGTTTGTTGACATGAAGTTCATCAGGTGAGATGTCCAATGCTAAAACTGGACTTTTTGTTTAGCTCTCCCTCAGTGTGACAAAAATAGAATGTTATTCTTTCACATCTGCATTGTAGTATT
>CAJRST010017779.1:2179201-2193064 GCA_907169785.1 Menidia menidia | reverse complement strand
ATTAAGAACCTGGCTGTCAGAACAATGAGCTGTTAGGAGTTGAGTTTTTGGGGAATTTACTTTTAGGGTTAGTGTCTTCCCAGTTGTTGGTTATTTCAGTACGTGTGCAGCTTTGTTTGCTTGAGCTGACAGCTCTAGATTTCATGTTCTTGGCTCAGAGTTCCCATTAATCCCCTTCTGTGTTCTGTCTTCTTTTACTTTTGGTCTCCAGTTCAAGTTCTTCTGAGTCTAGATTCTTTCTTCGCCAAAGCTGTACAAAGTATTTAATTGTTTTTTTTAACTGCTTTCGAATCTGAGTAAAAAATTAGTTGCATAAACATCCTGAGGTGTTTAAGCTTTTCTCAAAAGTTGTCATAATGCACAAAACACTAAAACTCTGTCGCAATATAACCGCTGCTGAAAACAACTGGAAAACATCCGATTCTTTGTGGGGATTTTACGAAAGCTGTCCGTGACGACTACGTGGTTTCCAAACGATGCTGGAATAAGAACGTGCCACGCTGAAAATCCTCATTCCAGAACACTGAAACAAAACAGGGTTTTTCCCCTTTTGGGGTGAACCAGAAACACCAAACAGGAATGCGTGAGATCATACTCGGAGTAAAGCGTTTCTTAGATTCGCACAATAGCCAGCCTGCGTTTTTTTTTTTTTTTTTTTTTCGTTTACTGCTGCATCCATTTTGCTTCCTTTTCTCCTGAGGGCTTCGGTGTGCACCTCTGTCTTTGTTTCCTGCTTATATGACACGCATCCAGCTCTGCCAAACCTCTCTTGGCAGAGATTTGGCAGGGCTGGCTGCTCAGATAAGGTTTTTTTTTTGCCTACAGCTCCTTCTGAGCAACTCGAATCATGATCTCCTCCTCCATCGTTTCCCATGTTTCATCCCCCTGGTTTGGCAATCACATCGGAGTGTCACTTTTTGAACCGAGTGGAGACGCATCACGTTGACCTTATTGGAGACACGAAAGACAGTGGCTCGATTACAGGGTTCAGAAAATGTACACCTGCCACAAAAAGATGAAAAGCTACTATAAATAAACCTTGTGGATGATTTTATTCTTTCCACATGAGTCTGCCATGACGGAGAAGCAAACGTGAGTAATCCACAGTGTTGGGTTATTAAGATCAGAAGCAGCAGTAACAAAGCATGTGCCTTGGAAGCTCTTCAAATTACTGGATGCAGCAACAACAGCTTGTTAAATCTGGTCTAAATTAGGCTTGTGCTGTCTAGGAGGTATGAGGTATGGCATTCAATGCTGACATCTTCCACCGATTGCCTGTCAAGGGAGTGAAGAAGAACAAGTAGAAGAAGAAGAAGATGAAGATCCATAAAGCATTAATAACCAATATCATAATGTTTAACAGCAACACATGTTTTAAAGGTCTGAATAGATTTTTTTTATGAACTGGTAAGTTGTGTCACACTTTAGGAGCGGCCATTCAAAAGGCCAAACTCAGTGGTACCATCTCAGTCTTCCAACACCTCAGCTGGAGCTTGACAGTGCAAATGTTCCTCTTTCAAGTGACAATCTTTTTCTGATTTCTTTACCACCAGTAGGCAAATAAGTCCACAGATCTATTCTCACATATAAGAAATCTGTCTCTTCTCTGGTGTCCATTTCTATCTTAAACAAGCACCCAGTGTGTGAAGTTAAAACAAAAATTTCAACAAATTTAAGCAATTTGCCAGCATTTTTGGTGCAACTCATCAGCTCAGAGTACATTAAGCAATTCGAAACTAAACTTTATGTGTATGTGTGAATGCTTATCTTGAAAGTTTAAAAGTGTTCATCGAGCTGCTCCTTTAGCGGACATTGAGGCAGAATCTAAATCTTCGGGCTCATTAGCATCATGTCGGCTGACCGTGACAAGCAAAGGATTCTAGTACATGTTTTACAACACAGCAGCATCCAAACGCGCTGAATTCAATCAATCCGTCAATTAGTTCATGACCCAACCAGTCATGCATCCTGGTGATGGGTCAAAGAGCTATTTCCACATGTGACATGTCGGAACTCTCTGATGAGCTCTTCTTAAGTCTCCATTTGTGGCACCGTGTCATAACTACAGGGACAGGGGATGTGCACATGTTAGCATGCTCCCGTTTTATTATAAAACGTAAATTAGATTCAAAACGTGCATGAGTCATAACAGTACCTTTCGTCCCCTGAAGCTAAACACACATTATTTCCAAAGATGCTCCTGGTAATTAGAAAATAATCTATGACAAGACTTACTCCCACAAAGAAACTACGTTTAACATCAAAGATACAAAAAGAGGAGAAGATGGCTAAACCCATGAAAATAAAGTGTATTAAAGTCAAAATGTTGGAGTTGAAAGACTTGCCTCCATCTCTGCAGTGGCAGCTTTTTTGTAAGTTTTAGCATGGTGCTGTCCTCCCTGCTTCTTATGACTAACACCAAAGAGGAACAGGGATTTGCTACTGAGTGGGAATTTTCACCGGTAGGTAAGGAAGTGAACTTTATTCAAAGCACCTTTCTCAGATGAAATTATAAAGTGCTTTAAAATCAAAAGCATACAATCAACTCTAAGATAGCACCACTGATAAAATTAATTTACAAAAGACAACGACAATAAAAAGAGGTGAAAGACCAAACTGATTTGATAACTGATTACTGTTTGTTGAGAACTCCATAAAAAAGTTTGTGGAGCTCAGAGATTTTAAATTAAAAAAACAGCTGGTTTTAGGTGTGCTGCGGTGATGTTACCTAATGGGAGTGTAAATAGTAGGAAAAGGATAGGGCCCAATACCAAGCCCTGGGGAACGCCACACAACAGAACTGTCTCCTATTGTTTGCTGTGGTAAGCAGTCATTTTAATTAATAAATAGAGAAAACGAATAACAGGCAATGGTTTGTACACCTATGGAAGTGTAGAAGTTTTTGACTGGTATTGTTTTAATCCAGCTCTGAACACTGTGTCCTAATCCTGCAGCATGATATTTATTTCCCCTCTCATGTTAATGTGCTCAGTCCTGTTTTCAAATGTTTTTACTTTGCTGAGTATGTCTGAGCGTCATAACGGGAAGTGAGACACAAGTCTGTGAGTATGCTTTATTTTTTTAGCTTCAGTGTGACAGAAAGTTGAATTCCCCAAAGGAAGGAAGCAGGTATTGGTCTGTATGCATCTTCTTCGTCTAAAAGAAAGTGACATGACGTTACCCTCTTCAAAAATGATATAGTATTTTGATTGTTTTAGTATGTTTCCACATCGTTTTCTACATTGTGCTTAGTCAGCAGAGTTGATAATATAATTACAACCTGGATATTACCGGTGTGCATCCATCTACTTTCTAAGGGATGGACAATGGGATTACCCCACTGGGTTTTTTTTCTTTTTTTTAGATGATATAAGCGGTTGTGTCAAGACATCATGAAATGTTAGAAATTCACATAAAAACAACCCAAAAAAATGAATGAAAGAGATCATGAGAAAGGAGGGAGAGAGAGCTGCTGCTACTCCCCGTCAGGATGGATTACTTTACTCAGCTTTATCCTTCATGGGCCTGTCTGGATTACCTGCTGCAAAGGTCATGCTGAGGTTAGAGCAAAACCATGAGCAGTCCCTCTCTTAGCGCTAATAGCTTAAGATGTCAATAGAAAAACAGGTCAAAGTTCACAAATGGGATAGTATGTCTTGGGATAGTACCCCCTCTTGAGCTTGAACTATTTGGGACTCAATATGTGTGTAATCAACTAATGTTACTTGGTCAATTATTAGCTGGAAAGTGTCTATACACAAATAGTCATAAGAAACAAGCATCTGTTGTGTCACAAACCGGTTATCTCAATGAGCCTCGACCAGTGCGGGGACTTTTGGGGGGACTGAAACTGAAAGTGAAACTTTCAAATGACGTTCATCAAGATGGGAAATTTTCTGAAAACTGACTAGGTCCTCTACACAAATTTGCTTTAATCTTGAGCACGTATGTGTTAATCTCTGGTTAATTTCCATTTTACACATGTCCAGATGAGTTCACTTCTTAATTCTACTGGAAAAACTACAAAAGAGGACATTTTATGGTCTGAAATAGTAGTTTTCTTGCACTTTTAACCTGACGTGCTAATCCTATATGTGATTGATTATAGATGAAACTAAGAGTTTTGCCTTGAAACAGGTAAACTTACTTTTAACCATCAGTGTTACACTTTTTGGGGCGGCACGGTGGTGTGGTGGTTAGCACTGTCGCCTCCCAGCAAGAGGGTTCTTGGTTCGACTCCCGGGGGAACCAGGACCTTTCTGGGTGGAGTTTGCATGTTCTCCCTGTGTCTGCATGGGTTCTCTCTGGGTTCTCCGGCTTCCTCCCACAGTCCAAAAACCTGCATGTTAGGCTGATTGGAGATTGGGGAAATTGCCCTTAGGAGTGAATGTGAGTGGTTGTTTGTCCTTGTATGTCCTGTGTGTGGCCCTGCGATGGACTGGCGGACTGTCCAGGGTGTACCCTGCCTCTCGCCCGTTGACCACTGGGATAGGCTCCAGTTCCCCCCATGACCCCTTGAGGGAATAAGCGGTATTGATAATGGATGGATGTTACACTTTTTTATTTTAGACCATACAAAAATAGGGTCTGGATTACTCTGTCCATTAGTTGTCCCATGGACAGAGGTGCGTGTTGCCTTTTTGGCTAGTTTCAGGCTGCAGCTGAAGGAAGTTTTTCCTTGCCTGTGTTGCCTAGTGCTTGCTCATGGTGGGAATTGTTGGGTTTCTGTAATTAACTTCAGAGTAAGGTCTGACCTGCTCTGTTTGGAAAGCGCTGTGAGACAACAGTTGTTGTGATGTGGCGCTATATAAATAAAATTGAATTGAATTGAATTGAGCTGATCCAGAAAAAGACTTTGTGTGTATATAGAGAGTGGATAAATAGATGATCGTATCAAACAGAGCCTAGGAAATAAACAGCTGAAGCTTTTGTCGTTTTGGTTCTCCAGTATCACACTAACATTTGTCAAAGGAGAAGTAAGAGCGATACTGAGGAAGTGAAAGAGTTTGTGAGGTAAGTCCGTGACCTCATTTGGAGTTTGACGGTTGTAAAGGTTTCCCGCCTCGTGTCTCGATCGTACACAAGTGCCCCGACGTCCGTTAACACTGGGAATCTGGAGGAAAATGCCTGGTGCAGTCTGAGGATGGCAATGCGGTCGAGACGTGTTACACATCCTGTTTAGTCAGACCACAGAGAAAAGTTGAGCATAACAACCGCGGCTCAGCGCAGCGTGCAGCCGAACTGCTCCAACGTCCTGAAAAAACAGAGGAAAGGAGCATACACGATTTTCCCTGTGAAAAAAAAACCCTCTGTGATTCCCTATGTGAGGAGAATAGCTGGTTGTTCTATGACGTGTCCAAACATCCATCATAAATTAGAAGAAAAGGATTACCCATTATTATATCTACTTTAGTTTTACAACCTCAATAGGCCATTGTTTGAGGACAACCCCTCACTATTACCGTACACTTGTTAGTACTGTCAAAATTATATAAGCAGCACAGCTGCAACCAAGACAGAAAAAGATCTAAAAAATTCATGTTTAGCAGAAAATAACTAAACCGACAATTTCAATGAAATACAAATAATGTATGAAGCCAGTGTGCAGCGACATCTTACAACATTATGGAATCAAAATGTTGTTTTCAGAGATGTACGTTGGTATGGATCTTTCCAGGTCTTGGAAATCCTAAAAGCTGGACATTTAGTGTACATAGGAATGGTCACAACCGTTCACACCCTGACCCTGTGACCAAAACTCACCTTTAAGAGTGAGTAGAGCTATTTAATTTGTTATTTAAAAAAAAAAATAGGAATAAATATGTCTAAATTGTACCACTATGATGTAAAAGCATGAACAAAAACACCTTTCAGGTCAGTTTAAAACAAATGAAAAGCTTTTTTTGCCGTGGTAGTGATAAATTATGGCCTGAAAAGCATATGATTAAACAGAATGATATTGTGAAATGATTCAAACAGTCAAAGTTGCAAAAATAATCAAACCATTCGTCTGGCTTAAAGTTTCTGTGTATCCAACAGAAAAAGAAAAAATGCCCTAAATAAGTGTAAACAAATGTAAAGAAACTGCCTGTTTTTAGATCGTTTGGCATCACAATTGATGAACAGTAAGTTTTGGGTTATTGGAAATACACAAAAATAAAAGTCCAACAATTGGAAGAAGCGTTTTACTTTTATTCTGAAATTCTGTTGAGATATTTGGACAGAATACTGGATATTGTTAGGTATTTCCACAGCTTTTTAAGCTTGTTTTTATTATCATTATTGTTTTTGTTGTTATTATTTGTATTACAATATGATCATATCCAGTTTAGTAGTCTGTTTGAGACGTTTCAAAGATGAATGAAGATGTCCATTGAAATCCTAAAAATCGGAACGGTGAAGCAACTCGTTTCGATAAATAAAGTAAATCAGATCATCCGGAGGAGAGCTGCTGGGTTTCATATGCCGTCACAGCCGTCTCTGCCTTCAATCCAGGTCTGCAAACGCGATTGGAAACACCTGATGAAATCCTGAAGCAAAACAGACTGGATTTTCTGCTCCCTGCTGCCGGAGGCTCTTTTGGCACGAGTACACAGCCCGCGAGTCTCATCCAACATGTTTCACCAAAACACAAACTTGTTTGAAGTCTCCATGGTTCACAGGACTGTTTCAAAGGTCGGTACCGTATAAATGTTATATATATTTCCACATCTTTCGTGTTTGTGAGCACCAGATTATTTAAATTAGCCTCGTAAATCCTCTGCTGCTTTATTATCTATCATAAAGTCAGTTTAAATTACATTTTTAAACATTATATTTAATAAATTAGGATGAGATTATGAGATTTACACATATCTAAGTCTAGTGTTTTGATTTACTTGCTCTTTCTGCTACCTCTCTGTGTAAAACATGCTGAAAAGAGAGCGGTTTTGTCTGAAAACCTCAGTAAGGTGCTGTCACAGGGTCCACTGCTCCTTTCAAACCCTCGGGCCTAGCAGGTGCACGATGTTGACCCCAGGTTCTGGTATGAGAGGAGTGTGGGAGGGTTTTTCTTGTCTTTTTGATGCATTTGTGTCTCAAACTCCCCCACCCCCTAGGTAGAGAACATTTTTCTTCTGTGTGTGGTGTTCCCATAAACTCAAAAGTTTCTTTTTTTCTTCTTAATTCATTAAGATTAATGTCACCAGACAAAATTATTAAGACTCCTCCTCATATCTCTGCTTAACTTCAGACGATATACCTGTACATGTGGACAAACTGAACCATAACGAGCAACAATTAGGCAGATTTAAAAGCCCTGCGATTCTCAGATAACCGTGTCTTTCCAACAAAGTGAAATCCAGGAAACGGTCAGAGGAGAAGAGGCCATTTCTCTTCTTAACCCTTTAAAGCCCGATCCAAGAAAAATAGGAAGAATATTGGATTTTTTTAGTCTAAAGTCTTTTTTTGGCCCCTTAACAACATATGAAGAAAAAAAACCTGAAATTATTTTGATCAAATTAGCGTGCAATAAGTCAAAAATATATTTTCGTGTAGTCTTCTACTCGCTGTTTTCAGGTATATCTGAATGTGTACAACAGGGGTTTGAGCAAAGCTTTTACCACTGAATGATGCAAAAAGTCTCAGATCCAAAAGACTTCAGAAACCGTATGTATCAAATATGATACATTTGGCATTATAGGGATAAGCAAGGATATGGACATAAAAACTATATCAAATTCTATTCAACGTTTCAAGAGACACTATTGGAAGCATAATTTGTAAGTTTAAGGTGAAAAGTGAAAGTGCTTTCAGGGCGTGGCAGAAAGAGCAGGCTTCCGGCAATTTCTCTGTGTTAACTGAAGCGAAAGGTGGAGAAAAGTCCCTGGATGACAGCTGAGGAAATGCAACGGGACTTACCAGAGGGAGGCATTCGGGTTTTTTAGCCCAGACAATAAGGTGAAAACTGCGAGATGGAGCATCCCACCACTGACTCCACAGCACGAGAAGAGTCAACTACAGTGGACGAACCTCACAGGCTCTGTGATTCGAGACAAAGTCGGCACTCTTTGGGTTTATGGATCAACGATGTGTCTGGAGGACGAAGAACCAGGCCTATAAAGAAAAGAACACCTTACCGACTGTAAAGCATGGCGGGGTCGGTCATGCTCTGGATCTGAAATCATGAATTCTGTTAACTATCAGAACGTCTTGAGGTGTAAAAGTTGTGTATTCAGTGAAAAAGCTAAGGCTTGGGAGACATAAGAACCTTCAACAGGACAACAATCTTGAGGTTGCTTCTAAATCTACCTGAGCTTGGTTGTAGACAAAAGGCCGGAAGATTCTAGAGCAGCCATCACAGCTGCTGGACTTAAATCCAAAAGGAAATAAATCATATGATAATAAATCATGAAGAAGGCAGTTGCAGCACACAAGCCCAAGAATGTAATGAACTGGATGCCTTAGCCCTTGAAGAGAAACGTATATAGTTAGAGCTAATAATTCTCAAACAAGGAAATCTAACATCCAATTGGCGTTCTGTTTGTTGAAAGTTTCAAATTCTTATTTCCATTTTCCATTTAATAAAAGAATATCGTTGGAGCATTTTCGAATTAGCAAAAGCTTATGACTGCTGGAAAAAGCAAAAAAAAAAAACTTTTTGTGTGTATAGAGTCAGCGTATGGCAGAGATGTGGCACAAAATGAGTCTTGTGAAATTAAATCGATAAGAAAAGAAGTCCTGCACTGTCAATTTGTGTTGTGGGCTTTAACCAAGCACATATCTCATCTATGTGTGATACCATCGGCAGGGGACCTAAATTGGAACAGAATTAGAGGATTTTTTAGGGGGTTTCAGTTATTCTTTCATGTCTTTGATGAAGTCCAGATAGAATTGTTTGTTTTTCTCTTCCTGTTCACTCTTCGGTATTGCATCTTCCCCATAGACATTTTATTTGTTTCTCTTACAAGAGGTGTCAGGTTTCAGGAGCTGGATCATAGCTCGCCCAAGAAAAAATCTGAGCATATTAATTAAGTATATCCATAGTTAACCATTTGATTATGGCCAACCAACATAGTTAGTATTAGATAACATGTATGGGAGTCTAAGTCTAGTAAGGATAGACACACGTTATGGTTAAACATTCTGGACAAACTTTAGAAAATTTAATCCAAACTAGTACAAAGACAGCTCTTCTTTTGTTCAGTGGCCATAACCTAAAGATAATCTAATTGTTTTTTACAATATTTTTCATAGAGCCCACACGTCACAGTAAATTGAAGCCATGACAGAATTGTGTTTAAATCCTGACTCCTCAAGATGGGTGTAATTATATCTCTAAAAAAACTCAATATATGATTTGTCTTTTTTGTTTAAAGGCTGGCTCATTCAATACGAAAATGGGAAAAACTTGTCTGATCTTTTTTTATTTATGAGCAAATCTGCTTGAATGATTAAAGCGACATGACCCCCTTGAGATTGCATCATGTTGCATTTGGTTCTTTATCTAAAATAATAATAATATACATTCACATACATCATTCTATTATCTACAACAAGCATGTACTTTTCAGTACGTTGGACATCTTTTTGTTTCAAAGATGTCAAGGAAAAAGTGCTAATGATTGAGAGGGGAAATTACCTTTTTGAGCTTCACTAAACCGAGCAATCTGAGAGCTTTAGCAGTTTGTTCTTGTTGGTAATTATCTTAAATTGGTTATTTTGGATTTAGGAATATGAACAGATTTGAATACCCAAAATAAGGTTAGTTATAATTTCACCTTAATGTCTATGTGTGTCTGAATAAAATCAGTACATGGGTTATCAGGTTATGTTGTGCAGGCTGGTTTTATGCAAACACCCACAGGGATGGCATCATTCCTTCTTTAGTTCCGGGCAACAGATATTTTCTGTTTTAGTTGGCATGCCCAGATCTGCAATTTTTCTGTCAAATTGCTTCTCTGTCAAAGAAAAGATTCCGGATTCAGGGAAGGGTGAAAGTTATTACTTTGTATATTCGCTTTGCATCTGTTCATTGGGGAGCTTTTGAATTTTAGACAGATTTCATATGATGTTACCCTGGTTTTATAAAACAAGTGGCTAATTCTGAACCCCATAAACAGACAGAATGGAGAGAAAAATCCACAAAATATCTAATTACAAAAAGTAAGTTTGTGGATTTCTGAACTTCAAGAGTAAAAGTCACAAATAATAAAAACAAATTAAATAGATAAGCAATTCAAGCAAATATGGACCATTGTACATATTTTAAGAAAATTATTACAAATATTGTGCAGAAACAAAGATCAAAGGTAGAAATTAATTTGATACAAGAAAGCTGTTTGCTGTCATTTTGAATCATAAAAATCTATAGACAAATTAATCTGATTTTGTAAATATTTCCATCCACACTGACTTGAAATCTCAACTTTTTTTGTCTGGTTTATATTTATCCGTAGTACACCTAATCTTTAATGTTGCCAGTGTTTTATTGCTGGGGCTCTGGATACTGCAAGACTTTTACTGGATGTTTTCAGGTCCCTAAATCAAGAAAATCTTATTAGAAAAAGTGTTCTCATTAAAGGCGATTGGCTGGAGGCGGTGTGTGTGTGATGTCCTCTGGTTGTCCTGCTGGTGATCACAACACAACACGGTCATAAATCCTGGCAACTCTGCTCTGCCGCTGGTGGAAGTACTTCCTCTGTCAAGTTTGAGTGATGAAAGACTTAAATGTTTATCTTTAGGCTGTATGGAACCTGTGTCCTATGTATGCTACTCCCATATCAGCTAGGTTGAGCATGACTTTCCATTTCATTGCTGGACAATGTGTACATCACTAATAAGCTATAACAGCATACTAGAGAAAAGCAAATTACAATTTATACTAGTGAACATGTATACATACAGTCTTTCAGGGTGAAAATGAGCTAAATCATGTGTAATATTTAGTTACAGATGTCTTTGTTTCGAATGGGTGAACGTCATTAATTGTTCTCAACATTATCAAGAAGAGGGCATTCGGTATATGAGTGTATTTTGCTATTTTATGAAAGAAAAATGTGTTCTGCTGACTCTGTGTCGACCGCTTTTGAAAGATCTCCGAGCCATCAAAGCCACAGAAGCATTTGGACCGGCGCCACGGTGTTGGCCCGGGAATCGTTTTCCCTCTGCAGGGGAGAGTTTCAGAAACAAGGCGCATCTGCCATTTTGTTTTTGTTTCACGGAGCCAAAATGTAAAAACCCTACGGGCCAGGCCAGAGATCACCGTTCGGGATCAAAAACACAAGAAACAAGGACATTCCTTTTTCATCTTGTGGGAGGCAAAGGTTTTCAAATGTCCTCGACCAGAAAATCTTTAACATGGCAGTAAGTTTAGTTTTCTGTATGTTACTACTGGATGTGCAGAAAATAACTGATGCAGAGGAAATACATTTTTTATTTAACACAATGGGAATTTCAAATCAGTCCTTAACTTAGCTGAAAAAACTGTGGGAATACAGTACAAACTACTGTCAGACATCCAGAGGTTTAGTTTACTGAAAATAAAGCTGTAGAAACATTTCTATGGTTGCCTGATAAGTCATCATTTCTGTGTCAAACACCATCCATCCTTCAATTTTTCCATGATGATTTGGAGCTGGTATGCAGAGAATATATTCTCAATCAATTTCAAACTCTCATGAGTGACCAGACACACGACAGCCCTACAGACGATAGACAGACGAGACCATTAGACATTCACAGTATCACCGGGGTTCAGAAGGGAAACCCTGACATCCTTCTCCCCAGAAACACTCTCCAGCTCATCTGAAGATCCTTCCAGGCCAGACGGGATAAATAATCCCTCCATATCTTTTTGGGTCTACCAAAGGGTCGTCTCCCAGGATGGGGAGGCAACTAGAAGACATCCTAATCAGAAATCAGACCCACCTGGTCTGGTCTCCTCACTGCTTGTGAGCATAGGAGAGAACTGGAGCAGTAACCTGGAAGCTTCTCCTTCCATCTATGTTTCATCTGGACCACAGAAGACCAAAGCAGCCCCTCTTTGCAGTTGATGAAGCCCCAATCTGACCGTTCATTTCCAGCTCCAACACGATTTCACTCGTGAACCGGAAACCTAGATACTTAAACTCCTCCACCTGGGACAGAGTGAGCCCGTTCTTGCGTTTTTCTTTTGTTAATGCTGAGAAAAGGGGATCTTTCCTCTGGCCTCTGTGGTCTGAACTTCGTGACCTTTTCCTTTCCAGCGCGATGGATACAGTTTCAAGCATCCAGACCCATTTTGTACAGCAAAGACTGAAATTCACATTTGTCACTTTTTGTGAAATACCAATATTTTCTAATAATTCCATCTCAAATGTACCTGGTTTGCGTTGCTGTTGCTTCATGTGACAACTTTCGTTTTGGTATCAGTTAGCATATATGCCCTTTTGCATAAACAGCTAATCAGATGCTGCTGGGTCAATGTAAAATCTGACATTTGACCAATTACGAGGCAAGAAACCTATTTACAGCCTTCTCGTCATGGGACATGGGATTTTCATCATGATGTACTCATCCCTACTAAAAATTCTAACCTCCTGAGCAGTTAGAAACACTGGAAACATCAATACAGTCTATATTTCTGTTCAAAACCTTTTGAGAAAGAAAATCTTCCATCTTATTGACATGCAGAATAATTTAAAGTGAGATATTAAAATACTTAATATCTGGAATGATAGGTGAAAGCTATATAGGTTTTTTTTATTTTATTTGTTAGAATACATATTTTGAAACTGCCTGATAGGCTATAGAAAAAGTTGAAATCATAAATAAAAATGTTGTTCATTACAGTCCTATTGTTAGAGAGAACTCTGAAAACCTTTATAAAATTATTACATAAGCTGTGCCAGGAACTAATGGCACTTAACAACACCTAAACTGGAGCACTGGCAGTTAACACCAGCTCTGCCGTCCACCTCCTTCACAGCCTCTCGGTCTGCCGTCCAAAAGCAGAGAGATGCCACCACTATTTCTACAGCCACGCGGCTGAAAATTACCGATATTGTCCTCAGTCCCTGCTGTGTTTTCCAACCCCATCTACTCCATCTATGAACAACCCCACACCTTCACAATGAACAACGGCAGAAATGGTTCAAAAGTCCTTTTTCTCCACTTTGTTTTGGCCATGCAGTTGCAATTTTTCCTCTTAAACCCACCTTGATTAAAAGTTTTTATTCCAGGCATTACTTCATTACTTCTTTAGAGAGCTCAGTCAGTGAGTTTGTGCTGTATGTGTGTTAATGTGTCTGTAAATCCTTACACATCTTCTAATGTCTTGCCCAGGACACTCGGAGAAAATATATTACTTAATTAGCCTTTTTCTGGTTAAATTAGATTTATCTGCAGAATTCCTCCTGTCAGCACAACACCAAACCCTCAGAAATATGCCCCAGAAATCATTGTTTTCACAGAAAAAAAAAAATGATTGTAATAAATGTATATTATTTTTTCACATCAGTTGTTTGATGACCTTAATTCCCCAGATGTGTAGAAAAACCTCAAAGGCCAATGTATTAACGGCGGCAGGGAGATGTTCCCTCTCGGGATTTGTCCCCGTTTCCCCGAAAAACCGTCAGCTAAACAGTCGCGTTCCACTTCACTCCCCCTAATAACCCCTAACAAAGATGGTGACAGTTGTCAGCAAAGAAACTTAAACACGAGGACAATATTAGGACGGTAAATACAGTGAGGAGGTGTTTTTATGAACTGGTACTGAGTACGGTATATACTGTACCGTATGTATGATATAATATATCTATATCTAGATAGATAGATAGATAGATAGATAGATAGATACATAGATAGATAGATAGATAGATAGATAGATAGATAGATAGATAGATA
>CAJRST010017779.1:2101795-2179191 GCA_907169785.1 Menidia menidia | reverse complement strand
GATAGATAGATAGATAGATAGATAGATAGATAGATAGATAGATAGATGTATAAGATGTTATGTCTTTATTTGATATCAATGTGCATAAAAGTCAAACAACTTTAGGTATTATTGAAGTCCTTTTCCCTCACTTTTCCATTTTCTGTCTCCAGTCTGAGCTGTAAAATATGTAAAGATCTTGGGCATGAGTGGTGTTGGCCATCAAAGAGCTCGTTAGTCCACATTCTCTGCTTGTTACAAAGCTCTGAAACCACTTACTCATCGCGACTGGACTGAATGAGCGAGCAAAAGCTGCCAGCCGCTCCAAAACATCTGGGCTCCATCCAAAATTCTGCTTTCTGTTTTTCAGAAGGCGGCAAAGCTGGGTTCAATGAGATGTCTTCCGAGGATAAATATGAATTGTGCAGTGCACAGTTCCGATGAAAACAAAGGAAAGAAGATGGAGTCCTCTCCCTAGTTCATTTCCATAGCTATTTTTATCCGATATGATCCATTACTGTATGGGACTAGAACCCAACTCACTAAAAATTATAGATTAGATATGTTACTGGTCAGCTACACAGAACACTGAAACATAGTTACAGGAAAAGGAGGATGAGGAGGATTTGGTTGGAAAAATAAAAACATTTAAAAGAAATTGAAAGCAATGTATAAAATAGAACGGCAGGTGTGAGAAACAAACCAAAAGCCGGCGTCACTGGCACTGACGTGCAAAGACATTAGGCTCAAGTGATAGGCTGCTGGAAGGATAAAGGAGGGGGCTTAATCCAATAAGACCTGATGAAACCTCGTGAAAGATTGTGAAGTCTTCCAGTAACAGGATTTTTTGCTGTCGTGTTATTGGAAAAGGAGATAAAAACCGCAGCAGGATGCTGCTTGTCATTGGCCAACACTTTTTTTTACTAAAGGTTACAATGCTAACAGGTCTTTTATTTGGTTCTCCAACTCATGATAGTGTATGTCGTTAAATATGTTGGAAACTAAGCCATTCTTAATATTTGTTTAGTTAGATTTTAACACACTGAAGTCACACTGGAATAATTTGCTTTGGTGAAATTAAATCAAACTGAATTCTCTTTCTACTGTTGATTGAAAAAAAAAAACTCTGTGACAAAGGAGAATTATGCAGTTTTCCTAAACGATCATCAAAAGCTTTCATTATGAAGTCAAGTTATGAATCATTATGCTTCTTTTTCAAACCAGTCAATCCCCTTTTTTATTGAATACTTTGAGAAAATGCAGGTTCATGTGTTTTTCAACTCCACGTGACAGCAACATCAAGAGGGAGGAATACCAGAAACTCAAGAAATACCATGACTTAAATGAAAGAGAAACATTCAAGGTATCAATGGATCTGTTGGGAGCACTTGGGAGCCCCAAACCCAAAACTAGGAGAATGGTTCCAGCATCAGAGTTAATGAGCTATGCAAAATAGGCTCATCATTTTATTTGAGCATTTCCTTTGTACTGATAAAAGAATCGTTTACATTGAGAAAAACAAACTATAATTGGAGAATAATGAGGATGACATGTTATTGGAACACAAATAATCCATATTCATCATAGTCCAGTTCAGAAACAATAGTTTTTCTGTTACTCTGTTCTGTGTTGAGTGACAAGAATTACTCCGGAAAAAATACCAGGTTCACGATGAACCTGGTATATTATTACTTATTATTACTTGCCCTCCTCCCTTTTCAATTTACACTCATTTCAGTCCAATTAGTAGGCCACTAAAAATCAAGTAACTCACTAAATGATGACGTGATCTGTTAGCTACATTGGGAATAAATACCTCCGAACACATTGGGTTTCATCACTTAATAAATTTTTTTAATCATGACAACAGAAACATGGAAATCAACAGCAAAGCAAGAGGTTTGTGAGGTTCACATTTCATCACAACTCGGTCAATGGGGAAAAGAAAAAAAACGCTCACTCATGATCTGCTGGTTCTTGCTTTTTTTCATTGACAAACTCGCTTTTGTGGAACGGTGCAGCTCTGGTCCTCTCGCTCTGAGTGGGGTTGGCCCCGCTGATGGTCCTCAGTTGGCACTTTACGCACAGAGCTGCCATCTGTGCAGAACGGGATCCTGCCAAAGCAAACATAGACGGCCAGCAGTTGGCCCACTGGGATGCTTTATCTTTTCTTTTTTTAACTATCTGGTGTGCAGATGTGATAACAACATGCTCTATTATTCAATACTCTAACTCCTTATGATTGAAAAACTTTTATATGTGTCGGATTAGTCTTATTCATTCAAATAAATGAACTGCTGAACACAATCAGATCTAAAAAATAACAACATATTGCACTAACAGGACGTGGATTCTACACGCAAAGATAAAGTACAGTACAGCTAAATGATTGGGTTCTGGGCTGAGGGATGGACACTGTGCTGGAGCGCCAGCTACCCCTGCTGGCACAATAGAGTCCTTCCCCCCCAGATGGAGTCACTTTTAATGCTAAGCAGTAGCTGCATGCCAAAGTTAATTAGCATTCTAAAAATACACACTGAATTATTTTGCTTTAGGTAGATTAATATCAAACACCCCAGAAACAGGAACTGTTATAGTTTTTGCCTTCCGGGTAAGAGAATCTACAAATGCAGACCAAAAAGGAACAAAGGAACCACGGAACTGAGTTTTATTATAAAGTTTTATTATATTATAATGAACTGAAGTTTATTATAAAGTTTACTATAAAGGATGCACATCATGAAGAGAATGAGCAGTCTGAGGAGAACACTGGAAACTGAAAAGGGAATCGCCTTAAAACAGAGGAAACACACAATATGCCGAAACTTCAACCACAAAATATGGGAACAAACCCAGAAATATAACCCAAAGCCACAGAACATAACAGGATATTGTTAGAACCTATAACTGTGTCTCGATGAACTATGTTACAGCTTGTTCAGAGTCACTAGCGTCAGAATATAAACCTCTATAGAAATGCATGGATGTCCCTGGAGATGTGTCCTTGAAGTCAGCATTTGTTTCTGTGAAATCTGAGTGACCTTTTCTGCTTCACAGAAGTGGAAATGAGCTTCATCAAAGGCCCTGCTACAACCCCATGCCATCACAGAGCCTTTGGGAGTGGTTGCTGAGAAGAAAACTGGATGCTCCTTTTACTCACTGCTCACGCAGAGAACACAGCATCCGTTTCTTCCACAAAATATCTGAAGTAATGATTGGTTTGAGCAAAATTCACATTTCCACTGTGCTATGGTCCATTCAAGATGCTCTGGACCCAAAGAATCCCTTGAAGCATGTGATGATATTCTGCACTGTATAGCAGGAAATACCTTCCAGTTTTCCTTTGACTTTCAGTGTTTTTAACTGTGTGATTCTGTTTGGAGGTCCTGTACACGTCTTTACTTTCAGGCACCTGAGGGAATAATGTCTTTTTTATTTTTTAACCCAGTCATGGTCACAACTGGCATCAACTCAGTGTTGCATTTAACTTTATTACATATTTTATCTCATATCTCAACACTAAACTTAATTAATTGTAAATGTATATATTTTTAACATATTGCATGGACAACAATAAATAATTCCCCTTCTTCCCCTTCTCCAGTTCGTTGTACAGTGGTAGATTTATCATTCACAACATCTTGTCAGTCTGAAATTCAGTCAGTAAATAAGTCTGTGAATGTGTGACCCGCATTCCTGTTGCGTGTTAGTTGTTTAGTAATGTCACTTTTGCCGGCATACAATTACCATGAAAAAGACATAGAATCAGACGTATCCAGAAAATCTTCCCTTCATCAATAAAAAGTAATTCTAAGTAAAAATCTAAACCACTGCTCTCAACTCTTAATTAATTTAAAGCATCAATAACTGAGAAAACACTGTGTTTGGCATTTTAGTCAGGCGGTCTCGGTCAAACGTAATCCGTTCAACGGTCTGGGGCTTCGTGGGTCCTTCCCACTCCGAGCTTCCGCTAGCTACCTGACATAAACCGAGTGCTGAAGAAAAAAAGCCTAAATAAACGTGAAATTATCCTAACGCCGTCTGGGTTCCTGGAGTAATGATGGGCGGGAGGACCAGTGCGATAGCCGCGGGGGTTTGTGGGGCTTTGTTCGTCGGTTACTGCATCTATTTTGACAAGAAAAGACGGAGTGACCCCAATTTCAAGAACAGGCTGCGGGAACGTGAGTCTTGACCTCCTCTTTCCTCTTCTTCTACCCCCTCTGAAGGCCTCAGAGTACAGGTTAAGACCGCTGTAGTTCGGCTCGGTTCGGTTTGTTTTGTTTTGGTTAGGTTTAGCCAGGTTTAGCCGCGGTCTTGTTGAGCATTTCTGCCAACGCTGTCAGGTTTCATTCAAAGGTCCGACATTTTAAAATCTTACTTAACGACCACATCACCCAATCAAACTTTCAGTATTAGCTAAAAATCAAAACCAGATCAAGGATTTTGTCCCATTTCAGTATCATTCGGCGTTCTGCTTAGTTAACAGGTCGTTTTCTGATTAAGATGGAACCTAATTTTTGCTGTTTTAAACCTGTGAAATATTGGTTGACTAAATGTTACAGTTATGAATCCTAAGTATGAAAAGAGGACCTGGCAGCTGGTCCAGTTTGAAGATCTGATTGAAAAACTACACACACACACACACACACACACACACACACACACACACACACACACACACACGTGTATTGGGGCACCTATAACTTGACAGGACCCAGCAGTTGGGTGTGTGTGGGGCAGGCTCATCTAAGACTGGGTAGGACCTGCTGCACACCCGGCCTGCCGGATGGACCTCCTGACCAGTGACCTGTCCGGTCATTCAGGGATCGGTGACCCTCGCTGGGTGTCTTTCCAGTCAGGGCTCTAGTTTGTGAAAGGTTGGAGCCTCTCTGAGCAGTCGGCATATCGGATACAGACGGAATCAGAATCAGAATCAGAAATACTTTAATAATCCCAGAGGGAAATTATGTGTCCAGATACATCAATGTCATCAATGTGTGTCGTAAACCTCGGAATCTATCCATCCGTTCGTTATCCATAAGGCTCATCTCTAGTAGGGTTTCCATCCCATCTGACACTGGATGAGAGGCAGGGTACACCCATCAGTCACAGAACCTTAGTCAACTTTGTCTTCCATTCTTGGGTTGTGAGTTTGTTTTTTTCAGCTCGTCATTGGGCCTCAAAGACACATAAAAACTGACATTTTACAGACTTGTGAGGTTTGATCAGGTGAAGGTAAACCTGCTGTTTCGTGGAATATCTGGCTGCATTTAAATCTCCATCTGTGGTGTTTCTTAAACAGGGAGAAGAAAGCAGAAAGCAGCCAAAGAGAGGGCGGGCATGGCAAAGGTGAGCACCACCTAAAACCCACCTGGCTGCTGCTGTGTGGCCAGATGTGACCCTGCAGGGAAATTGGCTGGACTTTTCCCAGCTAGCCGTCCACCTTTGCATCCACTCACACAGTCAAACGGCTTCTGTGTTCACACACTCGGTGTTTCTGAGTTACAGCTGACCAATGTTAAGTCCACCTGTTTTAATGTTACTGACCGGGAAGATAGGAAGCTTCCCCAGCTGCGTTCGTTGTTCCGCCTCCCAAAATGTTGTTTACGCTGCTGTAAAACCACTCGGATACACCTCATCACTTCTAGTGACCTTCTACCGCTGTAACGTGCTGAAAAGGGTACAAACAAATGCTTTTTTTCCCCCTCTTTTTTTTTTTCCTGCAGCTTCCTGACCTGAAGGACGCAGAGGCAGTGCAGAAGTTCTTCTTGGAGGAGATCCAGCTGGGGGAGGAGCTGCTGGCTCAGGGTACTGTGTGGGCTCGTCCCGATCCGATATTTGGAACAGATCGGCCGCCGATATTTGCAAAAAAAAATATTGGCCGGCATTAGAAAGTCCCGATCCAGTTTTTTATTTTATTTTTAAAGTTCGATCCCACACAAGCATTAGCATCTCCTAACCGACAGGTCTGTGTCCTAACCATTAAGTTGTTATGAGTAAATCCCTGTTCAACATGAGTCTGACAACTAGGCAAGTACGATAAATAACTTTAAACTTTAATACATGCTCTTATAGGCCGGGATCAGATCAGAAGTGCAAAAATCTGGATCGGGACATCCCTTGTACTGTGACCCCTCTTAGATTGATATATGATGGAAGCATCCTGCTCTTTTGGGCTGTAGTTTGAGTCTGTTTTTTTTCTGACTCGTCCGAATCGACCCGCAGGAGACTACGAGAAAGGCGTGGACCACCTGACCAACGCCATCGCCGTGTGCGGCCAGCCCCAGCAGCTGCTGCAGGTGCTGCAGCAGACCCTGCCCCCGCCCGTCTTCCAGATGCTGCTCACCAAGCTGCCCAGCATCAGCCAGGTGAGAGCCGCCCCCCCCCTCCGGCCGGTGTTGTGTCAGGTCAGCATACCCCGACAGACCAGCATGAAAAGTAGCAAACACTTGGAGAAGCCGACAGTTTGCCATACCTTTCGAAAAACACCAACAAATAAGTAATTAAATGATTTTTTTGTACATGACAAAAGAGATACACGCCCGTTGAGGTAGTTTACAGTGTATTATTCGTACAAAACTAAAGGGATACTCGCGCGTTGAGGTAGTTTAAAGTGTATTTACAGAAGGGTCTAGCTGCACCTGCAGCCATCTACAAAACGCGTGCCCGTACAAAACACACCTCCCGCCCAGCCAATCGTTGATTTTGATTTGGACATTACGTCATCTTGGATACAGATTAATTGAAGTGAATCAAGCGTGAGCATGATACTTACTACCAGCAAGGTTGTAGTTAGCACATTAAAAAAAGTAATGATAATCTTGTTCAATGTTGGGATTAAAGGAACAGTTCAATCGATGATCAAATTGATGTACAATTTTGCCACGTATTGTATTTGCTTATATCTTCTAATTTTCCAGGTACTGCACATGCTTTAAATACGAAATTGTTAGAAATAGCATTTTTCGAAGTTAATTTGTAAACAAAAGTACTTTCAGAGCCTTTCGGTGTGGTTTTTCTGGTAAGTTTGTGTGTTTACCTTAAAGTACAACCTTTTGTTTATCATATCACGCATAAAGTAGTCTAATAAGCTTCGTCAATGTTAATCTCTTAGATTTCTGTTAAAGGTAGCGCATGCATATTAACTATGGGTATGCTGGTCTGTCGGGGTATGCTGACCTGACAGAACACCGGCTCGGCCAGCCTCCCATAAACTGACCACCCCCCCTCTCCCACTGCCTCTGCTTCCCGCAGCGCATCGTGAGCGCACAGAGTCTGAGCGAAGACGATATAGAATAAGGAGCGGATCGACCAGGAAAGTTGCCCCCCACCCCCCTTCATCGCCCTTCTATGGACCTTCTCCTTTCATCAAGAGCTGCCAATGCCTCAGCTCTGGCTGATGTTCATCAATTTCCACCACGGCGCACTAAAGGGACATAGTTTTTTATTCCGGAGTTGTCCATGTCAGGTGTTTTTTTTTTTGTTTTTTTTTTTAACTTATGTTACCCGTTTTGGGGTACTGGATTAAATTGATGGTAAAAGTTGAGGAAAACAAGCTAGCGTCTCCATTTCTCACCTCGGTAGGTCACATATCCGTCTGGGCCGGTTTCGGACTCCAGCTCATACTCCAGAGCGGTTAGCACCCATGTTCCAGGTTTACATGTAGGCACCAACCAATCCCCCAGCGTGATATCAGGAGCAGGAAACGGAACCCCTCTCAGTCCGATCGGGTAGTCTCCGACCATTTCTTCTTCGGGTTATCGGTTGTCTTACTGTTCGCTCTCGACTCGGAATCACTTTTTTTAAAAAGTGAAAAAATGTTTAACTCAATTTGAAGAGGATGACCCTCTGGGGAAAAAAATAAAAAAGAGGAAAAAACAGTCCAGTTTACTGTGGTCTTATGTTTGTGTTGGTGATGTAAGCTAAGAGCTTCTTTATACTGTAGTCACGGTGGGAAGAGACTGGAAAAAAAACATGGCCGCTAAATCATCTGCAACAGCCAGACTTTACAGCTTATGTTCCAGTCTGTGGAAAGCAGACGCGTTTCTCAGACCGAGAAGCAAAAAAACTGGAGCCGAGAGCTAAAACTGTTGCCAAGACTACAAGCCCTCCACGACGGGACCAAACACAGATTTGTTCATTTGTACATTCGGATCTATATTTTTAAAGATTGTTCATTTGTACATTCGGATCTATATTTTTAAAGATTGTATTTTTCAGTTTTATCATTTCTGTCCTATATTTTTACTTCTACATTTTATTTCTTGCTTCTCATAGAAGTGTTGTGTTGTGCACCAAACACCAAGGCAAATTCCTTGTAAGTATAAAAACCTACTTGGCAATAAACCTTATTCTAATTCTGATTCTGAGATGGATCCAAAGAGCCCATCAACCTCAGAGGGCATCTAAACTTCAACTTTCCACCTTACAACACGTTTATTAGAACCACACTGCAAAGGAAATGGTACAAATCGCCAACACGATGTGGCCCAATCAGCTTAAAGCACGTTTTATCAAACCAGAAGAGACGATTTATACACATAACGCACTCGATATTTCCGTGGAATTCAATTCAAATGTGAACAGTCTTTTTTGCCTTCCCTTTCTTCTTCAGTCCTTTCTTTTTGATCTTTTTGGTGGGGTCCACCATCTCTCCGGTGAAGGCCGTGGAGCTCTTGGCCGGCCTGTTCGGATTCCCCGGGAACCGTTTGGAGGGTTTGAATCCTCCTCGGCCGGGTCCGCTTTTATGGCCCGCCCCCTTTCCGGGGGGAGGGGCCCTGCCGGGCTTCCTTCTGGGTTCCCTGCCGTCGCTTTTGTTCTTCTGCTTCTCCTTCTTCACGGACCTCTTCACGCGGACCGACCGGCCCTCCAGCTTGGAGCCGTCCAGCTCCAGGGCCAGCTGGACAGAGTCGGCCTTCTGCAAACGGGAGGGGGACTTCTGGTTATTCTGCTGCCGGACGATCGGGGTTTCGGGTTCGACGTTTGCTTTGTTCACCTTAAACAGGACGTAGCCGAAGCCCTTGCCGAGCCCGGAGGTCTGGTCCCGCACCAGCCGGACCGCCTCCACCGCGCCGCACTCCTCGAAGTGCTTCCGGAACGCCAGCTCGCTCATTTCTGCAGAGACAAAATGCCCAAAATGTTGAGCAAAAATGGGGAAAACGGGAAATTGGGGCGACGGCTCCTCCGAGTTCTGCTCACCGAACGCCAGATTCCCCACGAAGACGGAGCGTTTGTGGTCGTGCTGCAAGACAAGAGCAGCCGTCAAGCTAAAGCCTGGTGGCCAAAGCCAGAGCCTGGTGGCCAAAGCCAAGGCCTGGTGGCCAAAGCCAAGGCCTGGTGGCCAAACCCAGGGCCTAGTGGCCAGGGCCTGGTAGCCAGAGCCTGGTGGCCAAAGCCAGAGCCTGGTGGCCAAAGCCGAGGCCTGGTGGCCAAAGCCAAAGCCTGGTAGCCAGAGCCTGGTGGCCAAAGCCGGGGCCTGGTAGCCAGAGCCTGGTGGCCAAAGCCAGAGCCTGGTAGCCAGGGCCTGGTGGCCAAAGCCGGGGCCTGGTGGCCAAAGCCAGAGCCTGGTGGCCAAAGCCAGAGCCTGGTGGCCAAAGCCAGGGCCTGGTGGCCAAAGCCGGGCCCGGTGGCCCAAGCCGGGCCCGGTGGCCAGAGCCTGGTGGCCAAAGCCAGGGCCTAGTGGCCAAAGCAAGACCCTGGCGGCCAAAGCCTGACCCTGGCGTCCAAAGCCTGACCCTGGTGGCCAAAGCCTGACCTGCTAGCCGCCGTTTTGCCGACTCACCGAAGAGCTGTCAGACACTCGGTCCACCCGGATGTGAAAGTCTTTCTCTATCTCGGTGCCGTTCCTGTTAGGAGACACACTTTAAACAATCGTTTTTTTAAGGAGAACGAGGGTTTACGGCTGTGATATGAAGGGAGTCTGACCTCTCCAGAGCTTTGGTGGCTCCGTCCTCGTCTTTGAACACCACGTAGGCGTTCAAATTCTGCCTCTGAGGGTGGATCTTGCGTCTGAAAGAGAA
The DNA here is from genome assembly GCA_907169785.1 of Menidia menidia. NCBI lineage: Eukaryota > Metazoa > Chordata > Actinopteri > Atheriniformes > Atherinopsidae > Menidia > Menidia menidia. The sequence continues at coordinate 2,169,193 of CAJRST010017779.1, read as the reverse complement.
GATTCTTTTTTTATGACAGGGCTCAGTTGCCTACTGACATTTCCAAAACACTCACAGACACAAAAACAACACAAATGCTAGGAAAGACAACCCAAACATCTACCGTCTGTGTTATTGGGAGGCCTGAGAAATGCTTCACCATTCAATCTATAAAATAAGAAACCCAGCAAACGATTGTTGTTTTATGAAAAACTGATCTCAGCAAAAAGAGATCCAAAATTCCTCTGAATTTCAAATGAGTTTGGAAGTTACTCCACATCCAGAGTCTGGGTGAGTCGGCATTTTTGGCAGAAAAGGAAAGCTGAAACGAGTCCAAAAAGCCAACGGGAGCTTTTCCCACTGTCACACTTTCACTCTGTGCATTTCCAAATAGCTTCCAGTTTGTTTTTATTCAATAAAAAGTGCCACGGAATATAAAGATCTATTTTTTAGAGGGCAGAAACTTACTTGATGACGGCTAACTTGCGAGACATGGAGGGATCCTCTCTGACCTGCGGTGTTGAAACAGAACAAATGAGATGGAAACCAAAAAAAGACGGTTTCTGGGTCTTCTGAGTGTTTCTGCCTTATTTACCACAGAGCGGAAGCGGATGGATTCAATGGATCCCTTCTCCTTGAAGAGACTCCTCAACATCTGAGGAGGGAAAAAAGTAACAGAATAAAATATTCAACGAGGTGGTTTCATGATTGTGTTTTTAAATGTTTGTCAGAGGCTCTTGTGCTGCGTTTTTATTCATCAGGTCTGGAACCGATACCAGGAGGAGATAGAGGAAGACAAGCTGAAAAATCTTACTGTCTTTACATCATAATCAGTAAGTACAGTAGAATCTCTATATACGAATTTAATTCGTTCTGGGACCGATTTCGTATGTTAAAATATTCGTAAATTGGTTCAAATATTCCCATCGGAATACACTGTAATTCCTATAATTGGTTCCACAGCCCAAAAACCTACAATAACTCAATAAATACTGCAGATAATTACACATAGCAATTATAAGAAATGCATAATATAAGAGATGTAAAAATAAATTAATTGTAAAGAATTAATAAATAAAATGGGGGTTTTATTGGCACTTATTAGTGAATGGAGGTAGAGGTGGTGAGTGAGATACAGGATGTACCCTAACTTACTTAAATTTGTATTTATCTATTTTAAATTTGTTTTTGTTTTTTAAATATATTTTATTCATTTTTTTATATATATCTATATATATATTTTTTTCACTATGTGAACTTTTAACTAAATTAGCGTATTTATTTATTTTTCCATGACTTCGACGTATGTTGGAAGTTTCCTTCAGGTGTCGAGTCGAATATTTGATCGAATAACACTTTGGATGTTGGAAAATTCGTATGTTTGGGCGATTCTACCGTATTCCACCGTTTGGTTATGTAACCTGGTCAGAGTCAGAGTGCAGTTCGGGCTGAAGCTGACACAGATAATGACACCAGGCAAACCATCATCGATCCAATCAGCCGAAGTTCAGTTCAGTTTGGTTTGGTTTTAACAAACAGCTTGTCGCTCTGAGTTTCTCTATGCCGTTTTCTGGATGCGAGGATAGAGGGAAATACCTTCTTAGTGCAGCTGATGGGCAGGTTCCCGACAAACACCGTTCTGTTGCTCTTCAGGGCGTCCTCCTTCCTGTTGGCCTTCTGCTTCTGGCGCTTCAGCACCCAGTGCTCGGCCCCCAAATCCGCCGCCGACTCGGACGCCTTCCTCTTCCTCTTGTTCCCCGACGCCCCTTGGCCCTGCTCTTCATCGTCTGCCGTCTGTAAACTGATCTCCCTGGAATCAAAGAAAAGAAGGAAAACATTAGGGAAGAGGCACAGCAGAAGAAAGGGCTTGCGGGAAAGACTGAAACCGAGTGATGGTCACCTGTTCTCCAGCTTCTGGTCAGCTACAGATTTCTGCTTGTGTTGCTTCTTGCCCTTTTTCTGGTTGGATTCACCTTTGACCGTCGAGCTCTCCTTCTTCCCATCCTCTGTTTGCGTGCTGGTCAGGACGGGCTTCTAAAATCAAAGCACATCGTGAACCTTTGGTAGGAGGGGTGGACTTTAAATTCCAGTACAAAGAGAAGAGCCGGCGGCTGACCTTTGGAGCGGGCTGAAACAGAACCGACCCGGCCGGGGAGGGGGAGCTGAACAGGGCCGACAGCGACCCGGCTGCTGCCGCTTTGCTTTCCTTGAACAAACTGCCCGACACCTGACCCACAACATAGTCAGCTGACGGTTGCCCCGGCGACGGCTCTCCACTGAGGATAGACACAGACAAAGATGACGCAAAATCCAAAATAAGTATTAATGTCCTTTAGTAGAACATTGATGATTCTTAAGAACTATCTGAAATGATTCATTTGACATATTTTACTAGAGTTAAGTTTTAGTATTGTCGTTGAAAGATTTTCCAACTAATATCTAAACTACTTTGCATTGTTTTGTGAAGACTGGGTGAAAAAATGTGGGCTGTCTATATTAAAGACCTCACCAAACCTATTCTGTTCTTTGTAGTCCTGCATTTGTGTTTTTCTGTTTTCGTTAGGAAGGATGTTATGAAGCGGAAATACATGTTTTTGTGTGTGTGTTCAACCCTCCTGAGTGTGTGGACAACCAAAGTTTGAAAATTGCTAAATAACTGTAAGATGTAGCAAGCTTCTTCACTTTTTACCATCGCATCTCTGCATGAAACCTTCGTGCTAACAGCATCAAATAAACCCTCATAAAATCAAAAACATAAAATCTTGCTTAGCTCGTGGATCGCATATATACAGAAGGTAGCCCCACACTGTCAAAAGACCCTTTTTCGTCTAAATAATTACGCCAAGCTTTGCAGAGATACACACAGTCACCAGAAACATAAATGTAGGAAACTGCCAGGCAGCTTTGGTTTAGCTTTAAACCGTTGTTACTGTTAAAAACATGATGGAAACTTTCCTCAGATTATCCTCTTTCAGCCTAATCAGGAAAACAAACCTGCGAACTTTCTTCTTCATTATTTACAGATGATTTTCCAGAAGATTGTCTTGTTTTCTTGTTTGTGACTTGATATAATTCCAGGTGAAATTTAAACTACTCAAACGTCCTACTAGTCAACATCCACACGTTTCCTTTTCGAGATCCTTTTTGTACGTCATCGAACTCTGTCCCACAGGGAACACGGTCGAGACTAATTGTTCCTAATGTTTTCCAGAAATAACTACAGTAATATTAAATAGTTCATTCGGTAAGGATAGGGACATTTAAATGCAAATACATTATTCAATATACAAGAAAACGTTTGAATTGCTCAACGGAAAATATCCAAACAGCTTTCATGCAGGAGGCTTTACGGTGGATGTTGTCACAACCTCGAAATGTGTCGTTTCCGGTTTCCAGACGGACGCAGAACGATAAGAATGGCCAGCTGCATCCCGACAGCTTCTCATTCTCCAACACTGTGTTTGTAAAACTTTTCAGGTAAATGGAAAGCTCAACACTTTAAATTGGTGTGGGATTCACTTAAAGCAGCTGTGGCGCGTGTGCTTAACATCTGGGGGGGTGTTATTTCCACAGGGCTACGCCTCTATCGGGCTGAAAAGTTCTCGTCGTTTCTGTGTTCGGGTATTTTTTTTCTTCGGCGGCTCCATGGGGGTCGACCAGACGGAGCCGGAGGTCCCGGCGGACGCTGTCGGCAGGCGGGTGTCCTGCGGCGGGGAGCTGGGCACGGTGCGCTACGTGGGGCCGGTGCCCCCCACGGCCGGTAACAACCCAAAACACACACACACACACACACTCACACACACACAAAGGGATGCTAAAGGCCGAAGCTCCCCGTTTAGTTTGTTGTATTAAATGCTTCTTCTGGGTTTTTCCCCGTTGGTGAGAAAAATATGTGAGTCATGCTATGATATAATTCCTTTAAAAACAGCAGGAATCCAGCTGATAAGGTTCTGGACTAAGAATCAGTTTAGTTAGAGCACATCCATTTTCCATGATGCACCCAAATGCAGCATGATGGAAATGTTTGGAACCCATGCCCTCCAGTTCTCACTGAAATGAGCCTCTGGTGACCCAGTTTACAGTTTCTGAGACTCTCACCTTTTGTCTCTTGCTTTATTTTAAGGAGTTAAGCTTTAAAGACGAACCTTCCTCATAAAATGTTACAGTAGAGATTCTTGTGCTGATGTTCCAGCTCACGTCCAACCGGAGACAAAGGTCATCCTCACGATAAGTTGAAAAACAGATAAAGACAGTGAATGCTTGGGGGATGGGGGTAGAGGATGCAAGAGTGAGATTGAACTGACAAAATAGAGACAAAGTAAGACGGAGGAGTGAAAGAAAAAGCGAGAACCGAGCCGGAAAACCCCTCCGAGCCGCGTTCAGCCTGTGTCCCGGCTTGAGACAGATGTTTTGGACGCGGAAACATCTGCCGGCGTGTGTTTTTTTCAGGGCTGTGGCTCGGCGTGGAGTGGGACAACCCGGCCAGAGGCAAACACGACGGCAGCCACGAAGGGGCGCGCTACTTCACATGCAGGTGGGAGATTTAAGCTTGCCGGAACGCTTTTGGATTCCGCACGAGGCTAAATGTTTTTCCCTCTGGGCCTCAGACACCCGAAAGGAGCATCCTTCGTCCGTCCGGCGAAGGCCACCTTCGGGGTGGACTTTCTGACGGCCGTCCGGCAGGTCTATCAGATCAACACGGAGGAGGTGCTGAGTGAGAAGATCACCATTTCCACCAGGAAGTTCGAGTGGACGGGCCTTCAGGAGCGCAGGTATGACGGTCGCTCAGCTCCGGATTGTCCTGGAGCTGCTGTAAGGAGAGGGTCAAAAGTAGAAAAGTCTAATTCAACCATCAAACTTCAGGAATTCCAGGAATCCGACCCCACAGTGCTTGATAGGACGCGTCTCTTATAAATTAGTTTGATTTCATTAGGTTTCTGAAAATGAAATTTCCTCTCAGCCAACAGACACAGGTGAAACTTTAAATCACACCCAAACAGGGCAAGAGAGATTTATTTTGGAGATAAAACTGTTAAAGATTCAAAGGCCTCTTCCTCTCAGCCTCCTGAAAATGATCTTTTGACCATATCCTGACCACAACATTTATAAATAATTATACAAATGCTATCATAATTATTATTATTATTGTTGTTGTTATTGTTATTGCCATTGTGGAGTCCTGTGGATCAGCTTCTGTCCCCTAAGAGTTACTTTTAAAAGGTTTAACCGTATAAAAGGGTTATTTTCCTTTCATTTCCCTGTCTTTTCTCTAAAGTCTAGAGAGCCTTCCGTCGGTGATGCTGAACCGTCGTGGGGTGAACGGACCCGGGGCTGCTGGAGAAATCAGGAAAACAACACCCAGTATCTTTTTTTTTAGGCTCTGGGCTGGTAGGAATGAGCGTTTAAGGCTAGTGGAGGGGCTGGTTGGATAATTTCCGGTGATTTTGGGACCTTGACCCGTGGCGTCAGACGTCCGGTGGCTGGAGCTGAGCGGCTCCCTGCTGACCCGCTGGGGGGACGCCGCCGCCATCTGCGAGCAGCTGGAGCAGCTGGAGGGTCTACAGCTCAGGTGTGCCCCCCCCCCCTGCCGATCGGACTCCGTTGACCGGTGCTCCTCGGCCCTGACGGTTCTCTTTTCCGTTTCAGCTTCAGCAGACTGCTTTTGCCCTCTGACCCCTTGACCCACCGCCAGGCTTTCCACAACCTCAAAGTTCTGGCTCTCAACAACTGCGAGCTCACCTGGCCTCAGGTACGCAACCGATCACACAACACCTCCCGTAACCAATAATTCTTCATGTGATAATCAGAATTATTTTTACCTCGTATCTATTCATATTTCGCTTTATTCTTTAAAGTTAGATTATTCCTGATTCCTGTTCAAAATAACATTCTTGAATAAAGACATATCCAGAATAACCTATTGATATGTAACAAAATCCTCAATCTTTGGTACTGACAGTGCAAAGTAAATGTTTGTGAGCCCCGACCCGACTCACTGTCCTCTTTGTTTTCGTCTCTTTGCCCGCCAATCAACTTTTTCCGTTTCTTTTTGTCTTCGTACCAAAACTTACGCAGATTTCTTTTCGTTTTTGGCGTCAGATTTCATTCACGTTGGCCAGTGAGAACATAGAAACCATTATTTGTACCCGTTTTCTTATTATAAGTCCAGTGCAGTGAGCCTCGGACTTAACCAGGGCTTAATTATTTATTTATTTATTTATTCGTTTATTTGATAGCGACAAGTATATTTCATGAATCATGTCACACACTACAACATTTTAGCTAAGGATAATTCTCAATGCCTGTCCCCAGTTAGGCTTTTACACAAAACACGGTGACTGTACACAAGGCACAACAGAACAAATTACACACTAAATTTCTAAGTTTTTGCCGAGCTCGGCGATTTTTTTACTGTCGGCTGACTCTCCTTCCCTCTGGATCTCTGCTCAGGTCCTGGAGTGCGCCCCCATGTGGCCTCTACTTGAGGACCTCTCTTTAGAGGAAAACAACATCACAGAGCTGCAAAGGTGACCCCCCGCCCCCCCAACAGGCATCCTACCGTTTGCCGTTTTGCCCCCTGTCGTCGTGGGTACCAGCTTTTCTCCGTTGTGTTTGATCTCTTTAAGGCCAGAAGGAGTTCTGCAGTCACTCACGTGCCTCAATCTGTCCTCCAACCCGTTAGTGCAGGAGAGCCTGTCCAGTATATCCGCTCTGTCCAGGTACAGTCGCAGCCTATGTGATCCCACGGGAGGAAATTAAGCTCATCTTTTGGAACTGACACGTTATTCGTGTCGTTCCGCAGGCTGGAGAATCTCAACCTTTCCAATACCGGACTGACTGCCATCGGATTCGAAGACGCCGTTCCCGGTAAATTAACCCTTGCGGTGAAAAGTTTAGCTGTTGACAGTTATTTTAGCCTTTGTTTTGTAAAGTGAGTGTGCGTTCCTCTGTAGGAAGTCAAACGACCATGTTTCCAGCTCTGAAAATCCTCAACCTGAAAAGCAACAATATCACAGAGGTAAGCGTGTGTGTGTGTGTGTGTGTTTTGGTGGAATCGGCATCTGAGAAACAGCTCCAGTCTAAAATATTTGGCTAAAGGGGTCCCATCATACAGTCCATTTGTCCACTCTGGACTCACTTTGGGATGAACCACAGGAAACCAGAGCTTTCAGCGGGATTTATTTAGCGTTTTTATGGAAAAAAACAGCTAAAATCTGTGTTAACCTGCACGTCTCTCCGTCTCAGTGGTCTGTGGTGAACGAGCTGGCCAAACTTCCCTGTCTGATGAGGCTCTACTGTCGGGGGAACAGACTGGAGAGCAGCGACGGGAACCCCAAAACGGCCGACCAGATGCTGATCGCTAAACTGGGGACACTGGTCTTCCTAAACAACTGTCAGGTGGGGGGGTCTGAGTGTGTGTGTGTGTGTGTGTGTGCGTCCTCATACAGTATTTGTTTACCTTTCAGTGGCTCTGTGGTTGTTCCGCAGATCACCCCCGAGGAGAGACGCGGGGCCGAGCTGGACTACATCAAGATGTTCGGAGAAGAGTGGCTAAAGGCGGGCGGCCCGGGTCAGGCCGGCCCCGATTTTACCAGCCAGCACCCCCGTTACCAGAGCCTCATCCACAGTGAGTCCCAAACCAAGTAAAAACACGTTTTTGTTGTTTCTGGGATCATTATCAAACGGCTCTTTAACTCATTGGCTGCCAAAGACATCTATAGACGTCTTTTATGTTTTTCAACACGAGTGGCTTGGGGGACGATCTGCTAAAGCTTGTCCTTAAATATCAGGCTTCTAGACAGAGTAAACAAGTTGACCCTTTAGGTGGCAGTGCCACTTTTGATGGGAGATGAGCATAGACTGTAGGCAAATAAGAAAAACGTAATGCTTCGTTATGCGAGAAATGGCGCCGGTGAGACGCAAGTCGAGGAAGAACGAAATAAGGTAGAAACAATTTTTTTTCCTGATGAAAGAGGAGAGTTTACTCTTTCTTTTGGTGTGTTCGGTGTTTACATAGTCATAGCACAAACTATTCTGTGGCTCTTGAAAAATCAGTCAAAATGCTCAAAAAACTCGGACAGTATGGGACTCTCTGTTCTGAAAATGGCTGGCAGTCAATGAATTAATTCAGACTGGAACTGATGTATATTTTACATCATTATTTGATCCTTTTTGTGGCAATTTAAGTTGACTTTTTGCAATACACATGTTCAGTTTAATTTTAAGTAGTTAAAATATATTACAGTTTGTTAAGAACCTTATTAAAATTAATCGTTTGGAATTATTATAATTTATTTGGTCATTTTTAAAGCTCCTCCCAATAATTTGGGAGAGTAAGAACAGACCGGGTGTGTGTGGAGGGGAGTTGTGGTTTTGTTAGTGAATGACGGCAAGTTTGGGGACAGTGATTTTTTGACTACACCACACTTTTCGACCACCTTTCTGACTTTTAATTTGCATCAAAGTGAATTTTTGGTTATTATTTCCCTATCATTTTACAAGAAACAAAAACAAAGTGAGTCAAGAACACAAATCACCTGTTGCCACCGACGGTTTTTTCTTTTTTGGAAGAACTTGGTTTGGAAATAAAAAACGCCGTGACAATACTTTCAGACTTTTCATTCTGTTTCTCAGCCTAAAAAAAGTGTGAAGAAAGACTGTGAAGAAAACAGCACGTCTGCAAAAAATCTATGTATATTTTAAAATTTTCCACCAAAAATAGGGCAAAGAGTTTCGGTCCTCGTCCTCTTTTAACTTTCATGGCTCCTGAATGATCGTGTGATCACAGGAAGTCCTAAAGTCAGACCGATTGTTCCTCCAGAAACCTGCAGAGGACTCTGATTCCCCTTTGGGTGTCTCATCTTCTGAAGATGTCTCTTGTTTTTTCAGAATATGGAGCTCCGGAAGAAGGCGAGCTAAAGAAGCCAATACCTTTTGCCCTGAAAAACCAGCTGTTGAGTGGGTCCTGCCTCTTTTTTACTCAGTCCTCTTTCAAAGTCTTCAAGTAAAAACCCCACGCAGATGATGGTTGGTTAACTTTTTTGTGTTTCTCGTCTCACATCCAGAGGTTACCTTTGCCTTTCCCGACGACGCCGGGCGGAAGCCCGTTGAGAAGAAGCTTCCAGGTAAGTGTCCAGTCGTCCCTCAGCCTTTTTGGCCGAGGCCTCGCTGAGCTGAGCTGAGTGGCTTGTTTTTTGTTCCGCAGCCACCATGGACGTTCAGAAGGTGAAGGGTCTGCTGTTCAGACTGCTGAAGGTCCCTGCTACTGACCTGAGGCTTACATACACCAGCCCCAAGGTAAAACACACGCTCACAGACCCACAGGTGTGTGTGTGTGTGTGTTCTGTGGATAGACGCTCATGATGGGAGCACCAGTATCAGTCAGTGGTTGAAAACACTTTAAAAAATCTAAAATGAATCATAAAAACGGTCGCAGTCTTCTGCTAGTAACAAAATCGTCTTTTCGCATTTTTTTGAGAACGAGTCGGGCCAAAGTGTGTCCGTAGTGTGCCCTGATGTCCAGTCTTCTCCCGGCAGATGGAGGGGAGGGAGTTTGAGATCGACGGCGACCTGAAAACGCTCCAGTTTTACTCCATAGAGGACGGAGACCAGGTGCTGGTCCGCTGGAACAACGTGTAGCTCTGCTTTTTCCCTAAAAAATGAGTATTTCAGGATCGTCCACGTCCATTCACAGCTGAAAATTAAAGTCAGGTTTGTAAATATTTTAGAAAATAATCATACAAACGGCACGGATGGTTTAATGTTAGAGAGAATGTGAAGGCCTTTGTCGACATCTGTACGTGTAACTTTGTGTTTAAATGTATTAAGTTATAGAGAGATATCAAAACTATGGTATTTCTTATGTATCGCTTTGATTTAATCTGACAAATAAACATCCACAAGTCTGCATAAAAAATCTCAGAGCTGCAAATTTTGGCTATATGTATTGTCACTGCTAATGTGGGTAAAAGTGAGATACGTTTAAGGCTAATTTAGGTTCTTTAATGAAATGGGTGTTGGGTAAATCCAGGCTGTAAAGACTCAGAGGTCCAACAGGTAAGCACAGTAAAGAGCTGAGAGGTAAAACTCTTCAAACACATTCAAATGAACGAGGAATTGTCATCAGACAGCTTTATTTGTTGACCCAAGGACATTTCTTGTCTTTCCAAACACAGCAGACAGTCTTTTCTTTATATAACAAATATAAAGAATATTCTTTTAGAGCTTTTTGGCCTGGAGGGAGCCTGTGATTGGTTCACAGTGGCACTGAGCACCCAAAAACCATCACGTGTCCCCCATGAAACAGTCTACAGATGACTTATCAACCCTATAATGCAAAATGTATCATATTTGATACACTTTGGATCTTAGACTTTTTGCATCATTCAATGGTAAAAGCTTTGCTCAAAACCCTGTCTTACACGTTCAGATATACCTGATAACAGCCAGTAGAAGACCACGAAAATACATTTTTGACTTATTGCATGCTAATTTGATCAAAATAATTTCTTTTTTTCTTTTTTCATATGTTGTTGAGGGGCCAAAGAAAAACTTCAGACTAAAAAAATCCAATATTCTTCCTATTTGTCTTGGATCAGGCTTTAAAGGGATAAAGAACATTTCAAGAGCCAACCTAAAAAAACACACAGGATATTCAATGAGGACATAGTTTTTACTCAAACTGTGGAGGAGGCTGTGGTTATTTCTCCAGGTGCTCTCATGAAAATCACAGAAATCCTCTTTAAATATGACTTCAGATGCCGTTCTTTGTCACGACGAGGGCCAGGAAAAAAAGCCAGAGCCCCGATATCTGAACCTCTGACCCCCTAACTAACCCAACAGAACAGGATAGGAAGGACGACTTCAGAAAGAAGACTGGGGGTTAAATAAAATGTTTTATTTGGGCGTACAGGCTTTAAACGTAGTACCTCTGGTTGGTGGCCAGTACAAGACAAAGAACTACAACACAGTTCTGTCATTTAAGTCTCCACATGGCAACAAGAAAATACGACTTTGGTGTGATTTACAGTCATAGTTCAACATGTTTCCACTCGCTGAGTTCACAGTTAGTGAAAACAACCCCAGCTGATTTTGTATTTTTTATTTTCAAAGCTTCACATGTGCTTGAATTTAAGCTGAGGCAGCAAAAAGGCTCAGTTACTATACCGTAAAGATCTTTTAAACTGTTACAGTAGGTGAAATAAAGCTTTTTAATAAGATTGTCAAAATGAAAAGAGGCTCTAAGGCCTCTAATGTTTTATATATATAAAAAAATCTTTATACAACATTCGCTGTAATAAACTTGGAGATATACGGTTGCTGATCACATGCTACAGTCTGATTAGATGTCTTTTTCCCGCACCTTCACAGCATATACCATCATCTTCATCACATAGAAGTTGGCTCACATCAGCACCATTCAAACAAAACCACAACAATGTTATCAGTATGTAAGATCATTATTTACAAGTTCATATAAAACATAACGTGAGTTGAAGTGTAACACCACCCCAGGATCTGGATTCTGTTAGTTAAAGGTTCAAATTAAAACCTACCGACATCGACAGAGATGAGACAGAATTTTTAAAATTTTTATTCAAGGCAGTGAGTTACCTTATCCACAAAAAATGCTCATTGGAGAAAATTATGTATATATATCTATATATATAGATATATTTATGGAGAGAGAGAGAAAGAGATACATATATATATATATATAGGTATAAGAAATGTCTTCTTTGTGTGACTTAACTCTTATTTCATTACAGCTGAACTAGTGAATTTAAAAATATTAGTGAAATTTGAGGGCTTCTAACTTTAAGAATGCAAACAGACAAGAAAAAGAAAAAGATAAAAACATGTTAAGCAGACAACCTTAAGTTTGCTTTTCATTTACTTTTTAAATATAGGCAGGTCAGTCATGTGCAGTCTCTGAATAGATCAAACAAGCCTTCATTTATGTCAGTGAACTAAAAACAAGGTAATGGTCACAAATAGATAAATAAATCATTCTTAAGTTCACAGTAACAGACTGGAAGTGACTGTGTGACATCATAACCACGGTGACCTAAGGTTTATGAACACATGAACTGAAACGATGCACAGAACCTTCTCTGATTGAGAGAATGAAGGTACTCCAAAAAGAAAAGGGCTACAGGTTCCTCTCCACACAAAGGCCGTCGGCGGCGTCCGGGCAGCGGCAACTGAACCCTCCCAGCCGTGGAAGACAGAGGTGGGAGCAACGCCCGTTGCTGGAGCAGTAGTTATAAACTGAACAAACGGAAAAGAGAGGATAAAGTGTGATAACGGGGAAAAGCCCTGAGGTGCTCAGATCCCCACCTTTAGAAAATTCCCATAAAAGAACAGTATAACATTCGTTATTACACGTGGGAAAAACTAAGTACAGCTGGATTTATTACCATTTTGTTGACAGATCAAGCAGCTGCTCGCGCGATATGTAAAAAAAACCTTAATGCAGCTTTAGGAAGTTTGGTGGGAATTGTTGGGTTTCTGTAATTATCTTCAGAGTAGGGTCTGACCTGCTCTGTTTGGAAAGCGCTGTGAGACAACTGTTGTTGTGATGTGGCGCAATATAAATGAAATTGAATTGAATTGAATTCATTTGAATTTTGTAATGTCATTATCTGAACGTGTGTTTGGACTGATTTTGTATTTTGTGATTTTGTGTTGTTTGGTCTTCCTGCCTCAGGACGACAGATGTAAACTAGCAACTATGCTATAATCTGGCTCGTTTACAATCTGTATGAGATTGTTCATTAATGTGCACTGTCCTGATTAAATAAATAAATAAAAATTCGTCATTTCCCAGCTGAAACTCACTCCTCTTCTCTCATGGCGGCCTGCTGTATAGCTCAGGGCCGGACGCCAGCTATGAGTTCACACACCGGCAGCTGGCCTCTCAGAGGATGCTTCGGCATATCTGTCCGCGGGCTATATGAGCCCGCAACACTTCACCCGATAGCCACATCTGTGCTCCCACAGTATCAAACTGCTCCGGTCATCAGGCATGAGATCATACAGCGAGGGGCCACGAGAATAAAATCCCTGTACAGGAACCTCCTGTTCTCTTCATTCCATCTATTTGCTGCAGATTGATATTAGTATCCTCTATCTAATCTAATGTAAAGTCTAATCTGGCCTCTGGATTGTTTGCAGCTTGTGGTCAGCGGTGTGTGAGGCTACACTAATAATCTCTTTATAGTGGATCTTGTTCATAATCTTACTTGGTTGAAAAAGATTTTTTTTACTACAGAAGAAGTGATCCTGTGATCAACTGTTTTGTATCTCTTGTTCTCTCTGGTAACGTTTTGTGCCAGTACTTTGTGTTCTTCAAAATAAAATGTATAAAATGTTACTATACGTTTTTCCTGAGATGCTGAAGCCATGTTCTGGCGTTCTTAAATGTGAGGTTAATCCTCGTAATAACTGTTTTAGCATAGTGAGTTAACACGATTACACAATTCCCACCATGAGCAAGCACTAGGCGACACAGGCAAGGAAAAACTTCCTTTTAACAGGCAGAAACCTCAAGCAGAACCATGGCTCAGGGTGTATTTAAACATCTTGTACATTTATTATAATTGTTACTGCTCTGACATATGTTCTGATCATTTGAATAAAAAGTGAATGGCAAATTGGAGCAAAATATTTTCATTTCTCTGCAATATTCCTCATCTGCTGAGCCATCTTACCAGTCTGAGTGAGTTAACAGCAGAGAGGAATCAGATCTTACGTTCACACAAACATGATGGCAATCATTTCCAGGACTCAACTAAAATGTCATTTTAACTTTTCCATTTTAAAACGATTTTCCCTACTGGGGATGAATGAAGTATTTTTCTGTTCTGTTCTATCTTTACGCTTAGGGAGGTCAACATCAGGACGAGAACTTTTTGGTTTGACATACAGAAATTATCTGTACCTTGCGGACACTGCTTCGACGTGGTGGTGATGCCGTACAGCCGGGAGCGTTTCTGTGGCAGAAACTCTTCCGTCTCCTTCTCTAAGTGTCGGTCCACAGATACGACCGCCTCCCTGGAAAGTGTTCGCAGTAGCAAACCATGTCGGTTTTGTCAGGTTTCATCGACTCGAAATGACATCACGTACTTAAAACAGTTCATTGACAAGCAGTCGAGCATTTAAGTAAAAAAAATACTGAGGAAAGACACAAAAAGCATCAGATAAACTCAGATTACCAATAATCTGTAATGTAAAATCAGATCTGTTGTTGGCCTCACTGTTAAAGAGTCACCAAAAATGGTTAAACTAAATAACTTATGACACAAATTAAGATATTTTGTTAGTGTTTCTGGGAAGCTGGCTGTATTTTTCAATACACAATTTTCTATATTTGAAAAACTGTCAACCAGAACTAAACACCATGTCAGAGGTTCTTTGTAAAAATTCAATCAAAGCGCATTTCAAAAACATTCGGACCCCTAAAATTAGGACAATGCATTGTATTTGCTAATCTGTGTTTGTCCCAATGTACCTTCTCCAGTCGGTGTAGTAAAGATTTCGCCCAAAGGAGACCAGAGCGAAGGGGTACTGGATCCCTTCGATGATGGGCCTCCTCAGCTGGCGGTGGGGATCCATGCACTCCACCTTTCGGGTCCCTGAAAATGAAATCATTCAGTCTTTCCGGACTAGTTAGTCGCCCCGAAAGATGTTCCTGGATCTTATGAAGATCTCTCCCACCAGTGGTCACTCACCTGCGTCTGCCCAGCACAGCTGCTGGCTGTCCAGGTCAAAGGTCAGACCGTTGGGAAGCCCCAGGTCGTCCTTCACCAGGACACTCCGCCCCGTGCCGTCCATGTTGGACATCTCGATTTTGGGCCCGTCTCTGTTCCAGTCCGCCCAGTAGAGCCGCCTGAGACCAGCAAGATCAGCAGTTAGAGTGACCACAGCCTCAACTGCCCCTCACAAGCCCGTTAGAACAATTAAAACTACTGCTAATGCTAATATGTTTAGCTTCACATGTGGTATGTCCAGTTACCAATCTTCTAGACAAAAAAATGAAAAGTTATTTCTCATTCCTCACCCATACGCCGGGTTGGTGACGATGGGTCGGGGGTTGACCAGGTCTTTATCGAACAGAACTCGGCGATGGCTGCCATCCAGCTTGGAGACCTCGATGGTGTCCCTCATGGAGTCCGTCCAGAAGACGAGACGCGCCACGTGGTCGATGGCGATGCCTTCGGGACTCAGGAGCTCTGACGAAGAAAACGTATGCGAACTCGAATTCAGATGCTCGAAATGTCAGTTAAGCGGATATAAGACGGTATGAAATAGATATCCCATCACTGGGAGCTAAACAGGAGCAGTAGTTGAGCCATAATCAGTCTCATAAAGTGATACCGGACCAGGCTTCACCTGTTATGAGACAAGCTGTGGTCATGTAATATGGATTGACAGAAAAAACAACCCAGTTCAGGACAAATAGAATCCAGTTCATCGTCATACAATTCTAAGTTTCAGAAATCAAATTCCAAATGGATCCAATTTGTACAGAGACATCTAAAAAAGGTTTCACAGAATGATAGTGGAAAGAAAAAACAGGGAGGATGGTCATCTGTCTCTATAAGTTGGGTTTTTACAAAGACTGAAGTACCACAGCTTGGCCAATGGCTGACCAGTGGAGACCACCAACAGTCATACAAAAATGTTACAGAGCTCAGTTCAACTGGACTCTTTCTGAGGTCAGAAAGAGTGACATTCTCAATCGATGAAGCATTAGATTTCTGGCTTCTGGTCACTTTGTGCACCTTTACTGATGACCGGAATGATTTCGCCTCCGTCCAGACTGGCCTTGCTGATCGCCGGGCCAGTTATGTCCGTCCAGTAAACCATCCGGTCCACGCAGTCGTAGGCCACGGCGATCACCACCCGGTCCTAAAAGAGAAAACACACGGCTGAGCTCAGGACAGATAACATGCAGGATTCATGACAGAGACAAGACCATTTTAATAAATTGGTCGATCAAAAATGTTAACAAACAGCAGCTCTTCGGCAGTTTGGTTTATGAGGACCAAAAAGAATTGAAAATCTTTAAAAAAGACTATTTGGCTGTTGCCATAACACCACGGTTTTGTGGTTTATTTTGCTATTTGATTCTAGTTTTGTTCATACATGCAGATATTTTCACAGCTTTTTTTACATATGAACTGATTCACAATTCACATACAAATGCTCTTTCAATCAGAATCAGAATCAGAATCAGAAATATTTGAATAATCCAAGAGGGAAATTATTTAAAAGTTATGTCATCACAATGGATGTTTAAGTTGATGTCTACATGAAATTGCAGAGAGTATCCATCCATCCATTTCCGTTCTATCCCAGCTGTCAGTGGTCAGAGGCGGGCTCACCCTGGACTGGACTTTATATTTTGTGTGGAATTATGTATATATTTATTTATATTTTGTGTGGAATAAATATATATACACTATATGCTGTTGTATATGTGGAGTTGGAAACAAAAATAATTTCCCTCTGGGATTAAAACTATTCAAGTATTTCTGATTCTGATTCTGATCTCTAGTAACATCTAATGAGATTCTTCTCTCCCTTCTTTTTTCCAACCATGATGGACTGTGGTGTTTTTTTAGAAACGAAAAATAGGAATTTCGGCCGAGTGGTGAGGTCATTCTTACGGGGATGTGGAGCAGAGGTTTGGCTTCCTGTTGCTTCATGCTGAATCCGTCCAGCGGAATGTGTTCGATCTTCCCGCTCTGGGCAAACAGCAGATGTGCTCCAGCATCGATGGGGTGCACGTCGGGGCGTGGGGTGGGACCCACCGCGGTGGGGGTCACGACTTGGTTGATACCTGTAGTTTCAAAGAGAAGGTGTCCAGATATCTATGGTCAGATATTTACAATAAGCACAAGGAGATGACATCTACAGTTGGGGAAATGAGTATTTGACCCCTTGCTGATTTTACAGGTTTGCCCATTTACAAAGAATGCTTATTTTTACTCATCAGATGGTTATCAATTTTTATAAATTCATATGATGTGATTTTCTGGAATTTTCTTTGGGATTCTGCCTTTCACTGTTAGAATGTACATATGATTAAAGTTATAGATCGTTGCATTCTTTGTAAGTGGGCAAACCTGCAAAATCAGCAAGGGGTCAAATACTTATTTTCCCCACTGTATTTCCACAAAAATAATGTGTCGTTTTTGGAAAAATCCAAAAGGACAAAAGGAAAAAAAAGTGTCACATCTCAGCTACACAGAACTTCAAACAGATTTGATCCCATTTATTCTATCATTTAACATTCAGGACACGACATTTGAAAATGTCCACTGTTTTGCTTGAGAAGGGATCAATCCTAAGGCCGGTACTAGACTTTTAAGCCGAGCACTCACACAGATGCGTGGTTCCGGGTCCGGTGCGGGTGTTGGGGATCTCCTGGCCGCTGGCGTCCACGCACCAGCACTGACCGATGCTCCGCTGGCACTGCGTGGGCTCGTAGGCTCCGTGCGCGTCGCACTGGGGAACGTACGGCTCCACGGCGGGCCGCGGCAGGAAGAAGGAGAAGAAACCGGAACTCGTGGGAATGGCGGCCTGGGCTCTCTGTCGGTGCAACTCGCAGGGGGTCATCTCAGGTTCTAAAGGATCCAGAAAAACAACCAAATATCAGCAGAAACGTAACAGAAACATGAACGTTTTCCATTTCTGTGACAGTAACTGAACCTTCTGGGAGGCAGTAAACACACATCTGCACCTTGGGGTTGGAATAACCTCCAGAAAGAGCTCAAACTAAAAACTCTAGTGTCCATTAATGAATTTAAAGCAACCATGAAGAGTGTAGTGATGGAGATATGTGCTTGTCTTTCTTGAGATGCTCAATGTGTTTTAACATATTGCTCTGATTTTATTATGTAAAATGTAATATGTATGATTTTTTTGTGGTTTGGCTGCTACCTTGGCCAGGTCTCTCTTGAAAAAGAGATTCCGAATCTCAATGAGACTTCCTGGTTAAATAAAGGTTGAATAAAATAAAAAAAATACTACACTGTTTAGACTTTGGATGTGTTTGTTCATGTCTGTGTGTGACTTGTTTTTTGGATTCCTGCTTTGAATCATTGGTTCAAATCAGGGTGTTATTCATTTTGTTTTCTCTTTATTTGTATTTTCTGTTCATAGCCCATCTCATGTGTGTAGCTTTGGTCTGTAGCATTTTGCCTCATTTGAGTTTAGCTTCCAGTTCCACCTGCTTACCAGCAGCTGTCCTCAGTTCCTTTGTTTGTTCTTCTTTGTGACATTCACTGTCATATCCTCATTGCTGCCAACTTTTGGAGACGGACCGTAATTTTAGAAAATCTTACCTGTATTATTTCTGTCTTTTTTTTTTTTTAGTTCTGCAGTGTTTTTGGTTAATTTGCCACAAACCGTAACGGTGTAAATGTCAGACAGAAATATCAGGCATATCACGCTTCACAGAGCAGGAGGAAGAAGCAGGAATATGCCTCTGGAGGGAAAATAAATCAGCAAAGTTGAAAATACCGGCAGTGTCTGTCTCCTCTTTTTACGTTACATCATAAATTTGAAACTTTTTTACTTACAGCTTAAGGGAGAGAAAGTTTTGGTGCGTGTTAAAACAATTTTTTTTTCCAGAGTTACTGTATGTCTAGACGTATGTTGCCTTACAATCAATGCACCAAAAGATGGAGGGATTTAAAACCTCTAACACACCTCTGTAATCATCAATAAATAACTCAAGAACTAAAAATAACTTAAGAAGTTAGAAAAGTCTGTGTCTATACAGCTAACCGGTGAAAGCCACTTCGGTCTTTTAAGAACGATGGTTGTCTAGCCTAAACTAAACTTTTTGTTCCGGTGAAAGAAGTCGACAGCTAACGTGTAAAAATATCAGTATGGACGCTCTTCCCAGTCAGCCTGGATTTGTCTGGATGACAGAGCATCACACTACCTGTTTAACACATTAAAAAATGTATACCACAACACTCTGACACAGAGCAGGAAACATAGAACTGATCCCAAATTCCATTTTAGTGAGTTGAAAGACTTTACTAAAGGGTATAATAATGTGGGAACTTCCTGTTGAAATAATAGGTAACTTTGAAATACACATAATATAAATAACTGTTCAACTAAAAGCAAAATAGGGAATAATATCAGTGTTCTTTCTGGGTGTACATTCTAGGTGAACTGATGTCTTTTATTTGTAAAGAGGGGAGAGATAGGCTCTACCTCTATCCAGGACATGGACTAATGGGTTATTAAAATAGACGGACCTGTTTACTGGCATATAATCGGAAATAAAACTGAACTAAATTTGATATAATAAACTAAAAAGGACAACTGATATTCATGAATAACAAAAACTTAAGTATAGTCGACTCAACTACGAAAACAGCTTTGAAAAACACATTTGGAACATAACGGCTCCCGAACTGAACTTTTTTAAGTACGTGGCAGGGGCGGATGAGGGTGTGTGTGTGTGTGTGAGACGTGGAGAGAACTGAAGATTAAAGGCGAAGCAGGAGCTCTTTATCTCTGCGGTCGCATCCAGAGGGCCGTTCTGACGCGCGACAGAGGCTCCACACTTCACGCGCGGATCCTTAAAAAGGTTTCCTATCTGCAAGGCAAAAACCGCACAGCAGCCAAAACAGTCCCAGACGGCAGACGAGGTGCTTCCAAACAATCAGACAGGAGACAGGACCCCCTCGGAGGGGCCGGATCAAAGGCCGACCCGTCGCGTGCTGCTCACCCAGAGAGAGATATGCGGTGACAAGTTTTGACAGGGGACACTAAATGATGCCTCTCGGGCCGCCAAGAGGATGAAAATATGAGAAAACTTTGGAACCGGAGGAGCGAGGCTGTAATTAGCGCACAGCGCCTGACACCTGGAATCACTGGAGGATTCGGCTCCAGGTCAACGGCAAACCTCCAAGAGACAATAACAACAACTCAGGAGGAAGAAAAACCAACATCCGGGCCCGGTGCCAGCCAATCAGCTGCCTGTGTGCTAAATATAACTATCTGATGCAAGTGGGGAAAACATGGGGTTCTTTTACGGTAACTAAAGGCCTATTTTTACATGTCGAAAAGTGGTGGAGCTTTATGACTTGGGAGTATTGAAAACATAGTTTTTATTTGGGATTTTTCCATTATTTACAGTGACCTGCATCCCATCAGATCAGAAGATAACGGTATTGGCAGAGAAGGGCGAATAAACTGAAAAGCAACACTAGAAAAAGCAGGAACTGCATAAAAGGGTTGAGAAGAAGAAGAAGGAGAGTGGAAACGTATCCACAAAAGAAAGAAAATTAAATAGAATAGAGCACAAAAAGAAACTTTATCATTTAGAAAAATCTAAATATCGCTCCTGAACTTCAACAACATTTCCAGCCAATTCCAGCCATTGTTCCCTCCAAAGGTAGCTCTCCTAAAACTAAAGATTACAGTTTTCTTTTGGTCGGATTGCTCTTTTAGGGCGGCCTCTGTTGAAGATGACTGTGTTTCCAGCTCACAGGTGTCCCTAAAGGCCAAGCCATTTTTATTCTGTCAGGAACACAACTAATAGATTGTTTTGGGAATGTTTTAGGAATTCTTTTGCCATTTCTATTTGAACATGAACAGCTGGAAGTCATGTGTTGAGGATGCTTGAAAAGAAAACACTTAAATTGTTTAAGAAAGCTCTAGACTTCTGTTATGATTTTATGAAGTGTGCAAGGCTAATGCAGACATATAAAGAACAAGTAAAATAAATGACTTTTTATACTAAATGACTTTGTGACATATTACCGTGAAGTTGTGGGTCAATGTTTCTGACGTTGAACCTTTTAATTCGGATATAGAGATAAAGAGGAAACCTTGTGCTCTGTAAACACACACTATGTCAAGATCTATGAAGTTTTATCTAATATATGTTGTTGTAGTGTTTCTTTCTTCACAAATTCTGGTTTATGAACAGAAAAAGTTGTTTATCAAAGTCATATAGAAGTTCATTGCTCCATTAGGACCATCAGAAACATTCATTGTGTAGGTGTAACATGAAGCTCATTTACATTATGATCACTTCACCAACATCTTTCCCCCCCCCGCCACCGTGTCTCCGTGTACCTACTCCCACACAGCTATGACAAGAATCTTCTTAGAGACAAATGCCCCCTCAGAGTTTCAACAGCTTCTCTTTGTCCCTGTGAACCCACATTCAGTCTGAAACACTTACACAACCGAACTGTAAGAAGCATAGACACAATGAGTGTGACGTAAATAAAATGGCAAAGAGCCATGTAGCAAACCATTTTAGATTTAAACTGACAGCTTATCGAAGAAAGCTGGATTTGCTGGTTATTTCCATCAATGACATTAAAATCTATCTACCACCATGATTGATAACACTGCACTGTTGTGCGATATTCTTCTTTTTTAGGTATCTGTGCAGTCTTGCAGATCATTCCCCGATATGTGCTCCCAGACCGCGGGTTTGGACCGAAAACCTTAGGTTAGAAACCTCCAGCATGTCAGTTTGTTCCCCCACCTGAGGACTCGGGGTTGCACTGGAAGCCGTCTCCCCGGAAGCCCTCGCGGCAGCGGCAGCTGAAGGAGCCCTGCGTGTTGTGGCAGAGCGCGTCGCGGTGGCACCGGTCCTGCTGGCACTCGTCCACATCTGTAGGCGGAACAAAAACGGAAGCAAAGATGAAGATCCTACCATGGATATCCGTGAATGCTTCTGCTGTTTTCAGTGTGGAAAAGTACGTTCATAAGGAATTTGAAGACGCAATTTCTCCAGATTCTAGGCAAATAAAAAAGGAAATAACAACCGAGACCAATTCAATTCAATTCTATTCTATTTATATAGCGCCACATCACAACAACAGTTGTCTCTCAGCGCTTTCCAAACAGAGCAGGTCAGACCCTACTCTGAAGTTTATTACAGAAACCCAACAATTCCCACCATGAGCAAGCACTAGGCGACACAGGCAAGGAAAAACTTCCTTTTAACAGGCACAGACCTCGAGCAGAACCATGGCTCAGGGTGGGCGGCCATCTGCCTCGGCCGGTTGGGGGTGACCGCAGCTCAGATGTAGTATTTGGGGGTTTAAGGGGTGCTGTTGCAAGTTGAGATAATGGAGAACAGCTAACACGTAGCTCTGAACTCACCGTTACACATCCGCCCGTCACCCTCATACCCAGGCAAGCATGAACACTGATAGGCCGAGCCCCCTCTGTAGCTGCACTGGGCTCTCTCCGGAACATCACAGTCATGGCTTCCTCTCCGACAGTGATCCACCGGGCGGTTCTCCTCTGGAAAAAACAGCGACAGAACATGTCGGAACTGCCAAAGCTGAGGAGGGTCAGCGGTAGATCACAATCCCGTGAAGGTTCTTAGAGACAGCTGTCGGAACAATGTTGATCCAGTGAAGAAAATCCTCTGGTGAGTACTATGCCAACTTGGTCTTGTTGCCCAGATATATGTCATGCTTTGTCAGAAACAAAAACCTTTATGCTCTCTTTTTCCAAAGGAAACTTTGACTTGTGCGCCATTGTTACATAGCCGACATCAGAGTTTCCTTTAAATGTTACGAGGATTAAAAGAAACATTTCAAACTGGTCAAATCTTATCCTGGTAATCAAGAAATTAAATTATCTTAATGAGATAAAGCTTTGAATACATTGATTGATATTGATCTGATTTTTATTTCTCTCTATTTTAGGTTATAAAACCGACAATGCAAGCACGAGGCTTCAATGTTTAATCATGAGAAGCTCAAGTGAAAATGAAAATGTCAGAATAAAGCATTGTAATATCATTTAACATCACTAAGCTGTAGTTTTACATGTTTTTGTTCAGAAATTAGTTACATTTTTATTTGCTGACTTTCAATCGCATAAAGATGACGTGAAGCATAACTGAGGAGTTTGAGATGAGTATATTGCTGACTTCAGGATTATCTCTTTTTACAGATGGACAATAAATGTTCTTATGGATTTATATATATATAGAGAGAGAGTTTATAACATATATATCATGTAGAGTTTATAACACAATTACCACTCATTCAACCGCTGTTTTAATTAGATTTAATTTAATCTAATTTGATTTTTTTGTATTTATTCTTTGTTTATGCATTTAGAAGTTGCTTTTATCCAAAGCGATTACATAGAAGACCCAATTTTACAGTTATCATTCTTCTGTAATATAAGGGAAATCTTGCCTGAGGTAAAAAAGAACCTGAAGTTTGAGTTAGAATTAGTTCCATCAAAGGCCTCTGTTTATGTGTGTTATCAGCTTTTGGAACATCTGTACATGGATCATAGGACTGCTTTAAACATAGCCTCCCCTCACAGCTGTCATTACAAACCAAAACAGTTCAGACATACCAGAGCAGGTCCTTCCATCACCGGCCAGCACAAAGCCAGCGGTGCAGTCACAGCGGAAGCTTCCAGGCTGGTTGCTGCAGACGGCGTTTGGTCCACAGACCGGAGGGGTCTCCTTACACTCATCCAGATCTGCCCATAAAACAACAGAAGATTGTTCGACATGTCCAATTCTAACCTGAAAACTACACTGGGTGTTTCTGAGAACAATAAAAAGGCTTGTGCATTGCAGTTGTAGAAAACTTGAGACACTGAGCAGATCAAATTAACTGAAAACTTAAACATTTTTAGAAAGAGAAACAGTAAGAAAGATATCTGGGTTTAACTGTTGGTCTGGTTACCACCACAACCTAAATGGAGGGAAATGGATGAATGAATGGATGATCTTTATTGGCATGTAAAATGGAACTAACCTATTTTAAAAACCGTATATTAACCATCATAAATGAAAACTAAATCAACTGACACAGGACTGAATGGGCACCTTAGTGTAACACACACCGATGAAGGACCAAAACTGTCACAGTTGTGGAGTCTGAGCAAAAGCTGCAGCACTTGATGCTCCAACTCATTCAGATTTTTTCATTTAAACATGTTAAAATATTTTAAACAAGTTTGAAAAGTCACTTTTTAAAAGTACAATCATTTTCATAAAGTACACGCCAACCTTTCTTTAAAAAGTAATGACATAAAGTCTTCATTTACAGAACCCAGAGGACTCTTAACCCTTTTAAGCCTGATCCAAAAAAAATAGGAGGAACATTGGACTTTTTTAGTGTGAAGTCTTTCTTTGGCCCCTCAAGAACATATGAATAAAAAAAAACTAGATCAAAAACTGATTAAAAACTGATCAAATTAGCGTACAATAAGTCAGAAATATATTTTGGTGTAGTCTTCTACTGGCCGTTATCAGGTATATCTGAATGTTTACAACAGGGGTTTGAGCAAAGCTTTTACCACTAAATGATGCAAAAAGTCTCAGATCCAAAAGACTTCAGAAACATTATGTATCAAATATGATACATTTGGAATTATAGGGTTAAGCTTATGAAAGTTAGCAACGTTACATGGAGGCTGTCCTACCATAACAGTAGTGTCCATCTCCAGTGAAACCAGTGGTACACACACAGCTGAACTGGAGGCCATCGCCAGGCCGGCACGCAGCGTTGATGTCACAGCCGTGTCGACCGGTGAAACATGGATTTTGCTCTGGAAGATTGTCTGTCAGAAGAAAAAGAAGGTAAAAAGAAACAGAACCATATTATCTTGCAGACGTTTTTGTATGCAAAATTTTATCAGAAAGTGACAGGTTGGGCTTTAAAAACTCTTCGTGTACATAAAAAAGTATTGATGAATCCATCGTCAATAACTTGGAATTAATCAAACTTGAAGTTTGAATAATATATGTTGTACTGTACTACAATTACTTTTTACCATTATTCAACACATGTTCTATTTTTCTGTAAAAGCAAGCAAAGTAAAGTCAAAATCCCTGTATGTGGAAACATACTTGGCCAATAAAGCTGATGTGGATTCTGATATGACAATACACAAACCTGAGATGTGTTTTTCATAAACAGTGAGCTTCAGACCGTCGTATTAATGTCCGACGTCTTTATGTAAACTCCTCTCTTTCAAACCATTTAGCAGCACGGTCATCTTTTTTAAACATATGCTCAATTTGAGTTGATCCCAACTACATGTTTAGACAAAAGTTAGCCCAAAGACAGCATGCAATGTCTGGTGGGGATAACTACTTTTGCACAACACCAGTCTCAAACCTGGATAACCGCAAGGGTTAACAACAACAACAACAACAACAACAACAACAACAACAACCACGTTCACCATGGCTCGGTTGCAATGCATTTGATGCCAAATAGGTCAAATAATCGGAAGCCAAATAGGTGGGTAAGGCTAAAAATATTCGGCTAATAAATGGTTGTAAATAAAAAAGGCCATTTTTATTAGTGAAAAGCATGTGAGAAGCAGCGTCAGAAGCTCTGATCTAGTTGGTGAAGCTAGCTGTTTACTATTAAAAAACACAGATAATGATCATCAGGTTTGATCACGAGCCATTTTCTCACCACTTGCAGAACTAAAAAAAAAAGCTATGTAAAAAAAACACTAAATCCCTTTGCTTCCACTATGCAGCTGAACATTGAGGCTCCATATTTGAAATTTCTTTCTCACAGGAAATCTGATCCAGATGTTCCACTTTCTGCCAGTAAACCCCAGCTGAGAGGGCTAACGTTTGCTTATGTAACAGAAAGACCCTCTAAAGCTCCATCAATAAGCAGCACCTGCACTTTTACATTTTAACCCGTCTTTTTATTTGAAACGTTGTGGTTGGTATCTCATTGACCACAGCAGCCGACCCTGACCCTTACCAGTGCCCTCGCAATCTCTCAGATAGCAGCTGAGGAAATACAGGCAGGCTCAGATTACTGTTTATCTTCCTCTGATGTCCCACTGCAAACACCGGGGGGGCTCTTAACTGCTGGAGGTGCGTTTCAGAGCATTCCTCTGGGTAATAACAGCACTCAAGTCTGACAGTCCCCTAACAAATGTCACAGAGGCAGGGATCTGAACAAAGTGACATCTCCCATCTGGAGTCTGTCCACATAAACAGCCTCCAGTGGATCCGTGACTAAACCTGTTATCACCTGTTATGTCAAATTAGAAAAGTTCCCCTTGTGCTGTGTTGCCCTATAATGTTTTTACGTTGCAAATATGCCCTTTAATAATCCAAAAATACTCAGTTCTAGAAAAAACTGTTCAACTGAGCCCAATCTATTACATTCTAGGAAAACCTTACCAAAATATACGGTCAGAATCTGGTTTGATGACTTTAACAGTGTGTAGTTTCATCCAAAAAACCCAAAGTCAATTACTTTGACACGGAAAAGGTGCATAATTTTCTCCTACTTTAGTAGAGAGATGTCAATAAATTTTAAAGTTATACTTTAGGCTAGAAATAAAAAAAAAGATTAGTATGTTGAGGTCGATTCTATGTCTCTGTTTTCTTTTAACTTTGAAGGTAAACATTGAATTTTATGACTGGTTGGAAGTTATACCAAACTATAGGATATACTATATAAGATATCTTTAAGGTCCAAAATCTAGAAAAACTGTATGAAATGGTGAAGCCCAAGTTCCCAATGCTGGTCTGGTGTCTGAGGGGCTGTTAGAACTCACCGTTCACCGAGCCTATCTTGTTGCTCATGGCGTAGCGGATCAGGTGGTTTTGAGGGTCAAACATGACGAAAATCTGGTCGACGCTGAGCTGCTGGGTGGACTGCGTCGCGCCCGGCGCCTCGCCGTGCGGACAGCTCTTGAAGGTGATGGTCTGACGCCACTGGTAACTTCTGGTCTGGATGCTGCCATCGGGGGCATTGATGGTGTACTCGCGACTGGAGGAGGAAGTGATCACTGGGAAAAGAAAAAGCTTTAGAGCATCCAGGTGGAAGTGTTTGGCCCAAAAGCAGCTCAATTTTATTTGTAATTAAAAGCAAAGGAAAGACATAAAAAAATCACACAGAAACTTATAGCATTGCTTGCAAACTGTACAGAATATATATACAAAAACAAGCTAATTCTAACTAGTTGAATGATGCTAACAGGCTTTGATCCAGATACAGTTCACATTGCGCATTGAAAATGTGTAGTTACTCTTACAGTTTCTGTCGTACTGATAGATCTCCTTGTATGGGTTGATC
The DNA here is from genome assembly GCA_907169785.1 of Menidia menidia. Classification (NCBI taxonomy): domain Eukaryota; kingdom Metazoa; phylum Chordata; class Actinopteri; order Atheriniformes; family Atherinopsidae; genus Menidia; species Menidia menidia. Next base: position 2,142,119 of record CAJRST010017779.1, on the reverse strand, counting down.
TGGACGGAGTACCCCGGTTGGATGGCTGGCAGACGTCCCTCCAGTTCTGTGCTCACCAGGAGGTGGTCGTGCTCGTCGATCCCTTTAAACTGCTGCTTGATGATAACTCGTTCATTACCAGGTTGAAAGATCACTTCAGCCTGCCGGTGAAACACTCCACCTGAATTTACAGGGCAGAAAACAGAAAGTTCTTAAGATTTGAGTCCGGTTTAACAACTGCAATTACAGCAAGTCTACAACCCTAAAACTGTGTATGCACTGTCAAAAGTCTGCACTTTTTCTTTTCATTTTTTAATCATATGCGAATTCATACTTCTCTTCCAGTTTTAAATGTTCTTATACTACGCAAACATGACAAACTTGATTTCAACTACAGATTTTAGACATGGTGGATTGGTTAGAACCAAGCAGCAGTGGTTGGACGACCTCGTTTTACTAAATGGTACCATAAAGATCAACAAGTTTATGTGACATTTGAGCAAAATAACAACTTAAATGTGTATTCATCGTATTAAATATTACAAGCTAGGGTTGAATTGCTGCTGTGTGTGGTTGCTGGAATGAAACAGAAAACACCAGCACACAGAAGAAGCCAGCAACCACCATGGAAATGTCAAAGGCATCTCCATGGTGGTACAGTCAACATTTTACACAGTATCAACAGCTCATCATCTCACCTATGAGACTGAAGCCATTCTGGTATCCGGGCTGCTGCAGTGCAAAGGCCCATCCAATTATTCCACCGAGGGAGGACAGAGGCTGCAGGGAGGGGCCCAAGCTGTCGGGGATGCTGCTGATGGCCACGTAGGCCCGTCCATCATTCGCTACCACGTAGGAGTGCAAGTCTTTGTTATCAAGCAGGACTGGTGACGAGGAGTTCCCCACAAAGACGCGGCCGTTTACCTTTCCGTTCATTCTCTGGGGTTTGCCTGGGTAACAACAAAGATGGATTGATTGTGAATGCGGTCATTCCTCGTTTTAACAGCAGTCTGCGAAATCCTGACTCAAGCTACCTCTCCATCACAGCTACAAACTTCCATCCATTATCGCTACAGCTTATTCCATAATGGGGTCGCGGGGAGAACTGGAGCCTATCCCAGTGGTCAATGGGCGAGAGGCAGGGTACATCCTGGACAGTCCGACAGTCCATCGCAGGGTCACACAGAGACACACAAGGACAAACAACCATGCACACTCACATTCACTCCTAAGGGCAATTTGGAATGTCCATTTAACCTAACACGCAGGTTTTGGACGGTGGGAGGAAGCCAGAGAACCCGGAGAGAACCCACACAGGGAGAACATGCAAACTCCACACAGACAGAAAGGTACTTGAACCCAGAACCTTCTTGCTTTGAGGCGACGGTGCTAACTACCACACCACCGTGCCACCCCAGCTACTATCATCTTCACTCAATGAGATTGATGCTAAAAACGATTCTTCCAAATTCCTTACCTTCAGCTACACAGTCAAACCCATTCCCATAGAAGCCGGGCCTGCAGTGGCAGCAGTACCCGTTGCTGTAGTCCCGGCAGTCGGCCATGGCAGAACATTTGTCCCTGTTGTGTGCACATGTCCCCAAATTGTAGGCGAATACTGGAAGTAAAGAATGGTAGTAAAAATACTTCAGTTTCAGCTTTGACGGACAGACAAAAGAAAAAGCCATCGAACTGTTCCTGGTTGTTATTTACCGTCCACATTCAGATCCTCGTCTTCATCCACCACAACAACCTGCGGGGGCTGGAGACGGGCGCGGGGCGGCACAGGTCGCACGCGCTCAGGGTCGAGATACCGTGGTGGCTCCACGGGGGCCTGTTCTGAGTGGGTGGGTTCAGTGGAGCCTGTGGGGATTCGGTATCTCGATTCGGACTCATATGGGTACTGTTGCTGGACGCTCTCAGTGGCCGTTGGACTCTCTGATTCTGGCCTATACCGGTCAAACTGGTCAGGTGTTTCGTGGAACGGTGAGATCTCAGCCTCGGTAGGAAACAGGTCTTTGTCCTCTGGTATTGCGTCAGTGGTCTCAGTGTGGGGCACATAGGTTGGGAAGTCCAGATTTCGTCGCTCATCTGTTTGCGTCGGCCACATGGTCGCGGTGGAATCAGTGTCGTCCTCTGGGGAACTAACGGCCGTCCCTGGTGTGATGGCAACAAATGTTGAGGAGGGCCCAATCTTGTACACCCAAACTCCATGTCTTGCTGAGTTTGTCTTTCTGGTTGTTTACAGGACGACAAAAAAATTGTGTTATTGAACTACTAACTTATGTATCTTTGCACTGTATCAAATAAACTTCTGCATTCATTCTGTACAATGTAAAAAAGTTTTTTACAACAATAAAACACGTCTTTCCAAGTGATCTGACGCATTTTCATGCGATACAATCTCCTCTCATGTCTATTTATCCGTAGTATTGTAAGACTTTGAAAACAGTGACTAAAGACACGTTAATTATATTCAACACTGAGCATCTAATAAATTCAGTTTCAGTAAAAAACAAGCACATATTCACTAGTAACCAGAGTTCCATACACAGTCAGTTCCCTGATGGAGCTCTCTTCATCAGTAGTCGTGCGGAAATATGTCCCCTGTCTCGTGTTCCAGAACCAGCCGGATATGATGCCTTCATTGAAGCCGGCCTCTAACAGTGTATCTTCTCCCCCAACCAACGTGGAGAAGAACTTCAGGCCGCTGTGGGGGTACAACAGGATGGCGAAGGATTCGGACTCCGCCAAGGCTACAACCAGCTGGAAAGTGTTTCTCTAAAAGCACAAACGAGATATTTTAAGCTCTAGAGTAAGCTCTACCCAACAGTTTTGGTATATAAAAATGTGAGAGCTATGGGCCAGGGTCTCTGATGGCCTGGCAGGAAAGCGCTCACATGCTCTCTGACTTAGTTTCGAGATAATCCGACACATTGAGGCCGATAGCCGCCCACCCCGAGCCACGGTTCTGTTCGAGGTTCTTGCCCCCTAAAGGAAGTTTTTCCTCACCTGTGTCGCCTAGTGCTTGCTCTTGGTGGGAATTGTTGGGCTTCTGTAAATAACTTCAGATTACCTGTTTTTTTTTGGAAAGCGCTGTGAGATAACTGTTGTTGTGATTTGGCGCTATATAAATAATATAGAATTTAATTTAATTAAATAGCCCACCATGCGAATCATCTGGAAAATTATTGTATGGCAGGTCAAGTGTCAACCAGGAAAGCCACCGTACAACTCAGAGATGGATCATTTAGAGCTTTTTTTGCAAGCTTCCCAAATTTCTATACTCAACTTGACAACGTGAATGCGTAGAACTGTTCATTTCCATTGCTCAGAGGAAGATTTGTGCTAATGATAGCGGAGTCGCAATGTGCAGACTATTTCATACTACTTTAAATGAGGCACCTGCAAGGTACAGGACTTATCCAATCATAGGCCTTGAGACTTTATGCCCAGTTCATATGACGATGTGTCCTTAGAACCGATCATTGCCGTGATATTCCAGCAGGACGGGACTCTGATGCCATCACCAGTTCTTTTTGCTTTGATTTATTGGGGACACATAATCTATGTAGGCAACCTAAATCTGGTTTAACTGAACCCTGGTACTAGCCATCCAATAGGCTTTTAACTAAGTTGAACTAAAAACAAAAACAGCAGACTGTAATAGAATGTAAAGACCATGTCTCACCTGAGCATCCAGTCCGTCCCCTCGACCGGATGTCCCTCGGGCGGCCATTTTCTCCCAGGTGACAATGAGGGTCTGTTTGATATCCACTTCTTTGTCGTTGGGGAAGGCCAGTCTGCAGTGTTCGGCAGCTCGGCTGAGAGCTCCCACGCTGTTGTCCTGCCTGAAGTAAACTTGCCCCTTCCCATCGCTGTTGTCCAGGTCTCCCAGCAGAGCTGCCATCATTTTGAAACCGCCAGGCAGCTTTCCCAGGTACTCCTCCTCAGGTGGAGGGCTCTCTACAGCCACGAACCCATTGGTGTTGATCTGGACAGAAGAGGAATCGGGTGGATTTGTCATCGCAATATCTCTGCCAACATGTTTTGGGACATTTTTGTCCCTGCCGTTCGCCCGATGACAAGCTGGAACAGGCTCCAGTTACTTGTCCTATCCAAGTCAATACTGGACAAGAGGCAGGGTACACCCTGGACAGGTCACCAGTCCACCACAGCACAGCTTAGGAATAAGAGTCCAACCATCCTCATATTGATTCTGTGCCTTGTACGTTACCTGAGCACAACCAGAGGACTCAACAGATCTGCAGACTCTGGTCCAAAGTTTTTCAGTTTCATTGAAATGTTTTTTTTATTTTTTACACACAGTTCATGGAATAACTACACACTATCAGCAGGTTGCGTTTTTTTGTCTAACAGTGAGAGGTTTAGTTTTGCAACAGGTGACAAAGTCCACATCTGGAGATCACCCAGGTGGGTGGACAACACTTCCATGTAAGTGTACTGCCTTTGTTTAATGCTTTTTCTAGTCCCGATGGCCACCAGGCGTTGTTTGGCCCACTAAAAGCCACGTTCCCGGATACACAGCGTTCCTTAGTCCATAAACAGTGTTACAGGCACACCGTGAGCTTGCTATAACATACACAAGACGAGACTAAATAAAACAGTCAGTGGTATATTTACAGGTTTGTATGTAACCCAAAGCATTCTGGCATGTTTGCGCACGTCTTGATGGCTCTGAGTCAAACTGTGTGTTGTCTGGGGGGAGTCTGGTCCTTAATGTCCTCGCCTGCTTATCCAGTGAACATAAACTGTGTTCAAATCTGGGAGCTTGGTATCAACAGTTTTTTTTATGAATAACTAATCCACATGGGACTAAAACACTGAGCAGCAGCTGAGGATGCTCCGCTGTGCTCCTGGGAAAGTTCACAGGAGGCTTTGCAGAGAGAAAAAAGGAAAAGCCTGTTTCTTATTTTCTCAAATAGAAAGTCTCCATTGTGTGTTTTTCACCAGGTTGGAGGTGTTAAATGTTAGACATGGCCTCTCCCCACTTCCTCTCCATTTGTGTGTGTGTGGGGGGGGGGGGGGGGTTCCCTGTCCTCCTGAGGTCCACAAAGATCTCCTTTGTCAGGGTTGTGTTATGGTTATGTTGTAGTGAAAACTGATGGCCTCTGATAGCCTCCTGTTTCCAGACATTTGAAAGTGGATTTCAAATCCTATCTTTGGATGTAATATTAATAATAAATAAAGAATACACAGCATACCTCAATATCTATTTCTGACCTCTGTAACTGATCATTTTTAAATATAAACTGATGTCCAAAACAGAAATATCATGTTCTGCCAAAAACAGATTAGTTTTTCTTATGAAATTGTTCTTATTGCAAAACCTTAATACCGTACATCTTTTCCGGGCAAACTTGAACATCCGCATTCGGATCGAATCGGCATAATTGTTCTAAGCCTGGAGCGTAGGAGTGAATGTTGTCTCCCTCTGCGTGGGACTGTTATGGCCCGGTGACAGCTGATCCAGGCTCCAGCCACCACAAAACCATGTCTTTGGAATCCCCAACCATAGAAAATGGGTGGATGGGTGGGTAAATACCACTGAAGGGAACGGAGCTATCAGCTGGGTACGTTCAACTGAGGCCGGTTTTTAGTGCCCTGGACGACACCCCGGTCCAGATTCTTTGATTGTGGATGACATCGTGCACCATTAATGGTGGACTATTCACAATCCGTCATCTTCGGGTTCCGACTCCAGAGAAGAAGAAAAACCTGGGAATCTTTGTTTTCTTTGCTTTGGTTTGGTTCATCTACCAAAACAGTTTGGTTTAGGTAAATAGAGTGTCACGGTCCAGCCCAAAATAGCTCCTTTCAAACTTCTGCACATTCCAGAGAAAGTGTCAGAATGGAGAGGGCTGGGTTTTGTTTGGTTGGGAAAAAAACACGATTACATAGATACGTGACCCCGGAGTGGTTGTGGTTCAGGTGTAAGCGCTGTTTCCTGCTAACGGGCGGGTTGATGGTTCGATCCCAGGCTACATGTCCAGGTGGGACCCCCCTCCCCCCTGCATATTGTGAGTAAAGACTGGCACAAAAAAGCCAAAAGGCGACCATAACACGAATATATGACGCATCTGTAGTCTTAATGCCAACGTTTGTTACGAGGGACAGCACACACTGCTGATCAGAGGGAAGTTTTAGTTAGGCTCAGTCCAAACTGAGGCGATCTGGAAGGTCATCGAAACAAATTACGCAAGCTGTGCACTCAATGGCAACACCAGGATTCTAAGAAAAAGACTAAATCGATTTAATCCCACCCGCTGTGCATGAAGCCAGCCTCCCAGATTCGCTACCCAGCAGAGAGGCAGGTAGGTCATAAATCAAGCAACCCCCAGAAAAATGTTTAAGACAAGAAAGGACAAAGTTTCTAATCTGGGGATGATGCTGGAAGAAATGAAAGAACAGGAAATCCGAGACAAAGAGGGAAGTGGCCCTGCTCGAGTGCCTCTGTAAGGCTGAGATGTGCCTGGAGGGGGGATCTTTTGACCCCTTAAGCCCTCCAGACCTCAATCCAAACACCTCCCGCAGACTTCCTCGAGTCAAAGAGTGAATGAACGCATGAATGAGGGGAGCATGCGGATGAAAGGCAGGACTCTCCTGGGCAGCGTCTGACAACCGAAGAGGGCCCGCTGAGCTGAAAGCCCGATAGTTATCAGCCAGCACACATCAGATCTTTTGTCTGCCGCAGAAATAGCCGGCAGCATAACTTATCTTCAAACGTGTACTCAGCCCTCAGGCCGAGACAAAGGACAGAGCATAATGACACGCTCTCCCAGGAGCTTTGACTCCACGTAAAAATGAGAATCTGTCTCCAACTGCAGTGATTTGAACCAGCGGGGTTCAGAGACTCCAACTCATTAAGAAAGAAAAACAAGGTGAAATACCCAAAAGACCCTAAAGGTCTGAAGGTAGATTTCTTAAACAAAACAGTTCTAATTAGAATAAAAATGTAATCTGGCTGACGATGGACAGAGAGAGGAAGACAGAGTTTAGGCTTGTTGTTGTCTGCTTGCTGGACGGTACTATGTGAAACTTTTGCTGCATATTTGGGACACCACCAGCTGTTAGTGTCCCAGCTCAACTTGTAATAACGCTCGTGGTGCTTGTGGACCCGCAGAAGAGGGACAACGACGTGCAGTTTTTCAAGGAAACCTGCCAACGATTCGCTGACATCACTCGTGTCCGACCACTGAGATCATCATTATCAGTCGCGGGAGGGGAGGAAGCTCCTGGAGGTCTGCCATCTGGTTCGGGAAGACAGATGTCTAGTGTCTACTCATTCCAGATGTGCCAAGTCAAGGCGGCTTCCTGTCAGGAAGAAGACAACAACTGGAAACCTCCCACGGCATCGAGCTGCGAGCGGAGCCGTGAGTCTGACGGCAGAAAGAAATACTACAATCAAATCTGACGTTAGCTTAACGGTAACACAAAGCTTAAAGAGTGTCGCCTGATATTTAAAAGGGAAGAACCGAACAACAGCATGATATTTGTATTGAGGTTTATTCAATCACTTTGAAAGAGCGCCGGCTAAATTGTGGATTCACATCCACCTCTCGCCGTTTTCTTCATGCTGTTCAAATGAGCAATGACAAGACCGGTGTTACTTAAAATATTTGAGCATGGCAAAAAGTCCAGAAGAGGCATAACGAGTTATATAATGTATATAATAATTTGTTCGTTGAAATTAAAAGGATTCATATTTTCTGTAATACTCTTTTCATTCAAATCATATTTGTCCAAACAGCGTGTGTCCTGATGTGACCGTTCTGACCAGCGACTAATGACAGAGCAGAATACTGTGTTTTTATTGGCTGCTCTGTGTAGAATACATAACCAGTAGGCAGGGGAAATTCTAAAAGCTACTGGACATTGGAGTCTTTTGGCCAACGTACTTTGCCTGGTCAGAAAAGTTCAGAACACCTCTCTGCATTTTGTACGACGTTTCAATATGTTTGTATAACAGATACAAAAGATGAATTTGGATTTTTTTTTTTCCATTTTCGACATCAGAGTTTTGTGCAAAAGCTTTAAGGTCCGAGGTTTGTGTGGCCCCCGCCATCGACCTTAACCTGGTACAAGGAACCCATAAACTGCCAGAACAGCAGCTAACTTCTGCCAACTCCTTCAAAAAGTTTTCAGGAACACAGTTCTCAACGTAAACCTTCAAAAGCCTCCCCCAAGTTGGATGTCAGTTTTTTATTCGGAACTTTGGAATGACTGCTCTTCAATCCTCATTCAAGCTTTCTTTCAAAGGGTCCGTTGTCTTTACGTTTCAGATCCATAATGCGACTTTCCCTGTCTTAATTTACTTAATTGAACATATCCACTTGTGTTTTTTTATTCAGCTTTGGTTCCTCATCCTTTGCGCTCTTCTGATGTGACCATAGCGTCTTCCCCGCCGGCAGCTAGCATTGAGCGAATCCCCTCCCTTAAATCATCCATGTTATTCCCCTTTGCATACATTTTTAGAGGAGGTCCAGAGGCCATGTGTGCAGCAAAACTGTGCACTGGGACATTTTTAGGCTGCTTAAACCACAGAGCTCGAGTTGAACAAGTCCGCGTCATAATGGGGCTTCTCTGAAATAAATCTTTTTCGGGGTGTAGACGCCGAGCTCAGCGGGACACATCTGCTTAACGCCTGTCCCCGCACAAGTATCTGCAGATGCTGAAACCGTAGAAATGTACACATTTGTGAATATGAATATGAATAATATTATTAGTGAGCTCTGTAAATTCTTGCTAATTAATTGACATTTATTTATTCCTCTCACACTATCATTATCACTTATTTTAGATCTGTTGTATATATATATAGACATGAATATCTATATGTTGTTGTATATCTGAAGTTGGTAACAAAAATAATTTCCCTCTGGGATTATTAAAGTATTTCTGACTCTGATTCTGATTCTGATATGCTTCTATGCAGATGAACATTTAACATACAAGTAGAATTTTCCTCTATAGACTCAAACCTCATTTGACTTTCTGTGATTTCTATTTCCAAGAGAAAATTTGGACCAATTGTTGGACGGTGCAACTTCTCACAGATTGATCTATCGACTCCATTCTGGAACGTTCTGTCCTCACGTTTCCTTCCCCGGTCACAGGAAGGTTTATCGTGTCATAGCGTTTGATTAGGCATGGATATTCCACTTTTGTTTGTTTTTTTGGCAGTCATTTAGCCAGCTGGAGGACACGAGTGTTCTGAGGGATGAACTTGTTCTGACGGGATGTCTTAGAATGTTGCAAGCTGATCACTGCGACCAATTTAAATGACTCCCGATCTCAATTTCCAACCGTTTCACATCATCCAGCCCAGATTTCTGCCATGGTGCCCAAAATAAACAAGGGGGGGGGGTTATTCCAGCTGTCATTGGGCGAGAGCCAGGGTTCACCCTGGTCAAGACACCAGTCTATCGCAGAGCCACACAGAGACAAACAACCACACACACTCACATTTACTACCAGAGTCTCCTGTCAGCCTAACATGGTGTTTTGGACTTTTCAACCAATCAACCAATATTCAACCCATCACAAAAGTATGACCGATAACTAGAGGAGTATCCGATCTTCCCAATAAAAGCACACCCCGACCACACGACTGGTCAAAGGGAAACGAGCCTGGCCCCAGGTGTCTGAAATGAAGGGAAACATAGAGACGGCGGGGGGTGGGACCCTCACAGCGTCCTGTCAACTTCCTCCAGAGACGGGAGGACATCTGTGTGCCCCGAAGACTCTGGTTTTAACAGGGGAATGACAACAAATGGAGATCAATGGCTGCAACAGGAAAGAAAAAAAGAGAGCACTCATCACGCAGGCAGTGGGGTGTCGGGCAAACTCAACAGAACTGTGCAAGTTGTGGGCCAAAAAGCTAACCCTGGGCATGGATTTCTGTGGTATTTCTCTCTCTATGACACACACACACAGACACACAAATATATATATTCTACTCCATTTCCATGGTAGAAAACACTATATGAACAGGTCTTAGCAAATATTACTAACAATTTTAATGACAACTTGAAGAAAATCTCTGACTTTGCACAGGTCTTAAGGTCCAGTAACTTTTATATTAATATGCAGTCAGAAGGTGGCAGTCAGAGGCACGAATAATCAGACCAAAATCATCTAGAGGTCCTATAAAAATCCCAATAGTCGAAAGGCATTGGCTCTACTTTTCAACATGTGTTTGTTCCAGATCTCAGTATGAGATCTCTGGCCCAGAGATTAATTTAGCCAAACCGACGTGTTCCTTCTGAGTATCAAACCAGATCTAAACACCCCAACCTGGATTAGCCATCACATGACGCGAGGAATGCACCCACTGTGAGTGGAGGTGTGTTTGCCCCCATGAGGGGATTATCTGTGTTGACTCTTAATTGACTCGCATTCCAGCCTCTGTTCACATGTTTACAGAGAAACCCTACCTGTCCATTCACACTTCGCCCCCCCCCCACAGACACAGAACCATCCACCCCTACTCATCACAGCCCCGATCAGCCATTGGGGACACCATCCGGGTGGAGGCTGAAGCTGCCAGAGCTTCTGTTTGAGCTGATTCAGACGTGATTAAAGTCAAAAGATAATCGGACGTCAATACACAGAGAGAGTTGCCAAAGTTCTCCAAAAGCTGAGGGGTGGGAGCAAGCATCTGAATAGTAAGAAAAAAGGGGAGGATCACCTCCAGAGAAGAGAAGATGCTGATTTAATCAGCCTGAGAATGACCAGAGGGGCCAACGGATGAACAATGGATGTGATCACCCCAAGGCATTTAATGACAGGGTGCTCACAGATTGGGCTGAAAAATGTAGTCATTTTCACTATTTTATTCAATATATGATGTAAAAAGTCTAGATATGGATTCAGATTGTTGTCTGATATAACCCAGCCATAAAAACTCTGCAGAAAGCTTTAAAACTGAGCGTCCAAATATAATTTGAAGTTCAGTAACTTTGTTAGATTTTGGTGTTCTGCAGGTCCGCAGGTTATTTTTAAGCTTTTTATGTTTAACTTACATAAACTTGGTCGAAAGTCTCCTTGAAGAACATCAGGGACCGGTTGAGGGGCAGCGCGGCGGAGGAGTCGGACCCGGGCGGCAGCTGTCCGTCTCCAGCCTCTTCTCCAAACTCGAACAGGTCACTCAGCTCCAGCGCCCGGCCCAGGGCCGCCAGGCTGAGCAGGCACGGCCAGAACCAGGAGCGGCACCGGATCCAGGGACCCATGTCGGAACGCGGATGGATGACCCCCGTGACGCAGCGGTTGCGCGGCGGACTGATGGACTGATGGACTGATGGAGAGGGAGGGCTGCGCGCAGCGATGAATGAACGGGTGGAGTAAAAAAAAAAAGGAAAACACAGCCCGGGTTGGCCCCCAAACTGACCGCCGGTGTTCTCTTTCAAAATAAAAGCACACCCATTCAGGAGCAGGGTTCGAGTATCGACTTCCAGCTTCACACGGGAGTCACAGGCGTGAAAAAAGGGTGAAAATCAACTCGCATTTATTCAATTTCAATTCAATTTTATTTATATAGCGCCACATCACAACAACAGTTGTCTCACAGCGCTTTCCAAACAGAGCAGGTCAGACCCCACTCTGAAGTTAACTACAGAAACCCAACAATGCCCACCATGAGCAAGCACTAGGCGACACAGGCAAGGAAAAACTTCCTTTTAACAGGCAGAAACATTTATCTGAAAGCTTGTTAGATTTATGGGTGCAGCAACATCATTTTCTCATCCTTTTCCTGTTCTCGGTTTCCTTTAAGTTGTGTAGTTTTGCTTTGTGTTCTGTAGTTTTGATGCTTTTGTTCCCTTTCTTAATCTGTTTTGCTCCATTTTTGGTTCATTCCCACTTTTCGCCTGTGTCTTATGGATCTCATTATTTTCTATGTTGCCCTTAATCTTGTTTCATGTTTCAGAAGTTTTTTTTTATTTTTTAGATCTTGTTTGTTTTTCGATTCTGTTAATCCATTTATGATATTTTTGTTGTTTTTTTTTCTGGTTCGGCCACACTAATTCTTATTGGATAAACCCTCACTGGAATCATCACCTGCGTCGGCCTTTGGTTGGCCTGATTTTTTTGGGATCCAGCTCGGCTATTCCTGATGATTCTGCAGCTGTTGGATGCTCAGGATGGGCCAGAGTTGGTTTTTTCCTTCCCGCTGGGCCTACGTTCCTGGAACATCTGCGACGCCACGCTGCAGTTGTTTATTTCTTTAGCTCCATTTTTGCTGTCTGTTGAGGCAGAATCCCGAGGGGCGGACCGAGTCCAGCTCGTTCCACAGAGGTGGGCCCTGAAATTTCACAAAAAGAGCTAAAATAATATCTGCTTTTTCCCTCTCATCACCACCTTCCACCACCACCTCTTCCCACTACAAGCAGACATAAACAGAAAACCTAAAGTCTGGACCTGTAGCTCCTACATGTGATCATTAGGTTATTCGTTTGCGTTCTCTGCTGAACTTCCACCTTCCAAAACAATAAACCCTTCGGAATAACTAAAAGTCAATTAGTTCCTGATTGATTCGTTTACATGTAAACGGGTTTCTGATGAGTCTTGCTTAGTTTAGTTTTTGTCTTTCCAACAGGAGGCCGTCGCCACCATCTTCTGGCTACAGACTGGAAACACATTCTGTGTTTCTCACCTCTTTTGAGTCCTCATCTGTTCACTACTATGAGCTGCATACATCAGCTTTAACCTTAATTCATAATCATAACAGTAAACCGCATCAGGATTTTGAATAAGTAGAAAAACACCAGCCTCAAAATCATCGGAAGTTCCTAGAAACCACATTTCTAATGAAGCTGGGACGTGGATTTGACATTCCTAACGATGAAATATTTAGTTTTCAATCTGATAATCCTGTTTGATTTTTTTTTTTTGTCTGGAACACGTCATGGAAGGATCTGGAAGACGTTGTGTTTTTTTATCCACCTGGATAGTAGCTCCACTTTGGAATTTCTTCCAAATTTTCTCAGTCAATTTGAACCATCCTTCATCTATCAATCCAACCAATTGATTTGTCTGCTGATCTATTTACATCTCTGCACTTTTCTTATGTCTTATTTTTTAAATCCAAAGTGTTCTGATTTGCGCAGATTTATAATTCCTTTTTTTTTTTTTTAGGATATTTCTCAGTGTGATGTGAAAAAGCTGAACGTGTCCCTGTGGAATAAACCATTGTCAGGGAAAGCGTGTGCATTTTCTGTGACACAGAAGGTGTGCGCGTCATGTGTGGATGGTGGAGCTACACACCCCAGACCGCCCCTCCCTCTTTCCCTCCCTCCCTCCCTCCCTCCCTCCCTCCCTATTTCTAGATCCATCTCTCCGCTTCCCTCTCCTCTTCTCGGCATCTCTCCTCGTGAGAGGCCAATTGCTCTCTGGAAGAGCCGCGTCACATGACCGGCTGCCAACCAATAAGCTCCTCACCAGGCACCGGCAAAAAGAGGGGAGTCTTCTCTCCTCCTCATCCTCATCCTCATCCTCCTCCGTTTTCTCTGTCATCTAGACAACGTGTCTCTTCGGGAGAGGCGATCCATCAAAAGAATAATGCTCCCGTCTTTTTTAACCTGAAGGGGGGGATTTTTTTTTAAATCGTCATCTCCATCCTGGAGGGAATGAATGGGGAGGTGATGGAGGGCAACGCTGCGCCGGAGGAGCAGCAGCAGCAGCGTGCCGGCAACGGCTCCCACCTTCCTCCCCCTCCCACCATCTCCCCGGCCATCCCGCCCTACGTGAAGCTGGGCCTGACGGTGGTCTACACCGTCTTCTACTCGCTGCTCTTCGCCTTCGTGTACGCCCAGCTCTGGCTGGTGCTGAGGTACCGCCACAAGCGCTTCAGCTACCAGACGGCCTTCCTCTTCCTGTGTCTGCTGTGGGCTGCCCTGCGCGCCCTCCTCTTCTCCTTCTACTTCAGGGACTGCGTGACCGCCAACACGCTGGGGCCCTTCTCCTTCTGGCTGCTCTACTGCTTCCCCGTCTGCCTCCAGTTCTTCACGCTGAGCCTGATGAACCTCTACTGCGCGCAGGTAAGGAGGAGATGCCTCACGAGAAGCACGGGAAAAAAGACTGGGGGGTGAGACCCGGGGAAAAAGCTCGTGGGCCTGTGCTCGTAAAGGCAGGCTCGTGGGGATTCGCACAAAATCCGAATGGTCGACGTTTTGGTCTTTTGTGATTTAAAGTCACCTGTCGTCACAGACAGTAACAGCAGAAAATGATCTGATGGCCACCTTTGTGAATGTCACACACTATCCAAGGTTTTTTAAATGATTTTTCTTCCTTTTTCAAAAAATATAGTGAAACCGATTTGACCACATTCTTAAAAAAACTGTCATTTGCTAACTTTTTTAACCTTTATTCAACTAACGCAAGCAGACAGAAACTAATTTTCTGTGTTTTCAGTTATTGGAAGAAAATAAATGAGAATCCGATGCAGTAACGCACTCAAAAGTAGTCCCTGTTGGGTTTTATCAGCCTTCTTTAGTGACTTTTTACTGCTTTGGTGAGCCCTGGATTCTGATTTTTGCAGTATTTCAGAGCAATCGATGTCTGTTGCTGCTGAATTTCAGCTTCTCAGCAGATGGCTACAACTGTCGGGTTCTGGTCTAGAGACAGGTGTGCACTTTTGCTCCTTTCTCTGATAACAGCCTGGATATTCTTTCTAATCCTTTTCTAATCCTGGCTGTGTCTACATGACCTCCCCCTGGCGTAATACAGTTTCAAGTCTGGATACGGCTATTTTCAAATAAAGGGACATTTGATATATTATTCTTTTATGCATTCCAACAAGAGCCTTCTTCTAGGTCTAAGTCACTAGTGGGAGTTTTAGGCTAACAAGCCGTTGCTGGGATTTTAAATGAATTGAGGACACTTATTTGTTTGATAAAGATCCTTCCGAGATTTCAGACGCTTCTAGTTCAAAAAGAAAGAGGATGTTTTGCCTCTTTTTGATGTCTGTTAAATCCTTTGCCGGTTTTGGGAGCTAAAAAATTGTTTTAAAGATTAAAAGCTTACGCCATGTTTCGTCAAAAACATAGCGTAAAATTATAAAGTTATACTGATGACGCACATCTTTATATCAGTGTCTACAGATTACGTTCACCATACAGACGACCCTTTAACAGTGTGACAGACAACCAGGACAAAACCACTCCTGAAGCACGAAGAGAAAAAACGTTTTTAAAACTGAGATTGCTGTCTTTGAACCGATCCAAAGAAAAATAAAAAACCTCTGAGTTATTTTTGATTTCCGATCTAAATTTCCAATCTCATATTGAGAACATAAGACAGAGGTTTTTTTTAAATCCAGGAGATATTGTGTCAGTTCGTCTCTCAGGCTGATGCAGAGATTCTGACTCATGCTCTTAGCACCTGCAGAACAGAAGAACGTGGTGCTCTTCTTCTGATTCTAAACATATTTGTGGTGTAAAAAAGCCAAAATGAGAAAAGATCTTCTACTGGGAGAAACATTGCCAACAGCAGAAAAACTGTTCCAACAAGGAAGATGATGGAATTGATTTGTCACTCTCTTTCTTACAGGTTTACTTTAAGGCAAAATCCAAGCACACACCTGCTCTGCTGAAGTACAGGTAATATAATCTGATGTAAACTTTCATTTCCGGTGAGTGGAAGTGGCCCCTTTACAGACGATCCCCCGTCCCTCCCCCAGGCTGCCGCTCTACCTGGTCTTCCTGGGCGTCAGCCTGACCTTCCTGCTGGTCAACCTGGTGTGCGCCCTGCTGGTCAGGATCTCGGCGGCGGACGTCAAGACGGTGGTCCTGGTGAGGGTGGCCATCAACGACAGCCTGTTCGTCCTCTGCGCCGTCTCTCTGTCCGTCTGCCTGTACAAAGTGGCCAAGATGTCGCTGTCCAGCATCTACTTGGAGTCAAAGGTGAATTAAAGATTGATTGTGTGCGGATTCGGGAAAAGCGACGCAATGCTGCGGATAACTGGATAACTAGCCTCTGGTTTCAGTCTGTAGGACGCCTCGGTTGGATATCCAATTCCTACCACATCCAAGTCGGCCATTTTTATTAGGTCATGTGACTAGCAGCTTTCTCAGGTGGAAACAAAACTTTACTGTCTGTACGAAATCAGAAGATAAGATGTCCTAACCCTAACCCTGACCCTAACCCTGACCCTGACCCTGACCCTAACCCTAACCCTGATCCTAACCCTGACCCGGACCCTAACCTTAACCCTAATCCTGACCCTAACCCTGACCCTAACCGTAACCCTAATCCTGACCCTAACCCTGACCCTAACCGTAACCCTAACCCTGATCCTAAGCCTGACCCTAACCCTAACCCTGACCCTAACCCTTAGCCTAACACTGACCCTAACCATAACCCTGACCCTAACCCCAACACTGACCCTAACCCTAACCCTGACCCAAACCTCCGCCCTTCATAATTGTGAGAAATAAATATTTTTGGGTTAAACTTGTTTGGACTAATTGTTCAGACCCATTTAACGTACACTATTTTAAGCTAATATTGTGTATAGAGTTTAATTCAGTGTTTGAAAGATGTCTATATTGCCATGAAGCAATTACAATTTCCTTGCCTGGGAGCTTCCTATTGGTGAGGTAATCAAAATGGCCGACTTGGATGTGGGCGGAGTTGGATATCCGTACTTGGCTTCCTGCAGTCTGCAGCCAGACGTACTCGGATAACTGTGGATAAACGCGAGGAAAACTCTGAACAAGTGTACTGGGTGCAGGGAACGTCGGTGTGCCAGGTGACCCTGATCGGCGTCATGGTGGTGCTGCTCTACGCCTCGCGGGCCTGTTACAATCTGGTGGTGCTGGCACTGACCAACATCGAGACCATCAACTCCTTCGACTACGACTGGTACAACGTCTCAGACCAGGTGACCACACTTAAACCCGCGAAACAAACCTGGTTTTGTTTTAGTGTTGGAAAAAAAATAATCTTGGAGTGGGTTTTCGTTCGCTTTTCGTGCGCCGTCTCCACGGCTCAGTTTAAAGCTTGACCTGGATTTAATCACCTATCTGATGAATGTGGACGTCACACATGATATGAACAGTTCAAAGCTAACATACCTGGAATTATTGTTCAGGTTGTAGGTTAACGAAAGAGGGAAAAAAACTATCAAACTGCTTCAAACCAGGGTTCAAGTCAGGGGTTTTCCAATGAGTGTTTTGCTATTGACCTTTGACCCCTGAGCTGTGCTTTTTCCCAGGCTGACCTGCGCTCCTCGCTGGGAGACGCCGGCTACGTGGTGTTCGGGGTGATCCTGTTCGTCTGGGAGCTGCTGCCCACCTCTCTTGTGGTCTTCTTCTTCAGGGTCCGACGGCCGCCTCAGGACAGGGTCAGTTCCTCCTATCGGAGCGCCGGTTTCTTAAAAAAAATACTAGATAAAACCGTACCGAATCCATCACCGGCTGCTGTTGGGGTTACAATGCCGCTGGACCGTCTCAGGGCTGTGAACCACAATCCTCTGGTCGGTCATCCTCTGGTCGGTCCAACGATGACGGATTTGGTCTTTTTTTTGGTCCTCAGAGCACGGCTGGGATCCCGAACCACGTTCTCTCCTCCAGAGGGTATTTCTTTGACAACCCTCGCCGCTACGACAGCGATGACGACCTGGCGTGGAGCATTCCTCCCCAGAACGCGTCAGCCAGGTAGCAACCCTGTGATTTCGCTGAAAAACAGCCTAATGTCGTCCTAAAGATCCTTAAATCAACTGCTATTACGTTAACAAACTGAACTACAGGACAAATAACTAAGTGATAATGGTACAGGATGTAGCCTCATACAGAACAAAGAGGAATTATTTCCACTTTAGTTTGTGGAGCATCCCAGTGGCGTTGTTACTTTAGTACTCGTGAAATGCAAACAAGACGATCTAACCCTTTAAAGCCAGATCCAAGAAAAATAGTAAGAATATTGGATTTTTTTAGTCTGAAGTCTTTTTTTTGGCCCTTGAACAACATATGAAGAAAATAAAATTAGCGTACAATAATTCAAAAATATATTTAGATATATATTCTACTGGCTGTTATCAGGTATGTCTGAAGGTGTACAACAGGGCTATGAGCAAAGCTTTTACCATTCAATGATGCAAAAAGTCTCAGATCCAAAAGACTTCAGAAACAGTATGTATCAAATATGATACATTTGGCATTATAGGGTTAAGAGTCACAGTTAAGCTCCACAAAATGAGATTTACTCACTCGATCCTTACGAGAGGCGATGCTCGTCCGTCAGACCGTTCTGATATTTCTGATTCTGACGCTCCTCGTCTGTGTTTTCAGCCTCTCCTCCGACTGCTACGACTGGGGCAGCCGCCACAGCAGCTTCACCGTGCACAGCGTCAGCGACGAGCAGCGGCTGACGGCCGGCGCCGGGGAGCTGCACCCTTACCCATGAGGGCCCCCCCCCTGCACAGCCCCACTCTGCACTTTGACACTCAGCATTTATTGTGTGTTGTTTTTTTACATTGGACCATTGTAGAGTGAATAGTTTAGCTTAAAAGAGGTCCTATACATTTTTCGAAAGGACCCAGTTTCCTGGAGTTTTCTGGTTTGGAGAGCACAGTAGCACTTAAGTCCCGAATCAACAGGGTTTCTCAGCGGGAAATTCAACGTCCAGACCCGAAAGTGTCATTTTTGGCTAAAGCAAGAACAAAAATCGTGGTTAATCAGTTCGCGTGAACTAATCTGAAATATAAAGAGCGTCCCCAGTTTTTTTACTTTTGGACCAAAGATCAGAGGGACGTTCGCTGATCCTTTTTACTTAAAACAGATTCTGCCGTGATGTCATCGTGAAATGATCGTGGAATACTGTTAATAATTTTACAAAAAGGGGCACCCGAATCCAAACAATTGGACCCTCAGCAGGCTAAAGCTGGAGAGGAACCCCAATTCAGAGAACATCTATGCTTTCTACTGCACATGTAACAGATGTTTGAATGAAAACTTATTTTAGGGGACTTTCAATCCAGTAATGACAGGATTTAAACTTAATTTATTAGCTACTTTCAAGCATTTCCTTATTCAGCTTAGAGTGAATTGGGGAATGACTTGGTGACTTGGTGTAGATAGCTAAACGGCAAGATTATCCATCCATCCAGACAAAGAGTGAGAGGCCACACACACATTCACTCCATTCAGAGCAATTTAGGGTCCCCATTTGACCCAACGTGCAGGTTTTTGGGCTGTGGCAGGAAGCCAGAGTACCCAGAGAGAACCCTGGCTCGGGTTGAAAACCCTAACTCCACACAGAAATGTCCCAGGAACCAGGAACTAACCACAACACCACCGTTTTATAGTTCCTAGATGATAGTTCCTGTTTTTTTATCTGTGCAGCACATAAAGGAAGTGGAATGTAACTGAACCCAAACCGTTGAGAAGGATGGCAGCCCTCCGTTCACACTCTATTTATCCTCATATTAAGCGGGAAAGAAACCACCGGGGACTCGCATGAAGCACTTTGTAAACCAGCTTAAAGCTGAACTTTTCCATCTGGATCAGAAATGTGTCTAACTTGAAAAGAATAGAACATGATCAACTGAGTGAAAGGCTGGGTACACAGAGATCCACAGACAGATGTAATGTATTTTTGGGGAGACGGTGATGTTTTGCGATGGGAAATCTTTATACGACTGGAAGTGCATCAAGACATGAAAAAAAATGAAGTCAGAACAAGTTGCGAAGTTCGTTTTTGTAAGAAACGTGTCATTTACGGTGCCAAATAGTCCCTAAGGCGATTTCTGTTGGGCCATTTTTTTGTCACCCCACGTGAGAGCACATGTGTCCGTAAGCTGTAAATACATTCACCTCCAGCTATGCTGAAAACCTGGAATTGTAAATACATCCGAAATCACTCGTTCACAGAACAGATCAACTCAAATACGGATTGATCCAACGGCAGAGGTCGTCCCAACGATTCAAAACAAACATGTTTGAACATTTCTGAAAGAAGCTCGGACTCTATATTTCTATAACGGGTTTTGTAAGGTCGGATGTACAGAGGTGTACTTGGTCGATGAGCTTCTCGTGTGTTTTTGTGGCGTGTTGAGCATATGCAACAATAAAACAAAGTTCCAGACTGCCAATGAGAGCTTCTGGTTTTTTGGGGACAGGAACAACAAAGCAGAGTCTGAGATACCCCCAAATGGGGGTCAGGCTTCAAGTTTTTCCTGGTACGTTACAACCAAATGAGACCACCATTACACCCGGAAATATTTAAATATTTATTCATCTTTTTCAATAAATATACTCAGCAGGTGCACAAGTAAACATGGTGCAACTACGTCTGTATACAGGTATTCACAGAGATCATGGAGCAGAACAGAGGAAACTCAACACGTGCAGTCTTCTACGAACTGTGCAGATTTGGAGAGTGTGAAGATCTGAAGCGTCCTTTATCGATTTCATTTTAAGGAGGCCGTACACGGCTCGCACACAAGCAAACACACACACACCGTGTGCAGCTAAAAATCTGCTTTTTTCACTCTAAATCAGGATTGATGTGCAACATAAACAGATATTCCTCACTGCGGAAAGTGACAGATAAAAATAAATCTCTACTGCCATCGTTACAAATGCAAAGTGGACAAGGTACAAATGTTTTGTCGAAGGTTTCGGAAATCTACAAATTATGCTCTGCGTTGGAATCATTCTACAATTTTTCTACAGTAGTTTTCAAAAGTTTTCAAGCCATAAAAAGAATCCCCAAAAAATTTAAAGAAATGAAGTTGAAGACAAAAATGAAAGAAAAAAAAATAATCTAAAAGCCACTGAAACAGAAAAAAAGATTTGAATCATTTAACGGGGAATGGCAGTGACACCCAGGCTTCCGTCCAGAGCGCACCGCACACACACACACACACACACACACTTTAGATGACGGCTTGCACAAGTCTGCGTTTCACCCGTTAACGTGCCTCAGAAACGTGGAGTCCACTTCCTGTGTGGCCGGCGCACGGACGTGCATGGACGCACGTTTGAAAGGTCACATTCGGACGTTTTGACTATTTGCCCCTGTGGGTGGACTGTCTCTGGGTTTGACGGAAGCCATAGTCGGTGGAGGAATTGAGGAGAAAGGCGGGACTCAGAACATGTTCTTGACTGAAGCTGCTGCTGGAAGCCATATTTATTTACCTGTCCTTAAAAGTACTTAACTTTTTTTTAAACAAACAGCCAGAGAAAAACTATTGTGACCTGACACTGAGTTCCAGATGCTGCAGTTGCACCTCAGACGCCGTTATGTTCTCTAAACATCTCTTCCACAGAGGTAAAAAACTAACCGATTCCTAGGCCTGCTGAGACAAAAACAACTTACATGTGTAACAGCCTATGGTAACTTTATCTCTAAGGTATTGCACGGCTGAGGCGTCTCGATAAAACAAGCAGAAAACACATCACAACAGTATAATAAAGGCAACGTAAAATTCTTTGGCCCACTTTGCAGTTGCACTGCTGGGTAAAATACAACAAAAAAAAAAAAACTGCTATTAAGTGGAATGACAGCCGAAGACACCAAAACAACTCATCTGGGGGGGGAAAAAAACAGGTCGAAAGCTGCTTTTCAGGCCTTTTAAGCCGCTTTCTTCTTATTCGACAAAGGCTGAAACATCTAGACAAAAACGCCAAGCTGCTAGTGGCCATAGTCCCACTGGGAAAAGGTTCACGAGTGTAAAGGCTGAGCGTTTGCCGGCCTGGACAGTTATTCTGTCTTTTTGGCCACGTCCACCGCCCAGCTCTGCTTGTCGGACGTTGCCTAAACATCGCCTTAAATATCAGACTCGGCTCTTTTCAAGTAAAGTGCCATTCAGATTAGGCAGCTCTGAGCATGGCAGCTAGCAATCGCTCTTCAGGTTCACTTCTCCCTCTGAAGGAAACCGTTACAGCATCGGATGAAATGCTGCAGCTTTCCTTAGACCAAAAAACAGTTTCCTCTTTGGATCTTTCTTGGTGAACTTTAAGTTAACGCGGATCAAGAAAAAAACACAACAAACATGTGGCTCTACAGTAGACCAACACAACTCACCTCGTCCGATCACAAACAAGAGTTTTCTGTCCTATCAGAGAACAGTAAAAAAAATCTGCTACTTCTGTCACGTTTACGGTTCCCCGGCACAGGATCAAGTTGGGAGTCTATTGTTTTATAGCTGCGATTCTCATTCTTCACATAAAGCCTAAACACACGCCCTGTGTTTAGTTCCTATGACAAACATGAACAATAGCTCATCAATGTACGTCAGTCCAGTTATTGTTTCCTGAAGGCAGTTTATCCAGTGGTGTCTTTAACTATTTTTTTTTGTTTTTTTACATTTTCTGTCCTTAAACGGTTGCTAGTCGTATATATATTTCATTATATCTTGATTTAGCATAGCAAAAACAAACAAACGTTCTAATCTTCGAAAGATCAGACCAAAACCAGACATTCAATATTCGGAATATCCAGAAAGTGGAGTGTGATGCAGCCCATCACCTACCGGTCAAAGCCGTGTCCAGAACCAGGCCCTCAGAACGACACCTACAGCCTCTGTCTGATGACAAACAGTTAGCCGACACCTTCTTTCTGCTGCCCTGCTCTTCACCTCTGGTCACTTTGATGTGATGAACACCAATCAGATATTTTGAGACAAGATCTCAATCATATAAACCTCAGATGTCAGCAAAAGAAATCACTTCTTCTTAAAATTGCAATATTAAGCCTCCGGAAAAAAAAAGAAAATCTCATAGATGCCGCTATTATGTACAGAAGCATGTTAGACAAAAAACACCAAGCCCCCCCTCGGCGTAACAGCCCAGGCTTCAACCAGCCACTAACAGCCTAATCTAACCCACGCTGTTTACAGAAGCCAACAAAGAAAGGAGCTCGCGTTCGTCAGCAGCCCACAGGCGTTTCTAAAAGATTATCCTCATTTGCTCACATTTTGAGGAGGGGGCAGGAAAATGTGTGGACTAGATCTGATCAATGAACACACTGGCTTTATCAGAGGGCCCCTGAACCACGCTGTCCAAAAACACAGCGGCTAAGCTAAGCGGCAGCAGAGAGCATCAGTGGAGCTAAATACGGGGTTTTCCTCTTCAAAGCAGACTAAGAAATGAGCTCGCTTGTGTCCCTTTTAAGATGCGTGTGCAGATGGTTCATTGTAAGCACGTGAGAAGATTTTCACATCAAACCACCTCCATATTTTATGTGGAACTACGAAAAGTCAAGTGATTAAATTAAGCTGAAAGATTGAATGACCGACTCCTCTCAGCTTGAATCTCAAGTGTTGGAGTTTCTGAGGGAAAGCTTTTTTTACGCCTCCAATGAACCACCGAGCCTGAAGCAAAGTGCCACAGAAAAGAGAAGCCAGCCCTCTGTGTGAAGGCCTGTCCAACAGTTAGATCTGTGTCCAGCACCAGAGGTCCAGCTCGTCGTTTCTAGTCGGCTCTGAGTCTGAATGTGAATTCCTTCATTGCTTTTTTGGGGAGGTTAACTTGTTAAAAGAGAACAAAATATTGGAAAAAGGTTTCCTAGTTGGCGAAGTTTAACAGCGGAGAGAAAAAAAAAAACCTTCAGGTTGTTTCCGGAACCTGAGAGGACTTTCTGATGAAGGCAGCAGGAGGCAGAGGACCGAACATCCGCGCTCCGTCAGGAGGGGGCGCTGCGGAAGGGAAAGACTACAGATTCATGAGATCGAAAACGGGGAGAAAAGGATTCCGTCGGGTTGGCGGCTGAGCCTGATGTCCATGCAAGGCGGCGTCTTCTGAGCAGGAAGTGGTCTGCTGCAGTTCTCTGGGGGCCGTGCTGCCTATAGGACGGGTGCTCTCTTCTCTTCCGCTGTTACCTCTTCTCCTTCAGCATCAGACGGAAGTTATGGAGCTGATGTATACTGGTGGACAGCCTGCAGCAAACAGGATTGGCACAGTGTTCAGTTTCAGGTGGAAATCTGGGATACCGACAACCAACGCTTACGTCTGCGAAACCAGTACCTGCTAAAGCCGTTTATCAAGGCCACGATTTCCTGTCGGGTGAGCTGGAAGCCTTTGGATGGGCTGTGTTCGGGCAGATTTTGAATCTCCCTCTCGGAAAAGAGGATCTTCAGAGCTGTGCCCAATCCCTGGGTCTGCGTGCAAAAATAACAGATTTGTTACAACAACAAAAATGTGTGTGGGAGCTGGCTTCAGTTTATGAGTCAAGACGATGCAGACACAGCGTTCAGGCCTTTACAATCCTCTTAAGAAATCAGGGAAATAATGAAGAGTACTAAACATTTACAAACATATATACATATTTTCTTCTGAGTCTGGGTCTCCCCGGTCAGACTTCAGCTATCAGAGATCATTATAAATTCAGAGTTGAAAAAAAAACTTTAGTAAAGAAGAAACACGGTGAAATGTTGCTCTTAGTGCAATTAAAGAATTGTAAAGTATTCTAAATATAATTAACTCAGCTTTAACTGCAGCTGTTTTTACAAGCTTGGGCTTTTTTTCTTCTCCGCTTTTAGTACCAAGTTTACTTGTCAGATTACTGTGGGAAACACCTGTGGTAAACTTCAGTTTGTCTTAAAGGGTTAGAGCTAATCCTAACACAAAATCACATTTAAATGTCTATTTACAGAGGCAGTTTTAGGACTGGTTTGGAAACAGGGTCTGATTTTGAATCAGTCCACTAGTCTGTAGGAATCCTCAGTGATCTCCTGCTGAGGTTCAGGATAAAAAGAGGTTAGTAATAGTGTGGGTCCTGGTTTCTGAGGTTATTTTGTTAAACCAGCTCAATAAAGGCCGGATCAGTAAATCCTGATTCTAACTGGCTGGAAAAAAAATTGAGCTGGAAAGAATGCTGTCCCCACTCACCTGTAGCTTTCCCCACAGTCGACATTTACTGCAGCCGACACAGTCCATGATCCTGGAGATGTTTTTAAAATGGAGGCGGAATTCCTCCTGCGTGAAAGAACAAAGAAGAGGACTCTCTATTCAAATAATCTTGGATGTAAAGAAAATTCAGAGCACTTTCTAGCTATACTTGGGGTTCAGGCTTCTGTATTTGGTGCTAATAAATGTAACATATGGCAGTTAGATGTAGATCAATGCTATTAAGTATATATGGTAAACATTGTTGATTTTTACCTTTAACGTTTTCGCCTCTATTTTGTCTCCAGCAAACATGGACTTTTCATCAAAATGCATTGGGAAAGATCTGAAAGACAGAAGAGTCTGTTGAGTTTTAGGAATAGAGAGATAGAGAGAGACAATAATAACAGTGTGTGTTAACGCACTGCTTCCGGTTCCAATGTGTTAAGTGACAAAAGGAAAGCAGAGAAACAGACTAAACGCATTTCTGTTCTAAGGCGAGGACAGAATTGTACAGAAAACTAATTAAAACTGTCGATAATGGATGGGTTTGACACATTGCAGACAGCAGCAAAAAATATCAGCAGTCCAAAAAAACTGTGCTAAATTATTTGCGAGTCCAAGTCGGTATAACTACTCTTTTACTACATTTGGATTTTAGAGGCTGAAGCTCTTACTTGATCTCATTGAAGACCTGCAGCAGCAGTTCCTTGGTGCCCCCGTCCTCCTGAGAGTTTCCGGTGTACAGGTTGACGAAGGCTCGTTCAAAGTACGGCGCCACCTTGTAGAGCGCCCGCAGCTCTATCAGGTACAGGAAGTAGAGGTTCTTCAGCCGCCGCGTCCCCTCCCCCTTCGTCTCTATCGTGTCGAAGCGCTGACGGAACTCCTGGACGTTTGGCCCCCACACGGACTGGCCCCAGCCCTCTGCCAATGGAAGCAAACACTTCACCACAAGAACCGCGATTCCACGTTATCTGTGACTTCTTAACCCCAAGTTGTGTTGATATCATCTGTATCTATAGAGACTAAAGGATAACCTCATTCAAATTTCATAACACTGCAACAACAAGAACCCTTAAAAACTTAACTAATTAGTTTAGCTTCCTTATTTAAGAAAGTTTTCATCCATCAAATAAAGACTGGCTTTGTGCAGTAGCTGCAGCATTATATTAGAACTAATATGAACATGTACATTCATTTAATGGAAGACAGAGTGGGTGGTGAAGGCCCACAGCTGGCAGGGCATGTTGGAAATGTGACTGTGCTGCTCTCACCGTCCAGCAGGTACTCGGCACACAGGTGGATGTTGATGCTGCTGTGGAGGCCTGAGATGAGTCGATAGAAAACTCTTTTCTCCAAACACAAACCTGAAAAGGGAGTTCAGCTGAAGGCGTTCCGTCAAATACAAACACGTCATTTATGTGCACCCCCCTTCTCATCCCAAGGCACCGTGGTTTGAATGAGCACAAGTAATTTTATAGTAGTTTATTTGCAGCTGGTTTTCTACAATCCTCATTATTCAGGTTCAAGGTGACAAGGAGAAGATAGGAATATGAAGTAGAACTCACCTTCAAGCCAGTTGTAGAAACCTTCTCCTGCAATGTGAGGGACATCAAATAAAAATAAATAAATAGAAGCTTGACGGTTATTCTTTGATATGACTTGGAATTAATGAATGTGAAGCCAGTTAAATACTCACCATCGTCATCGCCTGAATGCAGAGTAACAGAGAAGAAAAGAGGAAAAGGTTAGATTTGACACGCAACTATGCAAACACAAGATGTCCTAAACATGATAAGCAGCAGGGCAAAAAAATCTGTCCATTTAAGTTTCAGGCTAAGTAGTTTTCGGGGTACTTTTCAGTTGATTTATTGAATGCTCAAAATGTGAAAATGTCAAAACAACATAGTAATATTAAACAATAGAGTAATACCTTTTCCTTTTGACTTTGTCATTTGTACATTCCCTTTATGGTTTATTTCATCGTTGGCTAGTTGTAGCCCATACAAAGTAGTGAAAGCACAAACAGAGCGCATCATCAAGTTCAGCCACATCAAAAACACCATTTGGAGACAAGAAACAAACACCGATATCAACCAATCAGGTACGGCTCCTCCTTCCCTGTCCTGGTAAGCTAAATGGATGAGGGAATGCGTGTACCCATTACTTGTCATATGAGGAAAATCTGAGCCAGAAGGCAGAAACTGAGAATGTGAATGATGGGAGCTGTCAGAAAAGAATGGCACGAGTCTCCCTCATTATCGGTCTATTGTACAGATCCATAGGTGTTAACTGTTCTTGTCAGTTGTCGTCATCCCTCTGCTAAGTGCATTGGTTGACCTGGTGTTAATGTTGCCAAACCAGCAGAGGAGAAAACTGAGGTGGACTGAGTTTTCTCGGAGAAAACAGTCGTTGCAAGTTCTCTGAATAACAAGTAAAATGTATCATTTATTATCCTGAGTAGTCCCAAGATATTTGTAATTTTAGACAAAGTCTGGCCACTGATTGCAGTTTGTTGACTGGCGTTTTGGTATTTAAAAATTAATCTGTGATGTGCCGAATAAACAGGAAAGAGGGAGGATGCGGATATGTATCCATTAACCACTCTGTGTTCTGGATGTTAAAAAGTCCAGAATCCAGCCCACGATATTCAAATCTAAAGAGTTTAAGAAGTTCATCGATCAGAATGTGGAGCTGGATGGTGTTCATGTGAAAATGTATATTCGTCTCAAATGCTTACGTGATTCAGAAATCGTAACGCTGGTTTGTAACACTCGGCCATCAATGGTTGTCAAGTCAATTTTATTTCCTGGCATTTACAAAACTTAGTGATTAAACTTTTAGTCGAGAAAGGAAGCTGTTCCTCCATTCCATTTACCTCAGTCCCAACCTTAGCTGTGGTACGACTGCTCTGTTCCATCTGGAAACTGTTTTTGTCTTTTTTTTTTTTATCTTTAAACCATCTTTTCAGGTCAACTTCCTAAAATTTTATCAGTGAGCCCTCCCCTTGTTTACTGCACTAAAATGACATAGAACCTGCAGTTGCTGCTTCCACAGACTCACCTCTGCCGGGAGCCAGAGGGTTCAGAGGTCGGTAGACTGACCTGGGCCTGGAAAAGGGAAAAGCAAACATGTTTATACTGAACACACAGATTCGGAGGTATAAATTCTCAGATCCTTTTGTTAGATTAATCCTGAATATTGTGTAGTTTGAATGAATAAAAGACATATAAAAACATTTCAGAGTACAGATGACAGGAAATACTAATAAGATCTGACCAAACTTGTTAAGACAGGAGCTAACACCAGCATTCAAATATATTTGACTGACAAAAGTCACTCACGAGAATTCAGAGATGGCTCTCAAATTACTTACACTGCTGTTGTTAAGATAACAAAACAGGAAACACACACTATAGCTTAAATTGATCATTTTGGAATTGGTATCCATTTAATAACTGGAAAGATTCAGTTTGGTGTATAACAAAGAAATGCCTTTGGCCCACAAAGACAACTCACAGTTTAAAAACAGCTGGTTTCATACTGTCTTTTAACTTCTATCAGAAAACGTCTTCAGTGAAGGTTTAACAACTGGGCAACTACCCCGAACTCCACGTGTGTATGTATAACTCACTTGAAACAGTTTTCCTCATAGATGCTGTTCCACACTCTCCAGGCAGATGGACCTTTGTATCCGGTGTATCGCTCGGGATTCAGCAGCAGGTCCACGTACTCTGCATCTGGAGCGGTCTCATCTGAAGAATGACGACAACAAACTTTATCATACGTACCTCCATCTTAAAAAATGCTTCAAATTAACCTGCTGACAGTAAACTGACAGTTTCTGTAGATCTCTGCTCTGTAAACGAATGTTTGTAACAGTTTTCAAAAGTCCAAGTTATACAAGCCATTTTTGTTTTGTCTTCAGAAAAACCTAAAAAAAACATGAGTGAAATATAATGTATGTTAGGTTATGGTTATCAGTCACACTGTAGTCTGGATTGCATCAAATTTGTCCTGATATAATAATCTGTCGGCATTGTTTAAGACAAATCCTCATCAGGGGCTCCAAGACTATTTCATCTGCAACAGATCTCAAAGTTTCCACGATGGTCGAGGGAAGAAATGGCCTTCCAGAATCACAGCTCCACGGTGTAACGACACAGAAGGTAGATAAAGAGTGTAGATAAAAGAACCTCACCATCTAGCTCACAGAAGTGGTCCTGAGCATCGTCATGTCTCGCCCAATCGGCAAACGCCTCCTTGCTCTGGTTACTGTAACAGGGAATAACAGTAAGTTCATAACAACTGGAAAAGGCAAACATTTGCTAAAATACCTCCTTTAGGAATGCTAAATAATAATAATAATGCTAAATTTCAACAATGTATCGATTATAAAGAACAAAAAGATCAGCGGTTTTATATAAAAATCTGTTAATAAAGTTTATCAGATCAGAGGGATAAAGAACTAACCAAAGTCATGAAGAGTTTGTAAAGTCAAGGCTTTTAAAATGTTAAAATGTGTGCCACAGCTTCCAGTTTGTCCTGTCACATCTACAGAAATATTACATTTATCTGAAGCATTTATTTTGGAGGACATTTTTTCCGATTGTAAAAAGAAACAATAAAACAAACCAACATATTCAGTGTAAAACATATACGACATATTCACAGGCTTTAAGGGTGCAGGCTCTGGCTGTGGTGTGATGGTAAGAGTTTGGCCTGTTTCGTTTTAGCTGCCATGGATACAGAGATATGGTCTCACCTCAGGGTGTTGTTGATAGCGCCCAGCTCTTTGGCCTGCTGACACTCGGACATGTCGGGGACAGTGTTGGCTGCCTGGGAGTACTGCACACAAAGAAGATTTCATGGCTTTTAATGACCAGCATCCACGGGTTTGCAGTTTCTCATTGTGAAATGTTTAAAAAAGGCTCTACAATAAAACTCAACAGTCAACTTAAAACCTCATTAAGTTAAAGGTAAAAAATAGATGCATCCGACATATTCGGGTCAGGGCAGAAAAATTGACTTTTTGCGCACATCTATTTGCACATCTATGGCTTTTAGATCAAAGAGAAGTGTTTGGTCACAGGTGTGGACCAATAAACATGCAGATTCACCAGAGCAGTCCCTATGAGAGCGAAGCTTTACTGAGTTTGCTGCTGTTAGCTGTGCTGTAGTCACACTTCAAGCAGCAGCTACTGAACCAGTTAGCAGCACGGTCCAAAAATAACTCGAGTGTTTTTTTTAATGAAACAGGAATTTCTGCCAACAGCTGACAAGCCGTCCCCAAAGCTGCTCTGACCCGATGAAAAAAGCTCTTTCAACAGTGTTACTCAACACAAGCTATAACAAATAGAAACCAGTCTGGCAGTTTGTCCTCTCAATCACTCAGTTTTTGCATACTGATTTCTTTGGAGTCTGAGAAATGGGACATTTCACTGGGTAGTGAAGCAAAAAAAACACTCAAGAATTGCTAAATCAACAGCTAGCAAGAACTCAGTCCTTGGCCGGGAGGAGATAAGCTGAGTGGTATAACAGCCAACCTTCTGTGTGTTTGTGTGTATGTGTGTGTGTGTCTACGTGTGTATTGTGCTGTCTCAGGTTTAGAGGTGGGAAGCACTGGAACAAGTGCAGCTGGATTCGGGGCATCCAAAGGGTTTCGTATCCAGAGATTAATCAACATGCCTTTCCAAATTCTCAGTAAGCATCAAATGTAAATGAATCTGCTGAAAACGATACACCTTATTCCCTTTTGAACTCCCGCCTGTCAGACAAAAACTAGACGGAGTACCTTTTAACAGGAGACCACCATTAATGCTAATTTTAAATATTTTTGCAATTTGCTAAAATAACGCTGCAGTAGATCATAAACCTTCAACTTGGATCTCACCTTGTTATAGTTCCCAGATTTGATTCCCACAGGGACCTTACTCTGTAAGAAACAAGGTACAACACACAAGCATAAATAAAGAAAAAAACTAACAGAAAACATTCATTCAGGGCATTTTTTTATAATGCTAAACTTGTATTCACTTAACATTAATACAGAAATGTGAGATTCAGCCAATGAGAAGAACTAGATGTTGGGCTGCAAGTGTAGGTGACCTCTGACCTCTGGACAGGGCTCCACGTGACAGTCTTTGATGGAGCAGTGTCCATCATCGGGCCAGAAAGGACACGGCCGTTTTAAGTTCACCTGGAGCAAAAAAAAAAAAAAAGAAAAATGGAGGGATAAAGTCACTGCTGTTTAGCATTTAGCTCTGGCTTTCTGAGACTCTCACCCAAACAAAGGCAGGACCTGTCAGGAAGCTGTGAAATACATTCTGAGCGTAACAGATAAGCAGCCTTTATCAATATGAAGATGCAAAAATAAAGTTTGCCCAGAAAAACGTTATGAAGCCGTCTGGTCTGTGGAGCTTGAAGCAGGTTTGAGCAGATTTTCCCTGTCAGTTAGCAAGACATTACCTGGCTTTGGCAGCTTTGGATCCCTAACAGGCAGCATGTAGCACAGCTGTTAGGAATCAAAGGTACTTCTCTTTAAAAAGTTTTAAAAAATAATAAATTACAACTTGCATTTCTGCAAAATAACACCTGGTGAACAACACCTCAGACCAACACTTCCAGCTGGCATTTCCTCTGGAAGTATTGGCACACTAAAAAAAGAATGCTTCATTATATATAGGGGATATATAATCTAATAAAAAAATTAATTCCTTTTCTAAAGAGTATGGCAACTTGCTTGTCCTCATACAGTTCTGAGCTGCATGTTTATTTCCTACAGCTACAGTGGAAGTATTACACCACAGTTCATGAACACGTCACTTCCTTCCTGTTGTGTTACAGCTCCTAACTCCACTATAAAGAAAAGAGACACAACTAAATAGTCTCATGCTCCTGGTAGCGATTTAGATTAGCCACAGAAAAGGTGGTTATTTGAGATCATCTTCCACTTTAATATTGATAGTGTTCTTTCCACGGCAGCTACTGTCAATGCAACTGTGGAATAACTAAATACAGCTGCGTCCCCCTAAGATTTACAGGTCACAGAATGGTTTTGTTGGTCAGGACATCATGCGATTTGAATTCTACATTGTATGCCGGGACAGAGTATTCAGGCATTTTTGTCCTTTTTCTGGACTGTGTTTAAGTTATTCACCTTATTATGTTTTTGTCACTTTACGAAGTTAGAGTTTTGCTTTCCAGTTTAACATAAATTGTATGCTTGTGGCTTTTCCCTGCTGTATTCTGTCTTATTATTTTTGTAAGAATATTTCAAAGGACATAGACCCAGATAGAATAAAAAATTATTTCTCCCCATGGGGAAGGAAAAAAGTACTTTTCATTTGTTATTCTATTTTTTCTATACAGAAACAAAACTTCTCCAGGACTAACTTTAAGAGAAAAAGTCCAACCCTGGTGAATCAGATTAATTTACTTGTTGTTACTGCACAAAGCTGGAAGAGTCAGTGAAGCGGCACTCCCCCGAACAGCAGCAGCTCTTACCCTGTAGTATCTGAAGTAGTCCCTCTCGGTCAGCTTCTGAATGCGAGGGTATATCTTGAAGTTGTTGAAGAGGTCGATGCTCTCGACGTCACAAAAACAATCGTCCAGGACTCCTGTGAGCTGAAGCAGAGCACAAAGAAACCAGAAGTTCACTTACTTGCTCAATTTAAAGACATTTCTCGAAGCCTTAAAGCTTTTTTCTTTTTTTTTTAACCAATTAACACAAGTGTGTTTTTAAATAATTGCCACAGGATGTCTTTGAAATGCGTATGTTTCATACCTGACACTTATCTGTGAGCTTACTGATCATACTCTTTATTCCACAGATTCTTTCAGTTGAACAAAACAGAAAGTTGCAGACAACAACCACTTAAAGCAAATTCTGAATAGTAAATGTTGGGTTTATATTGAGCTGCATTTCATCATTTCATTGGTTAAACTTAGTCAGATTTAAAAAAAACACACTATAACAAATGAAAGTATATCAGACCTAGTCTGTCCCAGTCTTTAATGAATTTTCTTGGCCACACACTGTTAGCAACATGTTGATTCATTGTGTACTCTTCCCAGTTGCCTGCTTTCCCAGCACTGAGCAGCAGTCAGAAAAAAATCACCACCTACCTGCACTTTGATACATTATTCATCCACATGGTGCCGGGCGTTATCTGAGCCCACGGAGACCAAACAGAATGCGGACTGTCGACATGTTTAACAAACCCGCAGAGCAACTACACAAACATGGAAACCCGAGGACACTAATAAGTTCAGTAAACAGCCATTAAAGCTGGGCCTTTGTGGTCCCTAAGGCTGCAACTTGGTTTAGTTCTTACAGGTTGCTGCACCTGCAGCATCAGCAGCAGGTAAGCAGCCAGCAGCTGTAGTTAAATGGAGTGGAAAATGGAGTTAGCTCAGCTGGGAACCGCAATTAGCGGGTGATCATGGCCCTAGACATATGTCACTCTCTAATTGACTAATAACTTAAAACACATTTATAATAACTTGAAAATACGCTGCTTTGAGAAACTACAAGTTTGTTTCTTTTTGTTTAAAATGGCCTTTAGATAAAATAAGAAAACTTGAGTAAGATAATGTTGGAATTTGACAGTAAAAAATTAGTTGTAATTTTTTCATTTGCACACACTGACTGAAATTGATAAGAACTGAGAAATATATTTGTGTGACATAGACCTACCAATATTCCTCTGATTTCAGATACTTAAACGTTTCAGGACAGGCTAACATATGTGTACGGACAAAATTATTAATACTTTAATCTTGGCACTGGTGAACAGAGGCAAACACCACAGAAACTGCACAACCAAAAATACTTGAGTCAACAAATTCTGTAAGCTAGTCTATGTACTGGTGCTCTTCAGTTTCAAAAACTCTGCTACAAAAAAACTAAACGTCATTTTGTATCAATTCACTTTTACAATTTACTGATTCTATTTTTTTCTTCACAACACTTTTTCTCCATTTATAGTTCACGGGAGGTCTATGGAGTACAAAAATGTAAATAAAAACACAAAACATATATAAACATGCTATTCAACACATGTTTAACTAATCAGATCATTCGTTATTAAAAGTTAAATAAGGACACAAAGACTGGATCAAGCATACGCTTAAGTTCATGTTTTTCTGAATTTCAGGAAGTATAAAAACACAAATAAAGTCAGTTTAAAAAAGCATATGAAAGCTTTTACTGTTACTGTATGAAATTGGATGAACTTCAGCTACTCATGAACATTTAGAAACATCTGTAAATCTTCATACGCGGCAACAAGCATCACAAAAACTTTACCACAGCTGACCTCTATGGGTAGAAGTTCACCGAAGGCCAGGGAAAACAGATAAAGGCTCAGTCCTCTCAGCATCTTGGCGTTCGGTCCTGATTTAGTTGTTATTTTTCGGGTTGTTTTTCTTTTTTAACTCCCTCTCATCTCAAATGTATTTCCATATGTCACAGTAGCACCTCTATCTGTCTGTGTGGGCTGAGCAGTCAATGCTGTGCTGTAGTCCCATGCCCCCCCTGGACTCCTCCTCCAAACAAACAGCCCTGTCACATTGAGCTCTGCCACTCAACAAGCCGCCCTGTTTGTAGTCCTCTGTGAGCAAACGCCCTCAGGGAAGAGTGTCGCTTGCGGCGTACTGGACTACAACTCCCGGTAGGGGGCATAAGGTGGAGCAAAACCAGAGCCAATAACAAAACACCACGCTTTTCAACTTACTGGAGGAAAGACCAGTTTGGCACAAAGTCACACCTTGAATTCAAGTTTAGGACTGGTTTTATTAATCTGTGCTTCTTTTAAATGTCCCTTTGCTGCAACTAAATGTTTTAATGACAGAGTCACAATGGAAAAAAAATTTATGTGAAGGAATACATGACGAAGCCAATGAGAGTAACATTTCAAACATCACCAATAATAGGTGTTGCAAATAAAGTATAATAATATATTTGTATACGTTTTATTTATATATCTTTGCTAACTTTAAATAACTATCACTCCTACGCTGCGATGTGTTTTTTTTTTATGTAGTCGGCTGGAACATGTTGTCAAATAAACATACAAATATTCAAATTTGGGAGAAAATAAATCAGACACTACAGGGAAGCAGCAGGTTTACGCCACACCGACACGATGACGTCAAACGAACATGACAGTGGAAAGTACTGGAACATTTTCTCAATAACTTCTTCCATGACTTTGCCACGTCAAAGCTGTTTAGTTTAAAATGCTCTGAAAGAACTGCTGTGAGTTTAAGGTGAAAGCAGTACTTTGTGGGTGGTTACTTACATGGCAGAGGCAGCTTTGGTCTTGGCTGTCTGAGGAGCTTCTCGGATGTTCGTTGTGCTGCGTTTGAGGTCTCACGTTGTTTCGCTGAAACCAACCCAGAACAAAGTTCCCAAAGAAGCACACCGACAGAAGAACGCCAAACGCTTGTGGCGTTACTTTCCACATCACTCACTTGGCTAATAGCGCACCGAGGGGAGAATCAAAACAAACCCGAGCCACTATGGTTTCTGTCCTGTGTGTCTGTGAGGCGAGATAAGAGCTAGCTTACTACTGCTCCAGGCCGGTTGAAACTAGCATCCGCATGCTAACAACAGGCACAAAAGGAGAGCAGCTCGGGAAAAGAAGATGTGTCGTATACGAGAACCCTCACGTAGACGTTTCGACTTCCGAATTCCCAAACTGGCATTAAGTTAGCGGTACCAGAACGATGCAGTTACAGCTATTTCCCCCCACCACCATCTCATAACCAAAAGAAATATGGTTTACTTCCGGTTAGTTTTCAAAATAAACTGCGTGGCTCCATACGCAGTAAACGGAAGGCCCCTACTTAAGATTCAGCACAGGCCCGTAAAATGTTTTGAGTTATGGTTGTGCAGTTTCTTAATATAAAATCAAAGTAAAATGCCCTTTTAATTGTGAAAATTAAGTTATTAAAGCATCATGTACTGCAACCACAATCTCATCACGAACATTAGTTTTACATTAAGTTTGTAAACATGCTAATATAACCTTGTTAAGAGACGTGTTGGACAGAAAGTTGTAGTAAAACAGAAGTAGTGCATTTACACTGTTGAACGTGTCATTAGAAGAAGAAATTTTGTGTTATTTAGTGACTGTTCAGTCATTTCAGATACTGAATCCCAATTTTTAATCCATAATTCCCCCCCCATGCTGAACAATAAAACAATAAAACTCTAAATTAATACATGTATGACAGCTGCCATATATATATATATACATACCCTTAAAAAACACTCAGATTATCCAAAATCAATCATCTGGAATCTCTGAGTTAGAGGTTTCAGTGTCTCAGACTGAGGCTGCGGAGGAATTCCAGGACACATTTTTATGTCAGAACTTTTCTTTAGTGGCCAAATGAACCTTTTTAGAAGGCTCTGGCCTCTATCAGAACAATTTTATCAAGAACTGTCAGAATGGTATTGCAGTAAAGAGTTTCTCACGTGATCCATCTGAAAGTAAAAAGGGGGTAAAAAAAAACAGAAATCAGGTTTTTCTTCATGTTTTCAGTTCATAGACTTCATTGACAATGAGCCAGTTTGCCACGGCAGTGAAATACAGGAAATATCAGATACTGAACTTTAAAAATACTTTTTCACAGTAACAGCATTTTCATTCAGCGGAAATTGACAAAATACCAGTTTAACAAACAGTCAGGCTTCAAATACAGAAAAACAAGACACTTTTAACAAAAGACGGAAACCTGAACAACAAATGAGCCTCATAAAAAGCAGCTCAAACGGCCCAGAGCAGACTGGACGACTCAGTTCTGACTTTTGGAGGTATCCACGTCTTAGGGGGTTAATCCACTTCAGAAGCAGCTCCTGGATAAAGATCTGAACAGGGACGCCCTGGATCCTGGACTCTCGTCTCTGGGAGCAAAGAAAGACAAAAGTAAAAAGCTGCTTCAAGATTTCAGGATGTTTGAGACTTTAAAAAAGCAGCAAAAACTGATTTTAACCACAAACCAGAACAAAAAAAAGCAAAAAACAGAAAAATGAAGTCTTTAAATCCAACTGAAAAACACAGAAACAGGCTTTTAACAGAGATCAAATTACCTTTAACCTGCTGCTGGGGACGAATGAAAACGATGAAGACGGCTCTGATCGCGCCGACGGTCAAAGCAACGTTTACCAAAAGCAGAGCCACAGCTCCAAAGATCCAATAAGCTGTGAAACAAAACCCGACAGAACCGCTCAATATGAAATGGGAGAAATCTAAATTAAAATTATTTATCATTCATTTTTAATGATAAATCTGCAGGGTTTGTCATTTTCAAAGACGTTTCATTCATTAAATAACCAGAAAATAAAGAAATTAGCTCTATAATACCATCTACAGGGGTTGGACAATGAAACTGAAACACCTTTCATTTTAGTGTGGGAGGTTTCATGGCTAAATTGGACCAGCCTGGTGGCCAATCTTCATTAATTGCACATTGAACCAATAAGAGCACACTGTGAAGGTCCAATTAGCAGGGTAAAAGCACAGTTTTGCTCGAAATATTGCAATGCACACAACATTATAGGTGACATACAAGAGTTCAAAAGAGGACCAATTGTTGGTGCACTTCTTGCTGGTGCATCTGTGACCAAGACAGCAAGTCTCTGTGATGTATCAATAGCCACGATATCCAGGGTATAGTCAGCATACCACCAAGAAGGACGAACCACATCCAACAGGATTAACGGTGGACGCAAGAGGAAGCTGTCTGAAAGGGATGTTCGGGTGCTAACCCGGATTGTATCCAAAAAACATAAAACCACGGCTTCCCAATTCACAGCAGAATTAAGTGTGCACCTCAACTCTCCTGTTTCCACCAAAACTGTCCGTCGGGAGCTCCACAGGGTCAATATATACGTCCGGGCTGCTATAGCCAAACCTTTGGTCACTCGTGCCGATGCCAAACGTCGGTTTCAATGGTGCAAGGAGTGCAAATCTTGGGATGTGGACAATGTGAAACATGTATTGTTCTCTGATGAGTCCGCCTTTACTGTTTTCCCCACATCCGGGAGAGTTACGGTGTGGAGAAGCCCCAAAGGAGCGTACCACCCAGACTGTTGCATGCCCAGAGTGAAGCATGGGGGTGGATCAGTGATGGTTTGGGCTGCCATATCATGGCATTCCCTTGGCCCCATACTTGTGCTAGATGGGCGCGTCACTGCCAATGAATACCGAACCATTCTGGAGGACCATGTGCATCCAATGGTTCAAACATTGTATCCTGAAGGAGGTGCCGTGTATCAGGATGACAATGCACCAATACACACAGCAAGACTGGTGAAAGATTGGTTTTATGAACATGAAAGTGAAGTTGAACATCTCCCATGGCCTGCACAGTCACCAGATCTAAATATTATTGGGCCACTTTGGGGTGTTTTGGACGAGCGAGTCAGGAAATATTTTCCTCCACCAGCATCACGTCGTGACCTGGCCACTATCTGCAAGAAGAATGGCTGAAAATCCCTCTGACCACTGAGCAGGACTTATATATGTCATTCCCAAGACGAATTGACGCTGTATTTGCCGCAAAAGGAGGCCCTACACCATACTAATAAAGTATTGTGGTCCAAAACCAGGTGTTTCAGTTTCATTGTCCAATCCCTGTATATATGAATAATAAGAATGACTCACTGCCACCTTGTGGCCAAAGGGTGTAACTACAAACTTAATAAATGTAATTCCCAAGGACTTTTTCTCTCTTTTAAAGCAAAACAATTATCTAAGTGTGACACATAAACATAAAATAGCTGACAAACATGGAGGAAGTTCAGGGTCAGGTGTAAGGAACTTTTAAAAGAGGTGTTTTAGTGACATTATGGCAGCCTATGTGCTTTTATTTATGTTTTTATTACAAAGGATTCGTGTGCAGAAACAAACGGCTGTACAAGAATAAATGTTATATTTTGAAACATCAGTACGCTTCACCACTGTTCGGCACTTAAAATTAATCTTACAGTGTCTTTTCTCCTCCTTTGTCCGATTTTGCGTCTGGTTAAAATCACCCGATGTGGTCACATTGATGTTCAGTCTGCTCACTTCAGGGGTGGGAACAGGGTCTGGAGGGGAAATGAAGGGAGAAAAGAGATGGTTGGAGGCAGAAAGGTGAGAAAGAATAGAGGTTTAAAGCAGAAAGAGCTGCAGCAAACACGTCCTGATGCTGGACTCAGCAAACATTGGGGGATGATCACGAAACCCTGTCTGCTCGGCTGAGGTTCCACATGGAGCTGTTTCCAGGACAGTCAGAGCACCAGCACACTGATCTGAGCAGCTTCAGGAGGAAAAGCCACAAAAGACACTCACCAAACTGTCAAGAATGGTAACTCAAGGCAGGGGAGTGGAGTGGAAAGGCAAGACAAATTACCAAAATGATAATCGGTCAAGAAAAGAGGCAGACAAAGCTGTGAACAAAGTATCAAATAATCTCACTCTAAACAAAGGATGGCAAAAGTTACAAAGTATGAAATCAAAATAACTCTTACGAGGCATAAACAAGACTGTGGACAAAGTAAAAAAATAAACTCACTCCAAATGGAGGCATAAATGGGGTTATGCCTTAAATGGTTTGTCATGACATGACAACCATGGAGACAGGACAAAACTCCAAAAATTCCCCCAGACGTGACACAAACACTCGGAGCCAATAAGAGTAGCTGAAAAGGCGCCCCAGTTTAAAGTGAACGTTACAAACTCCGTGATTGTAAAGAGTCCCGTTTGTTTGTTCCAGTGAATTTTGTTCATATAGATTTTTTTCTTCTATGACAAATTTTCCATTTATTACTGAAGCTATAATACTTCCATTATAATAAAGAAACCCTGACACGAGCCCAAAGCCTCGGTTAGGGGCCAAAAACCACGTATATCTCCTTTTGCAACTTTTACTTAAAGAAAAATTTCGGAGTAGGCTATTAGGGCCCACAAAAACCCAGAGATTAGTAACTAAACTACTTTTCAGAGCTTCCTGAGTTGCTTTTCCACATCAAGAAGAGCCTCAAAACGGCTGCCCTCATAGTCTACTAAACACCGAGATGCAGAAATTTAGGAGGAAAAACACTCACCGAACACTCTGAGCAAATAGGAGGAGCTGTAAACCGGCTCCTCTTTAGAGCCCACCGTATAAACTCCTGAGTAGTTCCTCTGCAGGTCTGTGATTGTAAAGAGTCCAGTCTGTTTGTTCCAGTGAACTCTGTTCACATAACGGTAATGTTGTATGTCAAATTCTCCTTTTATCACCGAAGC
Organism: Menidia menidia; assembly: GCA_907169785.1. Taxonomy (NCBI): domain Eukaryota; kingdom Metazoa; phylum Chordata; class Actinopteri; order Atheriniformes; family Atherinopsidae; genus Menidia; species Menidia menidia. The sequence goes on along the minus strand of CAJRST010017779.1, from coordinate 2,102,011 downwards.
TATGACACTTCTGTTATAGTAGAGAAAGCCTTTCCGCAGGAGCGAAGCGGGCAGAGTGATGCTTCCTCCAACAACTCCTCTCAGCTCCTCCTTCTTCTCTCCTCCAGCTGCAGAAAGTCCCGTCACTGGGAAACAATCAGAGCAAAAGCCAGCTTCAGGTAGGGCCTCGACTAACTAACTAACTAACTAACTAACTAACTAACTAACTAACTAACT
>CAJRST010017779.1:2055062-2074551 GCA_907169785.1 Menidia menidia | reverse complement strand
CAGACTGCAGCGAGAGGCTACTCTTTTCAGGCCCAGCTCTTCTTCTTTGGTCCTCCACTGGTCCAGTTTCCTCAGATGTTTTAAGGCCTCGCTGCTCACCAGGCTGAGATGTGTGTGTTTTCCTGATGGCAGCTGAAGCTGACTGCTGCTCTCTTTCGTTTCAGGACTTTCTGCAGCTGGAGGAGAGAAGGAGAAGAAGGAGCTGACAGGAGTTGTTGGAGGAAACATCACTCTGCCAGACTCAATCCTGGAAACGGGGTTTCTTCACTTTTATGAAAATCACATAGCTTCAGTGATGAAAGGAATATTTGAAAGCTATGTGAAAAACGTTCACTGGAAGAATGAAACTGGACTCTTTACAATCACAGATCTGCAGAAGAACAACTCAGGAGATTATAAACTGGAGTGGGGTTCCATTTTTAAATTCCTTTATTGGCTCAGAGTGTTCGGTGAGTGTCTTTTGTTGCTTTTCCTCCTGAAGCTGCTCAGATCAGTGTGCTGGTGCTCTGACTGTCCTGGAAACAGCTCCATGTGTTTGCTGCAGCTCTCTCTGCTTTAAACCTCTGTTCTTTCTGACCGTTCTGCCTCCAACCGTCTCTGTTCTTCCTCCATTTCCCCTCCAGACCCTGTTCCCACCCCTAAAGTGAGCAGACTGAACAGCAGCTCAGACAGCTGCTTGCTGCTGTGTTCGGTGGGGGAGAACATCACCCTGCAGTGGCTGAAAGGCCAGCAGATCCTGAACCAGAGCAGCTCTGCATCCTCTCTGCGTCTGTCAGTAGACAAACAGGACTTTAACTCCTCTTTCAGTTGTGTTGCTTCCAGCCCTGCAGAGAATAAGACTGTGACCACATCATGTGCTCTGAACCAGACAAAAAACGGTGAGAAAAGACACCGTCAGATTGGTTTAACTCCTGACCCTGAATGTCGTCCGTGTTTATCAGCTCCTTTATGTTTTTTTGCCACACTTAGATATTTGTGTTGCTTTAAAAACAGACAAAATATCCTTGGGAATTGCATGTATTTAGTTTGTAGTCACACCCTTTGGCCACAAGGTGTCGCAATGGGAGTGAGTAAGTCTGGAAGGTTCATGAACACATCAAGCCGTGCGCCAGGATCTGCACGATGACTTTTCGTTTGAACTTTTTGGGGGCCACTTTCCTCCAGTTTAATTAGATACTTTGGACTTCAGTGATCTCAAAAAGCCAATGTTCCCACGTTTTCACTTGCACATTAATTAATTACGACCAATTAAAATTTCGGTAGTTCCACATCTGGCCTATAGGTGGCTAAAACTAAGAAAATCTCCATATTTTTGGTTTTAAACAAGTGATCTTTACCAAAATACGTCAAAATAATTAAGGTTGATCATTAGAAAAGTTTTTTTTATTAAAAAAACTGCTGGAATCAACACGGAAATGCAATTTTGACCTTTAGTTTCAATTTTTGTGCCAGAGAGCCACTGAACCTGAATACTACATATTTTCCACTTTATACAGCCATAGCAAGACAAAGGACAATAATTTAATATGCAAAAACCTTGTTTTTTGTCCAAATAATTTCTTAATAATTTAATTATTGAAAAACTGACATCACTTTACTTCATATTGCATTTAATGACTTAATGAGAAAAAAAAATGTGGGGTACTTTCAACCTAAAAAATAATCAAAACAACATAACACAGTTGAATAAAGCCTTATTATCACAAGAAAACTTTGCTATAAAAATGGAATAATATATCATTTTCACTGTCAATAAAAACTAAGGATCCATATTTATGTCCAATATAAAAATCTGAACCTCTCATATTTACAGTTATATTATTTCTATCTTAACCTTTCCTTGCGACATCATACTATTTAAATCCAAACATATCATATTTACTTCATATTATTTAAATCCAGACCTCTCATATTTATATTTTTTATATTTTCATCAAAAACTTACAACATATATGAAAAACATTACAACTCATCATCTGAATCATCCAAGTCGTCATTATCATTTGAATATATCCCTTCCACATCATTCTCATTTTCAATCATAACAGGACAGTTTGCACAGTTAACACATTGGCAGAGGTCACTACATAGCAAAAGACCCCTTTTGCATGGACAGATTTGTGTAGCACATGCATTTGTCTTGCACTTGCAAGATATGTCCATTGTGACATCAGATGGAGCTGGGGGATTTACTATCCAACAATAGGAGAGCACTCCATCTTCAAAGGACCAGACATGGCCTTCTGGGTTAGGGGCGTTGATAAACTGGTCGAAACACCTTCTATAAATTGCTAGCTGGTATGCAGCTCGCTTAAAAAGTTGTCAAAGACAATCCTCATTTGGTGGAAGAGATTTATCTGATTTGCTGCAGCTCTCTCTGCTTTAAACCTCTGTTCTTTCTGTCCGTTCTGCCTCCAACCATCTCTGTTCTCCCTCCATTTCCCCTCCAGACCCTGTTCCCACCCCTGAAGTGAGCAGACTGAACAGCAGCTCTGACAGCTGCTTGCTGCTGTGTTCGGTGGGGGAGAACATCACCCTGCAGTGGCTGAAAGGCCAGCAGATCCTGAACCAGAGCAGCTCTGCATCCTCTCTGCTTCTGTCAGTAGACACACAGGACTTTAACTCCTCTTTCAGTTGTGTTGCTTCCAGCCTTGCAGAGAATAAGACTGTGAACACATCATGTGCTCTGAACCAGACAAAAAACGGTGAGAAAAGACACCGTCAGATTGATTTAATTCCTGACCTTGAATGTTTGTCAGCTCCTTTATGTTTTTTTGTCACACTTGGATATTTGTGTAGCTTTAAAACAGACAGAAGCTCCATGGGAATTGCATGTATTTAGTTTGTAGTTACACACTCTGGCCACAAGGTGGTGCAATGGGACTGAGTAAGTCTGTGAGGGTCATGAACAAGTGTCGCCATTTCATTTAAAATGGGTTTTGGGTCTCATTCCTGGCTGTGTTTGGTTCTGTTTTACAGATGATTGGGATTATAGGGTCATCATTGCAGTTGTGGCTGTTTTTCTGGTAGCTGTTGGTCTGGTCTATGGATTGGTTAAGTGTAAAAAAAATATGACAAACGGACAAACGGAAGCAGGTATTTGGTCTATTCATTCCCAGAAATGCATAATTGATTTTTTTTACTTTGTTGACAGACATCATGTTGTTTCTGTTTTAGACCAGTGTAGTTTTTGTTCTGGGGCTTTTTTCCCCAAAGAATCTCCGTCAGCATGTGTTTGTTGTTTTTTTTTCTTTCTGTCTCATGAAGCAGAAACTCACCTCAGACTTTGCCTGTTTTTCAGACTCAGTCGGACACAAGGAAGTCCAATATACGCAAATTCAGATGTCTGACATGAGTAAGGTGGGTGTTTTCCCTGTTGAGCCCGTCTGCTGGAGGCCCCTGTAGCCAGGACTCACCAACAGCTCTCTTAGCTGACTAACAAGCCTGAGATGCTGCTCAGACGCTGCTTTCATGAGCAGACAAAAGCTCCATGCTGCTGAAACTTGACTGATTCTCCTCCTCCAGGTGGGAAACGGTTCCGGGTCTTCTGGACCTGAGGACGGATCGGATGTGACCACCGTCTAGGACCAGCTGGAGGCTCAGACAGACTCAGCCTGCTGACGCTGCCTCTGGCTGTAGATTCCCTCTGAATTCAGGACCTGCTGTCTTTGTCCTGTTGAATCTGGGAGCCTTTCTTCTTCTTCTTCATTTGGCTCTCTGATGCAGAAACGTTTTTTTCTGCTCCCTCCACTGCCCTTTTTTGCCTGCTTGTTATCTTCATCCTGTCACATCTCAGAGCCTCGTTCTGACTTTTTCACTTCGTAAAACCTAACATCCATCTACTATGGATCAGCTATGGATTTGATCTATGGATTGTCTCAACGCAACTGTTAGAATTTGGCAATAATTTCTCACTTTAGCATTGTTTGCTATCACATGATCTATGTAAATTACTGATTGTCGTAATACTTATAGAGCTATATTTTTGTGTTAAAGTCTCTGGCTGTGTCCACAGACTCTCCTTTTCTCTCTTTTTCTTTCTCTGTTGCATTAGATCCACACCTTTAGGTCAACCCATGCACACACCATTTGTTACCACATTCCAATGTCATCTGCATAAATTAGGACATGGCCTTTTCATGACCTGAGGTAACTAGCCAATAGGATTTGGTTATGTCCAGCCCTCCTTTGAAGAGGAGGATCGAGCCAAGGAGATAATGCACTTTAACAACTGCTGTGCAATTGTGTTATATTTATTGACCTGTGTAATATGTGTACTGTGTGTGAGTTTTATTTTTTTTTATTTATTTATTTTTTCCATCAATGATTGTATATATTTTAATCACCCAAATCTCTATGCTGTGTTGCTTCCTTGTATATTTGCTTGCTTTTGCTGTACTTTATGCACCTTTTCCTCCTTTTGAATTCTAACCGATGTGTGACCAGTGAATTTCTCCACTGTGAGATCAATAAAGCTCTTATCTTATCTTATCTTACTGCCCATCACACCCAGATCTCAGTTCTCTTTGACGACTGAGAATCAGACACATTTTTTTGTTTGTTAAGATCCCAGGGCTGATTTTCTTAACTGTGTCCAATAAATGTTATTTTTGTACTTTTGGACATGTATATATGTATATATATGCTGTTGTATATATAAGGCACAACGATATTAGAATTTTTAAAACATTTCTGTTTTTTCTTCTTATGTTTGTTTGTCTACCTATCAAACTTTTCCTTTTTCTTGAAGAGTGAAATAAAAAAATGTTTTAAATGGGTACATTTTTCATAGCTGGCAAGAGAAATGTTCCCTTGACAGCAAAACTCGCGAGGGATCGCGTGATCGTGTGATTCTATAGGGAGATATGATTTTTTGAAAATCAGTTGACCTCCTCGGCTCAAGCGGGGAGTTGGGGCTAGCAGCCGCCAACCCATTTTTAATCAAACAAAAACATACCCTGCCTCACGGCAGGCGGCTCCGACTGTCCGTGTACACTAGGGCCAGCTACCGGAAGCCGCTTCTTCCCTTCACTGTGCCATGCACAAACCTCTCACTCCTCACACAACTAAGCCTTACTATCCGTTACAATACCCAACCAACACACTCAATCACAGCTTCCGCTAAAAGCCCCCAGCTACATCTAGCTAGCACATCCTCTCCGGCCCTGTTGTCTTTGTTGTCATGGTTACCGACAAACGCATCCAGCCCACTATGTCTATTTTGTGCTTTTATTAAAAATTACTGCACATATTGACGATGGCTCATTGAAGTAGTAAAACCTATCAAATGTATTAAATTATTTTGCATTGTTTAGTCATTTTTAAAAATTCGCTGACGCCACTTTTACCTCACATGCAGTTCCTCTAATGGCCAGTAGATGGCACACACTGCCACTACGGCCGAGAATATGCCTGATGACAATGACCCCCGCTGTTAGCGTTAAAAAAAGTACTGTCGCTGTGCTGTTTAAAATATCTGTCACAATATAGACCAGGGAACTTCTTTGTATGAAACCAAGCAAAATATTTTTTGTACATTTTGCTTGAATAATAACATTGAATGTGTGTCAAAGAATTTACAGGAGATTTGGCACAAAAATAGGGGCAACGATATTTGTCACGTGACTCCAATAGAGTTTTTACATTTCATCTTTTGTTTCTTTTTATTTATATCAATCTTTTTCTCTTTTTTGGAGAGTAAAATTTAAAAATTTCAAATAAGTACATTTGTTTTAGCTGGCCAGAGAAATGTTCCCTTGACAGCAAAACTCGCGAGAGATCATGTGATCTTGTAATTCTATATGGAGATATAATTTTTTGAAAATCATTTGACCATTCCAACGTTTGATTGGAACTCACATTAAAACCATGGCAACTCCAAACATTAACGTCACTAATGGAAGCAGCTGAGCCTCCTGGAAAGTGCCTGATGACAATGACCCTTGCTTTTAGCTTTAAATAAAAGGACTCTCGCTGTGCTGCTTCAAATATCCGTCCAATATAGACGAGGGAACTTCCTTGTATGAAACCAAGTAAAATATTTCTTGTACATTTTGCTTCAATAAGAACGTTGAATGTGTGTTTAAGAACTTACAAAAGAATTGAGGCAAATATAGGGGCAACAATATTAGTCACGTGACTAATTTTAATTTTTGACAGCTGGCAAGTGCAATTCTCCTTAACAGCAAAACTCGCGAGAGACCACGTGATATTGTGATTCTATATGGAGATATATGGAGATCATGTCAACATTCCAACGTTTGATTGGACCTCAACTCAAAACCATGGCAACTCCAAACATTAACGTCACTAATGGAAGCCGCTAAGCATCATGGGTAGTGATTTATTTGTATAAATACCCCCTCATTTCCCACATTTAGTTTAGTGTGTGGCGAGCACTCCGCCACGCCTCCTCGAGGGGTGGGGCGAACCGCTTGCGGTCGTGACATGCGTCTCCTCGGGCAAGGTCGTAGCTTTAACTAGACTCCCTTGCCTGGGTTGTAGCCAGGGTGGTGAGGCCCGATCCACCTTCGCACGGCCGCAGTGGGGAGACCCCTTCTCGTGGGGCGTGGACCTGCTAGCTCCGCTCCCCGCCAGGCTGAGGAGCCTTTGGGAGGGGACCTCCTCGGCTCAAGCGGGGAGTTGGGGCTAGCAGCCGCCAACCCATTTTTAATCAAACAAAAACATACCCTGCCTCACAGCAGGCGGCTCCGACTGTCCGTGTACACTTGTGCCAGCTACCGGAAGCCGCTTCTTCCCTTCAACGTGCCATGCACAAACCTCACACTCCTCACACAACTAAGCCTTACAATCCTTTACTATACCCAACCACCACACTCAATCACAGCTTCCGCTAAAAGCCCTCAGCTACATCTAGCTAGCACAGCCTCTCCCGCCCTGTTGTCTTTGTTGTCATGGTTACCGACAAACGCATCCAGCCCACTCTGTCTTTTTTGTTTTTTTATTAAAAATGACTGCACATATTGACGATTGCTCATTGAAGTAGTAAAAGCTATTAAATGTATTAAATTATTTTGCATTGTTTAGTCATTTTTAAAATGTCGCTAACGCCACTTTTACCTAACATTCAGTTCCTTTAATGGCCAGTAAATGGCACACACGGCCACCACGGCCGAGAATATGCCTGATGACAATGAAAAATAGTATAGAAATAAACTTCATTTTTTAGGAATGTTTTTAATTACTTTTTTCTTAAACGTCATTGACATCTTTTAGACCTCACTTGCAGTTACTCTAATGGCCAGTAGAGGGTACTCTGTGACATCTATTTCATGAACACTATGTGGAGAAGGAAAATATCTTGTGGTATTCTTGTTTTGGTATTTGAGGAAGAATAGTTATTGACAAAGAAAAGTTGTTTGTGGTTCATTATCAGTTTACAAGCAATTCGTGAGTTTTTTTTTTAACTCTGGCCAAGAGAAGACACTGGTATATAGTGTGTTGAGGACTTTGACAATTAAAATTTGACCCTTCTTGCCTCCTGTTAACTTTATTCTGCCTACATTAAACATTAGAAATATATCTAGACCATGCCTTTAACAATAGTTTGACTGGTAATTGATGAATTTACGCTCATGTATTCAATTATAGAGCCTTAATTATGTTGGAGGAGAAGGCATTCAAAAAATTTACAAATGTTTTCAGAAGTGTAGGGGGAAAAAATAGCCACTGACTCGATATTTACACAGTTTATATTCAGCCACTCCAATTCTGCTTGAGATGTGAGGTAACTGCAGCAAAAAACAGTACATTACAAGATCCTAAAATGATGTTCAGTCCCTGAATGCTTTCAGATTTTCAATAACTGTTAACAAATGACATATCTGAAAATTATTGCTCTTTTATGCATGTTTTATTGTGAGAAATTCAAGAAGAAATTGAAAGTGATTCGATATGGAGGAAATGTTCCAGAAAGGAAAAAAAAAAAACATAGAAAGCATTTATGAGTGGGTATAGTATTTCAAGATTTATTGCCAATGCCACCAAAATTGTGTTTTGCAGTCTGATGTATGAATAACACCAAATGTGACCTGTTTGGGGACAAGAAAGGAAAGAAAACATTTTAACACCAGGAGATTTGACGTGAAATTATAATAAGGCCGAATAAGACTATAATTATTACCATCTTATTTACCATCTGCAAAATTTTTGCCGAAGACATTTTTAGGATTATTTTTTCGTTAAATACATACAGTCTGACAGCAAATAGATTGGTTTGGAGCAAAAACATTCTTGTACTGAAAGCTAAAATATTAGTCATTGTAACCGTGGTAATTACATTCACCAACATTCACCAAAAAGCTGTTTTCAAATACAGATTCTGATTTTAAACCATGAAAAGTTACTTATTTACTTAAATCCTTTCCCACGACACTGTTACATAATCGAGACCTCATTATTTGACCCGTTGTAGGAACAAAACGTGTGTGAGTTCCTGTGGTATTTCCTTACTTTAACATTGGTAGAGTCTGTTCAGCCTGGCGATGTCATTACTGCTCATCTGAGTGGCCGTGCCGAAGGCAACGTTTGAATTGGGAATGGGCACCATGGTGGGTTTGTTGTTAGCTGAGAAAGCATACCTGGAATTAAAGGTGGATTTGTTAGGAGAAAAACAGCACAAACTTGTTGTTCTTTATATGCAAAGCACTGTTCATAGAAAATAAACAGTAAAACAGAAGAAAAAGCCCCTTAACACCATAACGTCTGTCCCAAGAATCAATTAATAGAAATTCAGTTTTTTTATCAAAACTTTGTTTGACTCTAACAAAATGCAAATAAAGCCTAAATGAAAAAGATTTTTGGTATCACAACTTCTAGATAACTTCAAACTAAGAAAAGTAAATATTCTGTTGAACAGGATTTCTTTAGAAAGAGGTTTGACCATAATCTGATTATCGGCAATGACACACGTGGCGTTAAAGGGGTTAGATCTGTACCATTTTATTGCTTACTTTATATCAGAAGAAAGTGACAGCAAAGCTTTCTCAAACCTGTGATACTGCATGACAGAGTTGTAGTCATAGGGGGTGTTCATGTTCAGGGTGTCGATCTTATCAAAGGCGTACGCCAAACCTGTCAGGGAATAACAAACAGCACTAACAGTCAGGAGAGATTTTTAAAAAACTGTCGTCCTAAACTGCTGACTAATCACAATTGAAAAATTGGCTTCACGGAAGGTTTAGATCAATGCCTAAACTTGGCTGCTCTGTTTTGTCAGTAGGATCTGTGCAAAACCTGTTGAAACCTGGTTTCAAAACGGCCCTAGTTTGGAAACCTTTAATCATGTTTGTTCCAACAAGTCCTATGCTGGTTAAAGAAAATCCAAGATTTTTGCGCTCGGCCGCCAACCTGACTGAATGTTCTCCCACAGGATCCGGATGTGCTGGTCCCTGTCGGAGCGGCACTGCTCGTGGTTGAAGCCCAGAGCGTGGAGCAGCTCGTGCTGAACGGTGCTGTGGTAGATGCAGCCCTGCCGGTCCAGGGACACGGTCTGGGCATAGCCCCGCCGGCCAACGTACGAGTAGCAACTGTGTAAATGCAAAATTAATTTGTGGAATACATTTCCAAGCAAGGAAGGATGGATTTGTGTTGGCTCATTGATGCATTAATCATTATTAGTTTATGAGAATGTGTGTTTTTCTTTTCCGGTGCTTGTAGTTTTGGGAAAATCGGACGGTATCCTCCATCACCATCCATGCATTTCTTATTTGTTTATCACTTTGTATCAGGCTAGATAAGACGTGTCAGTCTGTAACACATTGTGGCATCTAATGAGCCAATAACCAGAACTAAAGCTATCTAGATGCATTTGATCTTTATCTATTTAAAACACTACAACAGCTCATTTGAGTAACTGTAAACCAGTTACTGCTAATAGTTAGCTTTGCGGTCAATTATTCTGGCAGGATTAAAAATTGAATGAGTATATAAATGACTAAAAATACATCACTTCTTTTTGTAGTTTTCACATTTCTGAATGGAAAAGAAAAGTGGGAACTTTTGCTTTAGCTTTGGCTAGCAGCAAACCTAAACTGGCCCCAGTGCACATACAGGATATACTTTTCATATTCCTAGTTTATTCCACCTTTTTCAGTGTTCTCATTTTCTTTGTGATCACTATAATCATTGTTATTGTTCAGTTGCTTAATTGTGACCAGCAGCAGCTACTCAATTAAAATCACAGGAAGGGAAAACTAACGAAAAAGTCGTTTCCCTAAAAATGTGTTACATCACAAACAATGTGATGTAACAAAAATGATTGATGCAACTACATTTCTTTTTCCTCAAAGTGATATATTGTGCAAGATATAAACCTGACAGGATCAGCTAAAAGATGAGGTGTAAAGATGTGCACTCACACATTTCTGATTTGGCGTGCTACCATTTGCACAAACACACATACATACACACACACACACACACACTGACATAAAGGGTTACCCGTTGTGGGACTGGATGCTCAGGTAGTCTCTCTGGGTGCTTCTTTTGACAAAACGGACACAGGACACTTCACTGAATGACTCCAAGCCACGCTGGATGACGGAGAGCTCGCGAGAAGCTTTGAAAACACAAAAAGGACGAGATGACTACAATAAAGAAAACAGATACATGTATTTGCACCGACTGGTGCGCTATACCCCCACAAAAAATCTGCCGTTTGATAACCTGCAAGGATTAAGAAACACAATATGCACGCTCATCATTTCAAACCTCACAGCATGCTCGTTCAGAGGTTTCCTCAGCTCCACTGAAACAAAGATTATTACAGGAATTTACTCTGAATACTGAACTATTCCTGGTTACCCTTCTTTTTATCTTGTATTGGTTGAATTAATTATAATTAATTAATTATAATTAATTAATTATAATTAATTTAATTAAATATAACTCCTATTATATAAACTGTATTTAATCTGTGTTCTTTGTATTTATTTATTTATTTATTTATTTATTTATTTATTTATTTATTTATTTATTTATGTATTTATGTATTTATGTATTTATGTATTTTTTATTTATTTATTTATTTATGTATTTATTTAGTTAGTTATTTAGTTATTTAGTTAGTTATTTGTTTGTTTATTTATTTATTTGCTTAATTTAATTTAATTTAACTTAATACTTTTTTTCCTGCTGGTAACCTTAATTTCCTGAGGGAATCTTCCCAAGGGATCAATAAAGTACTGTCTAAGTCTAAGTCTAATGTTTTCTTTGGCATTCATTTATTATTACTTTGTGAAAGATTTTCTTATGGAAAACCCATTATTTACATGATAAATTTGTAACAATAATCTAACAATTCTGGCTGAAGGCAAATGGACTTTTGGATCGTAAAGACACTTCATCTCTCATTGAAAGACATAATCAAAACCCACATATTTAAATAAAATGACTGTGCAGACATTTCAGCAACATATTTGTGAATAATCACATTGATAATGTAGTTTTATGGTGGATTTGAATTTTCTTTTATAGTAAATTATATAGTTAAGAACTACCTGCAGTAATTCTAAAGCCATACATACGACATAAAATCCATTTTTCTTGTTTGTATGGACGTCTGTTTTTGCTCATCCCTCTGTTTTAGCTACCCAATCCATAGTTTTTACACTTTATCAAATGTTTTACTCAGAAAAGCCCCCAAAGAAGCCCCTCAGTTCCTTACAGTAATGATTGGCGATGACGTAGGGAACGTAGATCTTTCCATCAGCCGATTTGGGCCACATGCAGCCGTTGGACGTGCACTGGTCAGCATTTCTCTCACTTTCACTGTCATAAGCAATGTCATCCACCACGAAGGGCTCTTCGTCCGTGCGCACTGTGAAGGAGAGAAAGAGGATAAAAGGTTCCAACAAGCAATCAAAGAAAACTGTTTAATCTGTTTGGAATTGTTCAAACTATCATCATAAGAAGTTGGCAGCGTTTTCAGATGCAATTCTTAAGCATGTTTTGTCTTTCTAACCACCATCGGCTGGTATCATGATCTTCTGAGAACACATCTAAGTTTTGTAGTATCAGCCCATTTCTTCATTAAACATTTCTTCGGCCTGTCGTCGTTTTTGGAAGAAGGTGTCATTTTCAAAAGTCCTAAAAGAGGGGCTTTAGGGTCTGAGAAGGAGGAGAAGTCCCCCAACAACTGGGAGGCTGGGCAATCCAAAACCATGATGAAGTGACCTCACTCTGTTGGAGCGTTTCTATTCAAGCATTAAAACTCAAACATGCAGAGAGCCTTACCAACATCCTTGTTCGCCCTCCACAGGAGCTCGGAGACAGAGAGTTCCTGGTTGAGGGAGAATGTCACTTGTTAGTGTGAACTTGCTGAGCAGAGGAATCGAAATGTGCATTTTGTTTTCCATACGGCCGCATTTCAACTGCCCACAAAACAGAACAACTACCAGATACTTCTACTGAGTCGTGTAAAGTACATTACAAAAAAACTCAGTTCCATTTTTCTCAATGACCACGTTAATATGATCTCCATTTTTCTTAATCTTCTTCCAAGGTCTATGAGAGTCATTTATTCACATTCCAATAATGTTTGGCTTCATTTCTCATGCGAGCAAAGACACAAATCAAACGAATCAACAATGAAGAAATCAACCTGTTTTACATTTGAAGCCCAGGATTAACCCTAATTTTATCGTTTTTAAATACATTTTTTTGCTTCAAATTCTGTAATTTGATCAGTACCTTCAAGACACCGTAGATGTTTGCTCACCTTTTCGGCCCAGCAGCCGATGGAGACCGCCAGGAGCACAAAAGCGCTGAGTGTGAGCTTGCAGACCACCATGATGACGGATTGTGCCGGTCCTGCTTAAAACCGGGTTTATGTATCAGGTGTGTATCTGCTTACACTGCATAGCTTGGTGATAGGAAGCACATTGCCTTGAAAACATGTGGCCTCTTCCCAGCTTAACTAAACAAAACGCCTCATCTAGCAGACAGAGTAATACTTTATGTTGGCCATTTTTAGCTTGTGCATTTTGTCTGCTTTTTTTTAAATTTATTTTCACACTTTCTCCAGCTGTCATGCTCGAACTTTTGCTTTGCAGAAATTATTTCCACAAAGCTAAAACTAAAATTAGGTCAAATATCAAGAGAATTATTTTGTAACAGTTAATGGTTTTAGTCTGAAATCTTTGTTTGGCCCTTTGAAAACATTAGGAAAAATAATTGAACAGAAGTAATTTAAAAATATTCATAATTTATTACTGTGCAATAAGTCAGAAATATTGTGTTGTAGTCTTCTGCCCACTGTTATCAGGGATATCTGATTATGTTTAAACTGGGTTTTGAGCAAAGTTTTTACCATTAAATGATGCTACGGGTCTCAGATAAAAAAGAAAAATCAAAAACCTTGTGTAACAAATATGATTGTTATGGCATCACTGGGTTGTGCGTGTACATTTTCATACTAACCCTGAACTAGTCTGTTTTGTGTAAAAGTTACAAATCAACATACTTGTGAAGACATTTATCTTTTAAATGTAATGCTAAAGACATTTTCCCAAAATGCTGTGATGTAATGATACTCTACAGAATTAGATTTAATGTATTGCACAAATACATGGATTTATTTCACACCTGATGGGGGTTTAAAATCCTTAAATAGGCTGCATTCAGCCATTTCTGCTCCAAAAAGTAGCAGTCCACCTACATGGTTGGATTTGATGGACTTAACCTCTGAATATCTCCATATTCAGTAACATTTTCAAAGTGTAACCTTTACTTTTATGTTGGGAGCTCTTAAAGAGCTCAGATTATTACAATAAAGTTTGAAAATTGTGAAGCAACCAACTGAATGTATGGAAATCTTTGCCAAAAAAGTGATTCATTTTGTTCCGTTAATATTGCTTAAACTCATGAAACCTGTTTTTTGGGGGTTTTTTTTCCAATGATGCTGTGAGTGACTTCCTGAGCAAATACACAGACTACAATAGAATTTGAAACCTGCTATCCTCGCCAACATTAATTCACTAATTCTTGTATTTTTCCTGATGGTAAATTTGTTGTAAATAAGTCTATGTATCATTAACTAGCTGTTATAGTCAATGTCATGTGTGAGATCAGATAATGAGCTGCACAGTCCTATTCAAGGTAACATCTTAACTATCTGAACAGGTCCACCAATATATATATTGTTTTTAAATAAGGTCATTTAGATGTGTTATTAGCGCTTTACATAATCTGGTTTCACTAATAGAAAGCATAATTCCTCCAGAAAAAGCCATCACCCTGATCATTTCATGTAAATCAAATTGAAAGAAATACCAGAATACATTTGTGGGCTTTTTTGTTTTTTCCTCAGGGAATAGACCTTAAAACAGCTCTGCTTGTGTTCAAGTCTCTTCATGGTCAAGCACCGAAATGCCTTTTTGACATAGTAGAGCCACATGAACCAGTTTGGACTCTGAGAACCTCAGGTTCTGGTCTCCTGATGGTGCCTAGAGTCATAACTAAACAAGGTGAGGCTTCATTTCAGTTCCATGCTCCTAAAATCTGGATCAGTCTTCCTGAAAACGTGAGACAGGCCTCAACTCTAACAATGTTTAAATCCAGGCTGCTAACAGTTATGTTAAACTGTGCAGATGGACATTGAATGCATTTGATCTGCACCCTTCACTTTTTGTCTCGCTCATTTATTTGCTTGATTCTTTTACTTTCTTTGTTTTTCTGCTTTTAAATTCTTGGTGAAGCACCTTGAATTGTCTTGCACAGGAAATGTGCCAAACAAATAAACTTACCTTGTCTTGTCTTGCCTAAAAGTCAGACCAATTCTCTGGAAGATGGGTGTTTTTCATACTGTTGATGAGTAATATTTGCCAAACTGCTTCCTCCTCTCTTCAAGCTATTCTTTTGTTTGTTTTCGATAGAGAGAGAAATGTTCTCACGCATTTCTTATCCAAGTAAGGACATAGTAGTCTTGGATGATGGTAACAATGGTAGACGATGGGAAGAATTGTCTTGTAAGTTCAAGTAAATCCAAGCCAAACATCTCAAAACAGGTATTTTTCTGTGTGGTTTGGAAAAGTCTCCTGTCCATCACTGAAGCAGCTTGAAGCATCTGACTCCAGATTCTAGGCTCCATCATGGGGATGGAAAGACCTAGAAGGATCAGATGAGCCTTACAACTGAGGCCATATGACCTTTCAGAAGGATTTATATGTTTATCATAATTATCACTATGGTGTCATTATATATATTTCCTTGAAATGTGTGATGTTGATGTAAACCTAAATGTCTCTTTCTCCGACTTTAAGATGAGCTAAATGACTCCTCATGTCCTTATTTAACAGTGGCGGACCGTGCATTTCACACCTAGGCCTTCAGTAGTGCTCCGTCTAAATCAATTCACCCCTCAATAACTATTTTATGGTTATAGAAATCATCTTATATTGTAGAAATACAGTAGGGATGTCTTGATCCAGCTTTTTGTATTAAAGTTTAAATTTATTTATCTTCTTACTTAGTTGTCAGACTCATGTTGAACAGGGATTTACTCTGATAACAACTTAATGGTTAGGACACAGACCTGTGGGTTAGGAGATGCTAATGCTAATGATAATGCTCGTGTGGGATCAGTCTTTATAAGAAAATGGATCTGGAGTCTGGATCGGCATTTTCTCCTGCCCGATCGGGACAAGCCTAAAATACAGTATAATGATCAGGGGGTGTGAGTGACCTAAGGACTTCTAGAAGGCCCTGGTGTCACCAACTTAAAATCTGATTGGTTAAAGCAACAGTGTAATCGACCAGGCAGACATCTTTGACTTTTACCCTGCCTAGCAACAAATGATGGCTGAAATGTGATTGGTTAAATGCTTTTATATGAAAATGCATGTCTGGAAGCAGCACAACCAGGGGAAAAGCTATGAAAGGAAGCGGACAGACTATTTAGAGATATTTAATAAGTATCCATGGACAAAACATAATTAACATCAGTCTGTGATTCAGATATTTTCTTAGGCCTGCAGAGAAGGCCTTGCAGGCCCTGACGGCCCACCACTGTTATTTGATAACATTTTATTTCTCTCTGGGATAAATACAGGATTTTTAAAATGTAATTATATTTGTCATCTGACATTCGAAATCATTTCCTCTTTCAATAGAAAGCCTTGCGTTTGTTTTGGAGCTGATAAATGTGACACACGGATGAAAGTGTACTAAACTGCTGAATCCAGAAAAAACCCACTTGAACACCACATTTGACAACAATTCTTCCATGTATGCCTTTATTTTGGTTGATTCTTTTTCTTTCTTTGTTCTATCTGCTTTTAAATTCTTTGTGAAGCACTTTGAATTGTCTTGTACGGGAAAGGTGCTATACAAATTAACTTGTCTTGTCTTGCCTAAAAGTCAGACCATTTCTCTGGAAGATGGGTGTTTTTCATACTGTTGATGAGTAATATTTGCAACACTACATTCTCCTCTTTTCAAGCTATTCTTTATTTTTTTTGCTATAGTACCATGAACATTTTCTGTCCTGAATATTAATTATAAAAGACCATGCACAAACTGAGGAAATACTTGTAATATCCATGAGCAGTAACTCTCATCATAATGGAAATAACCTTTTATATCCATTTGATTAGTATGATTAAGGCTTGGCTTTGGGACAATAGGTTAACTTATTTTGGCTTACTGGAATGCATATTGCACAATGTAGCAGGATGAGGTGTGTGTGGATTTAGAAAAAAAAAACCTTAGAGATATGATCTAACAGGTATTTCTAGTTTTGGACGAAATTTTGATATAAAAGGAGCAGTTGATGACAAGGTGTTTCATCTGCTCTCACGAAGACAGGACAGCACGCTAGAAACCTGCTTTCATAGAAAACCAGAGCTTTCTGAAGAAAAGTGTAGCTAAAAGCTCAGAATGGTTGACAGAAGCGTTGCACTTGAAGCTCTGAGTGCGCTTGCCAATGCGCAAGTGACATCTGTGCAAAAACAAAGATCGTACGCCGCTTCTCCGGGAGTGGGCCATGGTGGAGGAGCACAGCTGTTGATCAAGAACCTGATCTCCTCGATCTTGGATGCGGACGAAACCAGGTAATTGTTTGTTGTCCTATGTGCTTAGATAAGACCTGCACAAGTTAAATGAGCAGGTCTGGAAGGTGGAATATCTGTCCTGTTTTGAGATAGTTTATCCTTTCTCATTTCCTAAGGCCGACATCAAGATGTCACTTCCAGAACTTACGATGTGCCCTGGGAGTTGATGTATCAGGAGCCGGCTTTCATGACCAGAATCTACACCACACGCATCAACCAAAGTGTCATATAATCGATGAAGAGGAATTCTTCGACCATCCATACGACTACGACTTCACCAAACTCAGAGACACCGAAACCTACTGCAGGGGTGGAGAGGTGTACGAGCGCCCCTGTGGATGGTACCGTTTTGGCCTCAAGGTAAATTAAATTTGGTGTTATTTGCTTGAAACGAGCATCAGGATGTCACATTGTTGGTGTACGTTTTCAGTTGCCAAGCACATATAAGACAGAAGTGCTTTAAGAAAGCCAATATTATATTATATATATATATATATATATATATATATATATATATATATATATATAGCTTCTACCATTATCATTAGTATTAATATCATTGCCATCTTTCATCTAGTCTACGTGTTGCTGTGTTGGCGGCCTCTCTCTGCTCCCTCTGTCCTTCTCTTGCCCTCTCTTTCCCTCACCCCCAACCGGCCGAGGCAGATGGCCGCCCACCCTGAGCCATGGTTCTGCTCGAGGTTTCGGCCTGTTAAAAGAAAGTTTTTCCTTGCCTGTGTCGCCTAGTGCTTGCTCATGGTGGGAATTGTTGGGTTTCTGTAATTAACTTCAGAGTAGGGTGTGACCTGCTCTGTTTGGAAAGCGCTGTGAGACAACTGTTGTTGTGATGTGGCACTATATGAATAAAATTGAACTGAATTGAATTGAATATATATATTTCATCTGGAAGACATCAGTTTGAATCTTTGACAAAAGAAAATGAGAAACAGCGGGTTGAGAGTCAAGTTCCAAACAGAGCTGCTCTCATTTAATTTTTCTCATTCAAATATTTTTTCACACATTTCCTGCCTAATTTTTTTTTCAGCTGTTATCAGGTTTTAATATTTATTTAATATATGGTGTCATTTAGAAAAGATCACCAAGGTTCTCTGTTTTTTATCTTGTTTTTATTTTATTTGTTGTTGTGGTCACATGTCTGTCAAATGAAAACTTGTTACAGCAGATGAACTGTTGTATCACAGGTCCTGAATAAGTACGATGGAAACGAGTGGCTGGGAAACAGTTTCCGGAGCACCCAGTCGGTGCCAGGCGAGTGGCCCGTGTCCTACCACGGGACGTCAAAGAAAGGCGCTGAAGGCATCATTGAAGGATTTTACGAGGTTTGATTAAAAATCCATTATTATCCATGAGTCACCTAAGTGCATGATGCCACATTTAATTATTTACTACAATAGCTATTTGCTGAGAACATTAAAACATTTGCATGTGACTCATAGAAAAAAAACATTTTCTTGCTGGCTCAAACTATGAAAAGTATTTAAAATAGAAAGTAGTGATCATCATTTTTTGAGCCATATTCAGCATTTAGATCTTTAACATATTTGTGTCCAGTTCAGACCAATAGATCATTAATTTGCCTCACAAAACTTAAGATTTGGTTAAAAAAAAAAGCAAAAAAACGGCAAGACTGACACTGACGGGAGAGAAGCGCAGGCATAATGTACTAAGTACATTGATAATATAAGTGGACCTAGTAAACAGCAAATTAACTGGAGTTGTTTGTGTTTCACAGCCAGGTCCAGGTCAGGCCTACGGCAGGGGGATTTATTCCACCCCGTACATCGCTGTGGCTGAAGGGTATGCTCACCAGTTCACCTGCCAGAAGGATGGAAAGAAGTACAAGGTGATCCTGCAGAATCGGATTAACCCCGAGTACAGAAAGAAGTACAACAACGAGAAATACTGGCTCATCCCGATAAAGCGTGGCCTGTCAGATGAAGAAGAAGAGGAGTGGGTGAAACGGGCAATTCGGCCATACGGCCTTCTTCTGAAACAGGTCTAGAAGAGCAGGAAAAACCAAATAAGCCCATAAATGTATTCTGGTATTTCTTTCAATTTGATTTATATTAAAAATGATCAGGGTGACGGGTTTTTCTGGTGGTAGTATGCTTTTATTGGTGAAACCATATTATGTACAAGGCTAATAATACATCTAAATGACCCTGTTTAAAAAGAATATATACATTGGTGGACCCGTTAGCGGTCATAATGTTATGGCTTATTGCTGTGATCCATCCTTTGTAATACAAGTGTGTGAATTTTAAAGGCATCTTTATTTGACCATAAACTACTATGAAACTGTCTGAGTGGGTTGCTTCCCTTCTTTGTTTTTCAAACTTTATTGTTATAATTTGAGCTCTTTAAGAGCTCCAAACAAAAAAGTCAGTCCATCAAATCCA
>CAJRST010017779.1:2035720-2046023 GCA_907169785.1 Menidia menidia | reverse complement strand
TTGAAACTCACTGACTTGGTTTATTCCCTTCTTTGATTTTCAAACTTCATTGTAATCTGAGTTCTTTAAGAGCTCCCAACATAAAAGTTAGGTTACACTTTGAAAATGTCACTGAATACAGAGATGATCAGTGATCAAGTCCATCCAATCCAACTATGTAGACATAGACATAGACATAGACAACTTTACTGTCATTTTGTGTGTACGGAGTGCACACAAAACAAAATTTCATTTGCATACAGCTTTAGACAAGAAAAGGATTCATTAATTTAGAAGTCTAATGGCAACAGGGAAAAAGCTGTTGTATAGCCTTGTGGACCTGCAGCGGATGCTGCGGAACCTCTTCCCAGAGGGCAACAGGGAGAACACATCATGGTGGGGGTGTGAGGGGTCTGCGATGATTTTACGGGCTCTGGACACGCAGCGCTGGGGTGAGATGTCCTCAATGGAGGGAAGAGGAGCCCCGATGATCTTCTCTGCTGTCCTCACCACCCTCTTCACGTTCCTCCAGTCGGAGGCACTGCAGCCTCCACCCCACACAGAGAGACAGCTGGTCAAAATGCTCTCTATGGTGCATTGGTAGAAGGTCGTGAGGATGGGCGGGGGCAGGTGGGCTCTTCTCATCCTTCTCAGGAAGTACAAGCGCTTCTGTGCCCTCTTCACCAGGGATGTGGTGTTCACAGACCAGGTGAGGTTGTCTGTGATGTGCACCCCCAGGAATTTGGTGCTGCTGACCACCTCCACAGCTGAGCTGTTGATGAACATGATGAGGCCGGTACTTCCTGAAGTCAACGATGATCTCTTTCGTCTTCTCCACGTTCAGTATCAGGCTGTTGTTTCTGCACCAGCCCACCAGCTGCTCCACCTCCTCTCTGTAGTCCCGGTCATTGTCGTCTCTGATCAGGCCCACCACCGTTGTGTCGTCTGCAAACTTCACGATGTGATTGGTGGTGAACCTGGGGGCGCAGTCATGTGTCATCAGAGTGAACAGCAGGGGGCTCAGGACGCAGCCCTGAGGGGAGCCCATGCTGAGGGTGATGACATCGGATGTTTTTTGTCCGACCCGGACTGACTGAGGTCTGTTGGTGAGGAAGTCTAGTAGCCAGTTGCGAAGAGGTGTGCTAAAGCCTAGGTGTTCCAGTTTTTCCACCAGATGCTGTGGGATGATGGTGTTGAACGCTGAACTGAAGTCCAGGAACAGCATCCGCACGTGGGTGTTCTTTTCCTCCAAGTGTGTCAGGCTCAGGTGAAGAGCGGAGGAGATGGCGTCCTCAGTGGAGCGGTTTCGCCGGTAGGCAAACTGGAATGGGTCAAATGTTGGGGGGAGACTGGAAAGGATGTGATCTTTCACAAGCCTTTCAAAGCACTTCATGATGATGGGAGTCAGTGCAACGGGCCGGTAGTCATTGAAACAGGTGACTTGAGGTTTCTTTGGCAGTGGAATGATGGAGGCAGACTTAAAGCATGCTGGCACTGTGGCCTGGTCCAGCGAGGTGTTAAAAATGTCTGTGAGGACACCAGCTAGCTGACCTGCACACTCCTTGAGCACCCGCCCAGGTATGTTGTCGGGACCTGGGGCCTTCCGCGGGTTGACTCTTCTCAGAGTTTTCCACACGTCGGCTGTGTCAAGGCAGAGTGCCTCCTCTTCCTGATGGGGAACAGCCTTCATTGCTGGAGTGCTGTTTAGTGCCTCAAACCTCCCGAAGAAGTTATTTAGTCCATTGAGGAAGTCAGCATCAACTTCACCCACCGGGGGGGAGGGCGTGTTGTAATCAGTGATCGCCCGTATGCCTTGCCACATGCGTCTGGTGTTACTGGCGTCGTGGAAAAGATCCTGGATTTTTTTTACTGTGGGTCCGCTTCGCTAACCTGATTGCACGGTTCAAGTTGGCTCTCGCTGTTCTCAGAGCCTCCTTGTCACCGGACTTGAAGGCTGAGTTCCGTGCTTTTAGCGCTTGGCAAACCTCCCCAGTCATCCAGGGTCGTTGGTTGGCTCGGGTGATGATGTTCTTTGTGGTGCTGACGTCCTCGATGCACTTGTTGATGTAGGCTGACACAGTCATAGCATACTCATCAAGGTTTATCATGTTATCATATGTTGCTGCAGCTTTGAACATGTCCCAGTCAGAGCACTCAAAACAGGCCTGGAGGGCCTCCATGGCCCCCTCAGTCCACACCCTCACCTGCCTCACTGTAAGTTTAGCTCTGATCAGCAGGGGCCTGTATGTAGGAATTAGCATTACAGAGAGGTGGTCTGAAGAGCCGAGGTGGGGGCGTGGGGCAGCTCTGAATGGGTCTTTTATATTTGTATAAACCAAGTCTAGAGTGTTCTCTCCTCGAGTTGCAAAATCCACGTGTTGGTAGAAATGAGGGAGAACAGTTTTCATACTGGCCTGGTTAAAGTCCCCTGCAATGATGAAAACACCCTCAGTGTGTGCAGATATGTAAACACACAGCCCGCCCCCTCGGGACTTGCCGCTAAGACAGCTGTTTCTGTCTGCACGGAAAGTAGCGAGCCCCTCCAGTCTAACGGCGTTATCCGGAATTGATGAATTAAGCCATGTCTCTGTCAGGATGAGAGCACAACAGTTTCCAAGTTCCCTCTTTGAAGAAAGCTCAAGTTGTAAGTGGTCAATTTTGTTATCCAGTGAGCGGACGTTGGAGAGCAGGATGGATGGAAGCGGCGTTCTGTAGGGGTTAGCTTTTAGTTTAGTTGTTAATCCACCGCGACAGCCGCGCTTCCGTCGCCGGTCACACCGCTTGCTCCTCCTCCGGCGTGTGGTACTCCACGAGTTGTGGGCCTCTGGGATTTGTGATCGAAGCGGTCCGAAGTCGCGTAAACAATCAAGCGTAGCTGTAGTTACGAGTCCAAAAACACTGTATGACCGTAACTCCAGCAGCCGTTGGTGGTCAAGTACTGATCTACCGGGTCGATGAGTGGGTTGTAGTATGTTTTGAGGCATATTTTTGTTTAAAAAAATAATAATATGATAGAAAATAATGATAATTAGTAATAAAAAATAAGTAATAATTAAAAAAATTTAGAAAATGCCGCAAGTTGTCAGGAGCTGTATACAGCCGCAGCCTCTCAGGGCGCTGCCATGGTAACTGCTACTTTTTGGAGTAGAAATGGCTGAATATTTAGGGATTTTAAACCCCCATCAGGTGTGAAAAAATCCATCTATTTGTACAAGCTACGACTAAAAACCTTTTCAGATAGTTTTCCTGAAATGCCACCGACACTTGGTTATATTTCCTTGAAATGTGTGATGTTGATGTAAACCTGACTGTAAAGCCTATCAATGCAGTGTTTGAAAGGGCAGGGAATCCTTTTTCTCAGACTTTAAGATGAGCAAAATTACTCCTCATGTCCTTATTTAATACCATGTCATTTCCCTCTGGGATGAACGCAGATATAAATGTACTAAACTGCTGAATCCAGACAAAACATCTGACATGCAACAATTCTCCCACGTGTGCACAAGTAAAATGTTACCAGATACGGACACGAGTCATTTTGCTAATCTGAGAGAAGTTTGAGAAAAAAGGGATCCCAGCCCTCAGGTGGGTTTTTTCGTGATGCAGCAGTTTGATACATTTATATCTGTGTTCCCAATTTATCAGCTCCAAGACACATTCAAGACTTTCTATCGAAACTGGAAGTGATTACTTGAATAGATTAAAGAATTTTCCTGTATTTATCCCAGAGGGAAATGAAATGTTATCAAATAAGGACAAGGAGCCAGCCATTACTGCAGCTCTACGGGACCTTTTGTTTTGCGTAACGTGGTGCGTAAAAATTTGGAGGATGACAGAAATATACATTTCTCCTCTCTGTAAAACAATTAAACTAGATAAGACCTAAAAGCACTCGAATATGTACATTTCTCTGAAAAGGAAGGGCTCTTGAATGGGGTTCGGTGGCTCTTAAAAGAGCCTTTTTTTGTTGCGCTTGCACAGCCCGGACGGCTTAAGCCCTCTCCCCGCGGATGCGGCGGGCCAGCTGGATGTCTTTGGGCATGATGGTGACCCTCTTGGCGTGGATGGCGCACAGGTTGGTGTCCTCGAACAGCCCCACCAGGGTAGGCCTCGCTGGCCTCCTGCAGGGCCATGACGGCGGAGCTCTGGAAGCGCAGGTCGGTCTTGAAGTCCTGCGCGATCTCCCTGACCAGCCGCTGGAAGGGCAGCTTGCGGATGAGCAGCTCGGTGGACTTCTGGTAGCGGCGGATCTCCCTCAGGGCCACGGTGCCCGGCCGGTACCTGTGGGGCTTCTTCACGCCGCCGGTGGCCGGCGCGCTCTTGCGGGCCGCCTTGGTGGCCAGCTGCTTCCTGGGGGCCTTGCCTCCGGCGGGTGGACTTACGGGCGGTCTGCTTGGTCCTGGCCATTGTCTGTTGCTTCTACTTTCTCCCTAAAAGTGGATATGACCGTTGCAGGGCGAAAGGACCGGGTTTAAATCCGGCGGAGTCGTGACGCAGCGTCAGGGGCCTCCGGGCTCCTGATTGGAGAGCGGCTCCCCTCCAGCGGCCCCTCCTGCAGCCGGGCCCCGCCTAGAGGAGCCCAGCTCCCGCCTAGAGGAGCCCAGAATCCCGCCTAGAGGAGCCCAGAATCCCGCCCGAAGGAGCAATGCGCATTGGAGGAGAGCCCCACCTCAAAGTTTGCGCGCAAATTCAAAGCTGTGCGAACCCCAAAAAGGGCAATTCATAATAATATTAGTTTTAAAGTTAAAACAAGTAAAGCCGAGGGAAAGAGTATGGTTAAAGAAAAACTGATGGAAAAAAGGCAAAAAAAAAAGGTGGGATGAAGAAAAAACAGGAAGATGGTTTTATAAAATACAGAAGATAGTAGGAGAGAAAAGAAATGAAAGAAGAAATAGAAAGGAAGGAAGGGTGATAACAACATTAAGATTAGGGCATACAGGTCTTAATTATACACTTTTTAAATTACAAAAGCATAATAATGGAAAGTGTGATTATATATCTATATATCTATATAGATATATATATATCTATATGAAAAGGCAGATAAATTAGCTAAAAGGGCTTTAGAGGGGGGAAATAACAATTTCAATTCATTTTGGGAAAGGGGAAGGGAAATCACTTATTAAAAGTAAAGAAATGGAGGAATAGCCAAAAATATGGAATGAAGATAAAAAGGAAGAAGATTATATGAAGTGGAAAAGTCAGTTCGAATTCGAAGCATTAACGAAAGAAACAGAAGAGAAGAAATAATAATTAGTAGATTAAGAATAGGTTATACCTACTTAAATGACATGCTTTATTTAATAGGGAGGAAAGATAGTGATAAATGTGAGAGATGTGGAGAAAAAAGAAAATGTAGAACATATACTGATGAACTGTAAGTCATACGAACTCGAAAGGGAAGAATTAAAGAGAATAGTTAGAAGTATAGGGCATGAATGGAATCTTAAAAGTATATTAGGAAATGAAGGAAACATAATAGATTTTCATAAATTAAGGAAAGCATTGTTTATCTACCTTAAGAATACAAAATTAAAAAATAGAATCTAATAGATGTGAAGGAACGCTG
Organism: Menidia menidia; assembly: GCA_907169785.1. Lineage (NCBI taxonomy): Eukaryota > Metazoa > Chordata > Actinopteri > Atheriniformes > Atherinopsidae > Menidia > Menidia menidia. The sequence goes on along the minus strand of CAJRST010017779.1, from coordinate 2,040,475 downwards.
CTACACACTCATGTACAGTAGGTGGCGGTATGCACCTTAAAGTTGCTTGTGATCCGCCATAATAGAAAAGAAGAAGAACAAGAATATCCTTTGTACAGTATTCAAAGAAAAGTTGGTGCAATGAGGAGAACGGGACGAAATAGAAAAGAGGAAACGGTTATATCTAGGTTGCGTTTTGGACATACAAGGTTAAACAGTAATTTATTTAAAATAGGAAAACATCGAACTGAAAGTTGTGATTTTTGTGGTCAAGAAGAGACGGTAAAGCATGTTTTGTCGTTCTGTACAAAATATTCTGTTGAGAGAAGGAAATTAGTTAGTCGGTTACAAGAAAATAAATTACAGTTAAATTTACGAGATAATTTAGATAAAAATTCTACTTCTAAAGATATAAGTTATATAATTAATTATCTCAAGAAAACAAAATTGATAGAAAAGATATAAGTGTTTTTTTGTTTGTTTTCTTTTGCTTTGAAGGGGGTATTTAAAGTTAGCATCCCGATCCACACTCCTTTCCAGTAGATGGCGGTAATGCACATCTAAAAGTTGCTTGCCAACCGCCATAAAAAAAGAAGAAGAAGAAGAAGATCCTTCCCGCGCTCTCAGAGATATAAAGGAGGGAGTGAACGATCTCAGACACATTTTCTCTGAGTTCTAACTCAAGCAATACAACCGGAAACATGAGTGGAAGAGGCAAAACCGGCGGAAAGGCCAGAGCCAAGGCCAAGACCCGCTCCTCCCGTGCGGGGCTCCAGTTCCCCGTGGGCCGCGTGCACAGGCTGCTGCGTAAAGGAAACTACGCGGAGCGCGTCGGGGCCGGAGCCCCCGTGTACCTGGCGGCCGTCCTGGAGTACCTGACCGCCGAGATCCTGGAGCTGGCCGGCAACGCGGCCCGCGACAACAAGAAGACTAGGATCATCCCGCGCCACCTGCAGCTGGCCGTGCGCAACGACGAGGAGCTCAACAAGCTGCTGGGGGGGGTCACCATCGCCCAGGGCGGCGTGCTGCCCAACATCCAGGCCGTGCTGCTGCCCAAGAAGACCGAGAAGCCCGCCAAGTCCAAGTAAAAAAACAAACTGGCCCAGGCTACCGGACACCCAAACGGCTCTTTTAAGAGCCACACACTTCTCACAAAGAGTTATGATCCTCTGTTCCCCCCCCAAAAAAAATCAGTGCACCACTGTGGTCAGTCTGACCTGTTTTCAGACCCAGGGCCTCAGTAACAATTCTTCTAGTGGTAGCTTTGATATCATGCATGTTTTCATGTTGTCCAAAGCATTTGTTTAGGTCCTAATGTTTAGTTTAAGACTATCAGTTCTTCACGAGGTCCTTTTTTAAAGATAGCAGGAGAGAAAAAACTGATAGAGCAGCAGTCAGTTCAGTTCAGACTCTTCTGTGCACACAAACACACCAGGAGCTGCTCATGTTTGTCTTCCATCACTCTGCTATAGACACTTTTTCCTATCAGTAGCATTGAGGACAAACAATAGGATCCATTAACAGTGTAGATGTGGTCTTGAGGGAAAACCAGGTCTTCCAGGTCTATATTTACACTCATTCTCTGGAATTAAATGTTCAACGGGAGCATTTTCTCCCACTTAGTGCTGATGTGAAGTGACAGAAAATGTTAAATGAATCAATGTCTCCGATTAAAACTACGGGACCCTTTCAAGGAACATTTTACAAATAGATGTTTCATTCCCACTGGGACAAAGAGCCCCAAAATCTGGGTGTAATAGACATTACAGTAGGAAGACTGGACGCAGACGAGCGTTATCGGCCAGCTAGCCCTGACACAAACAGGCCAGAGATGCTCCGAATTCATGCAGATTTCACTGGAATGTGTTAAAGTGTATGTGTGTTCACAATAAAAGTGTATTTCTAACTTAACAGAGAACGAGTGAGAATCTGTGGGCACAGCCAGAGTTTAACAAACACGGTATAGTTCTAAAAGGAATAAGTAATCAGTCATTGGCATGGATTATGTCATAGCATACAAAGTTAAAGTAACCAACTAGAGCCCAATTATGACTCATTATGCTATACTAATGAAGGAGCCCACCAGAAATTCTATGTACGTCTTAGAAGCTAAGCTTGCACAAACAAAACACACATAGCAGCACCCCTGTATCTTAGTTAACTAATTGGAAAAAAAAACCCTTCACTTGCTTATCAAACGGGCTAAATTAGTCATATATATATATATATATATATATATATAGTCAGTTTTATCTTCCCGTTTTTTCATTCAATTGACTGGTTAAACTTCTTTTGCTGTGATTTTACAGCTTATTTTTGGCTTTTGAATTTGCCTTGACACCTCTGGGCCACCGTAGTTAGTACGTTAGTCATTACGTAACATTAATCTACATTTTCCCCACATAGCGGTACGAGTACAAATGAATGATAAAGGGCCAGTGGAGGTTTGCTCTCAGATAAAGTGGTGGCCCTGAAAAGGGCCTTTGTTGTTGTTGTTGTTCCGGGTGGTCTGTGGGCTTTAGCCTCCGAAGCCGTAGAGTGTGCGGCCCTGCCTCTTGAGGGCGTAGACCACGTCCATGGCGGTGACCGTTTTCCTCTTGGCGTGCTCGGTATAGGTGACGGCGTCCCGGATGACGTTCTCCAGGAAGACCTTGAGCACCCCGCGGGTCTCCTCGTAGATGAGTCCGGAGATACGCTTCACTCCGCCGCGGCGGGCCAGACGGCGGATGGCGGGCTTGGTGATTCCCTGGATGTTATCACGGAGGACTTTCCTGTGACGCTTAGCGCCTCCTTTTCCGAGCCCCTTTCCTCCTTTGCCTCTTCCGCTCATGTTCGCTGCTGAGTAGACAGTGAGTGTCTAGCTCGGGCTGTTACCGTGGCTCAGTTTGATTCCTTACTGAGGACGTGTTAGAGGACAGGGGCGGGCTTATTCTTCTTCTTCTCCTCCTGATGTTCTCTGTGAGCAGCGCCGCCTTCAGCTCTGCTCTGGAGTCACATGTAAAGTCTTCCCCTCTACGAGTGAAACACGGAGCAGCCACATGTGACCGCAGCACAAAATAAGGACACTCCTAAATCCAAAAAGCAGACGATATTTTTTTGCAGAGGGTGGAAATAACTTCTTTTTATTACAAAAGTTTACCCCCCCAAAAAAATAACGTATGGGCGCACGTTAGATCGACGTTATAACTCTAAACATAACATCCCATCAATCAATTTTTCACAAAACCCCAACAAGAAAATAAACCAACCCATACGGAGAAGAAATAGAAAGAAAAATATTCAAAGATGAAACTTTGAGTTTATGTTTCATGTATTGTGCATCATATAAACAATATAAAGAGTATATGATTTACTCCTGAAAGTGGCCACTTTTATATTACTGTCATGTATTATTCTAATTAATATCCAAATCATACAAGAATAATTTTGTTCAAATGTACTATGGATCTTTATTTCACTGTTGTATGCTTTACATACACGTTTCAGACAAATGAGATAACAAAATAATATGTATGTGTATCTTTTCCGTATAGGAAATTATAGCAGACAAATATCTAGAAAAACACACATTTGATAATCAAAGAGGTGTTTAGAAAAAATTGAGCACCATTACAAAATCCTACTGACATTATCCCCAACATGTTGTCCCCACCTGCTTAATGAAGACTTGGACCTTTAAAGCAGTTTCCCAGAAAAAATACACTCATTTAGCCCAAACACTCAACAGCTAGGACACTGAGATTGGAAATTCAATCATTCCTGTCCATTCCTGTTGAAAAGTAGTTCTTAAATTTCACCCAAACAGGAACTGGCTCCCACTTGGGTGACCAGGGTTTGGTGAGGTTAAGGGCTGCTTCCCTGAGTTCCTACACCTTTGAATCCCATATATTCCAGCACATGGTTATCTGGTTTATCTTTTTCTCATATACTGTATTATCTTTTAAATTTCTGCCTTTTTTCCCCATTGCTATACCCTTTTCTGTGTCCAACAGGACACAGAATCAATAGGTTTAAAATACTTTAAACAGGTTGAATAGGTGAAAGTTGGGCATCAGGTAGCTTCATATTCAAAAAGCTGCCTTAGTAAATAAAATGTGTTATGAACATGGCAGTCAGAGTAGCATTCTGCTTGGCCTGATGCCAGACAGGTAAAGGGGGGACATAAGGACTGCACACCTACATCAAGCGGAGACACCTTCTTTTGATTGAAGAACAACATACAAACCAAGGAGTTGTGAATAAAATCAAACACAAATATTTTATTCAAAATGTATCTGCTCTTATGAACAAAAAAGCAAACACTTTGTTCCCACCGTAACACTCGACCCCAGGCATAACTTCACATAATTTCTCAGAATAATGGCACATTAACCACTCGTGTAAGAAGAATCTGAAAATATTGTAAAGAAAATGCTTGTTTTCATGTCTTGTATTCAGCTCTTGCACGGGCAGCTTCTCTCTCCTCCTCAGACGTTCATCGACAACATGAGGAACTGGAAAGAAGAAGAATGAAATCCATTTGAAATTAAAGAAAGGGAGAGTTCTGAATAGGTTGGCAGAAGACAGAATCTAAGGCAGTTAGAAATGATGTAAGAAATGGTTCATTTGGGTTAATGGGACGCAGCAAATGAACCACTGAACCTTATTGGCACATTTCTTTGGACTTGAATCATAAAAGTAGTTTTACCTGCATCATGTTCATGTTCACCCGCCCCCGGTTGAACTTGTCTACGGCCTGGAAAACCCCTGGAAAACACATTGGTGGTTAACTAAATA
>CAJRST010017779.1:1988686-2035710 GCA_907169785.1 Menidia menidia | reverse complement strand
AGGACAGTGCACATTAATGAACAATCTCATACAGATTGTAAATGAGCCAGATTCTAGCATAGTTGCTAGTTTACATCTGTCGTCCTGAGGCAGGAAGACCAAACAACACAAAATCACAAAATACAAAATCAGTCCAAACACACGTTCAGACAATGACATTACAAAATTAAAATTAATTTAATTCAATTCAATTTCATTTATATAGCGCCACATCACAACGACAGTTGTCTCACAGCGCTTTCCAAACAGAGCAGGTCAGACCCTACTCTGAAGTTAATTACAGAAACCCAACAATTCCCACCATGAGCAAGCACTAGGCGACACAGGCAAGGAAAAACTTCCTTTTAACAGGCAGAAACCTCGAGCAGAACCATGGCTCAGGGTGGGCGGCCATCTGCCTCGTTATTACTCAGCCAGTCTCTGACAGACCCGTTGCATTTTGTGGCTTTTAATCCCTCAAAATCAAACACTTTTATATCAAAATACTGAACAGATGTTCACCTTGTCTTAACTTCTCTCCCTCATCCAAAATCAATTCCAGGGCCCTCTGGACAGAGAACCTTTTGGCCCTCTTGATCGGTTATAAGAAAACACACTGGCAAAGCTGTGCCAGTGTGGTCCCGCCCCCAATTTCTAGCAGATAGACAGAGGGTCAAATGTGGGAGAAAATTAGAGCAGACAAATAATATGTGTTTGTGCACCTGCAGTTCCCACACAAGGTTGCAACATTGTGAGTGCGTGTGTGTGTCTGTGTGTGGTTCACAGAACATCAATTTCCACACTTCTTTTAGCCCCGGGTCCAGTGGACCCGGACATCTTATATGTAACAGAAATGTGTAGGGGGGGTGTTCGGTGTGTGGGCCTTAAATGTGTTTTCTGATATATGTTCTTCACAGAAAATGAGCCAAAGCCTGTGAGTCTCAGTTTGAAAAATTAATTCATTGTATCTTTTTTTTTTTGTAAAAAATGAAAACGGGTCCCACAGACCCGAACACCACACAAGGGTTAAAAGGGACCTTTAATTTCTCCGGTTAGAATTCACGCTTCTACCTCAGGCTAAACCTCGGAGGTAGTCCGTAACCCAAAAGGAAACTCACATTGCGTCCGCCTTTTTTTCCGAGAAGATGCGGATGAGGAAGTTGGCCTCGTGGTGGGGCTGGAAGGTGGTGGGGACGAGCAGGTACTTCCCGGGGGGGAGGGTGAAGCGCTCCGACACCTCCCGCATGTTGATGTAGGTCCTGCTCCGGGCCTTGGACGGGTTATAGCGGAAGAAATCCTTCCCCACTTGGTCCTCCTCGTCCGGAGCCTGAATCAGTGGGCACAGAGCGGAAAGGAAAGATCTGAGTCCAACTTGAAGCACAGAAAGGCAGAATAGCTGTTGTGATCATGAATATATCAAGAAAAACAAGGAGTTGAACTTTATTCAGCTAAGGAACTATAAAAAAATTTTGTTTATATAACAAAGAGTGAGGTTTTAACGTTATACTTTGGACTTCCTGCTGATGGTTCAGTCTAACCTCTTTAGTTATGTAGATTGCTTATAGTTATGTCGTTTAAATCGAGTTAATTTAAGCATCCTTAATCGGGAAATGTTAAAGCCAATGCTGAGAGCTTCTGTCTGTGTTTTTTGTAGGTTTTTTCCCACCAACAATATGTGGGAAAAATGCTTTGATGTAGAACTTGACACAGTCTGTTTCAACACGCATTAAAATCATAAAAACGAAAGTAGGTGTTCCAAGAGCTGTGGAGTCTGGATCTGTGGTTGGGAGTTTCCTGCTGCCCCCGTGTTCCTGCTCTGTTGCCGTCATAACTTCTACCATCATCATTAGTATTAATATCATTGCCATTTTTCATCTAGTCTGTTGCTGTGTTGGCTGCCTCTCTCTCTATCTTTCTTGCCCTCTCTCTCTCTCACCCCCAACCGGCCGAGGCAGATGGCCGCCCACCCTGAGCCATGGTTCTGCTCGAGGTTTCTGCCTGTTAAAAGGAAGTTTTTCCTTGCCTGTGTCGCCTAGTGCTTGCTCATGGTGGGAATTGTTGGGTTTCTGTCATTAACTTCAGAGTAGGGTCTGACCTGCTCTGTTTGGAAAGCGCTGTGAGACAACTGTTGTTGTGATGTGGCGCTATATAAATAAAATTGAATTGAATTGAAAATTGAATAGTTTCTGACATCATAAACAGCAAAGCCAATGGTCTCCAAGTCCAGGCCCTCTTTCCTGAGCTTCCGTCTGTTCTTCTGCATCAGAGCGATCACCACGCTGCACACATCGTCATCATCGTCCGCATCCACCAGCTCCAGTCTGAACTGGGGGTTGGTCCAGAAAGTGTCTGCGGATTGCGATTGGAGAGGTCAGTTTTGGGGTGATTTTATGCCAGAAAGCAACAAATCAGATAGACGAGTTGGGCAAAAGGAAAATACTTTCATTCGTGTCATTGAATCTTCCAGTTTTTAAGCATTGGGAACAATGTTTCGGAGGCTCACCGATGTAGTTCCTGCAGCCTCCAGCGGTCGAACCCCGGATCCAGTTCCCCTCAAACACGTTGACCTCCCAGTGGCGTTTGGTGTCGTCAGTCAGGGAGTCGGGAGTCATGTTGCAGATCTCGGCCTTGTCAAAGTTCCTCTTGAAGTCACCAAATTCCATCCTAGAGAGACGAAAAAATGACCAATTCATAAATAAAACCAAGAGAGAAAATCTACGTTCTTCTAAAGCTTTGGCAAAGTTATGCACAAGCCCTAAAACGGAATATGGGCTCACCAGAATTCCCCGTCGTCTGTGGCATTCTGCAGGATGCGATTTTTCTCTGCTTTGTCCACGTAATCCCACTCTCTGGATCTGTAGAAACAAAGGACATGGTACATCTTTAACACACAGGAATCAGAGAGATTTAACGATCTACCAAAACGTACATCGTTAACATTTTCTCATATTAAGACTTTACTGTTATCCCAAATTTTTTCTTGTTCGGGAGCACGAGAGTACAAAATTTTATAAAAAACATTTTTATCTTTATGAACATCTACATATTGTAAATGCAGAATGTAGAAATAAACTTAAGAAAGACTCCAGATACATTTTCAGAATGAAATTGATTAGAAACTCTTTATATTTTCAATGTAAAAACTGAAAAGAAGAAAAACTAGATGTTTGAAAAGGTCTCTTTTTAAAAGTAAGAAGCGAACCCTTTAGCATCATAAGTTCAGGTACATATACATAAGGTCTTTTATAAAGTCACATACATGTTTTGTCCACAAGTGACCTTAGTTATCATGCACTCAGCGGATATATAAATGCAGGTGTAACTGTGGTGTCTGAAGCCTTCAGAAAGGGGTCGACTATTCTGTTAGAAAGCATCGCCACCTGAAATAAACACATTCTTAAGATATGGCGTCAAGTGGGGCTGAGTACCAGGAAGGGAGATGTACAGACCCACAGTTACCAAATATGGAGGACAAGCTACCATCTCCAGACCCATAACGACGACTGTAAGGACGAGACTGTGATGCACACATTGAGACACAAAGGAAGACCAAATATGGGAAGGCGTGAACACTGGATAAAGGAGGACCCAACCAGAGTCGGACAGAACTTTCTCGGACATTCTCAACTTTGAGACATGTTCAGATTTAAAGCATCGATCTGTACTTCTGATTAGGACCTGGCTGATAGTAAAAACCTTTTTGGGGTTCGACCAAGTCTATGACAGCAGAATCTTTTCCTGTAGCATCTCAACCTGAGCTGTTTGAAGACCAACGCTCCAAAATACACCACATGACCAAACCTCTTTCTCACGAAGGACATTTTAACTTGTTAAAGTGAATGATTTGTATAAGTATTTCTAATGTGTACAACCATGCTAAAACAAACCAAAATGTTCCACCATTTAATCCACTGGTGCAAAATTTGGGCGCAAAGCAAAATCTGGACTTAAAGTTAGGAAAATAAGTTCAGGAGAGGTTGGGTTACGTGACAAGAATTTGACTGAGCTGACTACAAAGTCAGTCGTATTATCAACTGTATTTAGATTAGCAGGCCCTGATGAGGGTTCCTTTTGTGATAATCTGAGGAATCACACACAGTTTAGGCAAAGTGTGTTTGTCTAGAAATGTGCCTGAAAACAGCTGCTCTCAGCCTTGATGTCCTGGCCCTCATGGATATTTTCTTCATTACATTTAATGAAGATTTTAATTCAAAGCTTCCCATCTCTATTTCCCTATAGCGCACTTTGGGTCCTTGTGTGTGTGTTATTCATCTTGAAAGTGTTTTTTGGTATTACTGGTCACTCCAGGGTCCGTTCCACTCGACTTGACCCCACGGGTTTCTGACCCGGATCAGCTGGACAGTCTGACCTCGAAAATTGATCTAAGAAAAAGAAATAAAGGCTTCTGAGTTAAATTCATAACTTTTACAAGTGCTTCCCCTCATCTTAGCATTCTAGATTATTTGAAATCTTTCTTTATTACAAATTTTTAAGGAAATGTTTAAAAAATGTTAAATGTTTTGATTAAATCAAATTCAAATCCATTCAAATTTGTGCAACAGGTAAGACTATGTGATGAAGAGTCACTAAACTACCACAGAGGAATTATTCGTGCATTTAACAGGTAATTTCATGGAACACAGTTTAAAAAATGTTGTTTTTCTTTTATTTCTTCCTTGGGCTTAGGGGGATTCCTACCTCCTCCATGCCTGTGATGGAATAAGCGTGGCCCTTCACCAGGCCTGTGCTAGTTTTGGCCTCAGACTCTGCAGAGCTGGTGATCTGGAGATAAAAACCAAACCGGCCAAAGAGGTTTACTTTAAATTCACTCAAGTGCATGATAACCATCAGAAAATATATGAATCCAATTGTGCAACGTGAGTGTGGGAGAATCTACATCAATGGAGCATCCCATCATGGAGCCTCGGTCCAGAGCCTTCTTCATGATTGAGAACAGGTTTTCTGGAGCTGCCTTGGTTTCGTATACTTCTCCCACCCCACCAGTGAAGTCCTCCATGGCCTCCATCGTGCTGCCACCCTTCAGAGACTCGTAGCTGCCATGAATCCTCGAAAAAGAACACAATAGAAAAATAAATCACTGTGCTAAGCGTGGAAATGGGCAAAGTGAGAAAAAGTTCATCTGTTGATATTTGATTTCGAATAAAATTTGAGGGTTAAGTTCTGGAAGGGGGCATAAGAGGGGGTCACTCAAGTGGGTGTGAATGCAGTGAGAGGTCTTACTTGGCGTAGGCTTTCTCCAGCAGAGCGCTCCAGAACTCGTTGTTGGAAGCAGAATGAAGCATGATGAGTTTGTCTCTGACCGTCGGCAGCCTGTCGTCCACCACCACATCCAGCCACTTGTTGTGTTTCCAGAACTGAGGGAGGTATAGGAGAATGAATCACAAAACGCCGGAACTTTTAAGCACATTATCAAAAACTTGATTTAACTCGTTAGCAAGCTTGTTGAGTAATACAACAATATCCTCTGTTTCTGTCACATTTGCTAATTCGGCTCAGTGACAGCTGGGTTTTGAGTTATCGAGCAAGAAAAAACTAAACTATTCTCTCTGTAGCCTTATTCATTGCTAGCAAAATTACACTAAAACCTCAAAAATGAACACAAACTTTTAAAAAAGCTATCCAGTTTAAGTGTCTTTTAGAGAGAAAGTTGTTGAAGGGAAAAAGTCTTTGGTCAATGTATTTGTTAGTCACTGCAGGGATGATGTTGAGGACTTTTACCAAATTACAGCCCAAAAATACAGGAACGTGAAGGGTCAAGCAGCTGTTCTCCTCTGTTCCATGTTACAGATTATCAAATTAAAAATGATCTAATACCTTTTACACAGTCATATTTCTCAATTTGAACATGATTTGTTCATTTTATTATGAATTTGATGCTGTTTTATACAGTGGGGGAAATAAATATTTGACCCCCTTGCTGATTTTGCAGGTTTGCCCACTTACAAAGAATGCTTATTTTTCCTCATCAGATGGTTAACAATTTTTTTAAATTCATATGATGTGATTTTCTGGAATTTTCTTTGGGATTCTGTCTTTCACTGTTAGAATGTACATATGATTAAAGTTATAGATCGTTGCATTCTTTGTAAGTGGGCAAACCGGCAAAATCAGCAAGGGGTCAAATACTTATTTCCCCCACTGTAAGGGTCCGCAATAATTTGATACTATTTCTATTAACATTTCACGCAGAATCTCTTTATTTTATATGTTGAGAAAGATGAAAAAAACAGTTTTTGTGTTTGTCAGTCTGCAGTAAAATAGAAGTCGAGGTGAATGTAAGTTTCTGCTTCTTTGCTTTAACTCCTTTCTTGTGTCTTTTCTTTTTTAAAATCATATTAAATTGTTACAGATTCTGGACCTTTAAAGCAGTTTACATCAAACTACGCTTAAAATGGAAGCTACTGCTGTGGCCGCAGGGTCTGGACGTCCCTTTGAGGTTTTTCCGACATTGGAATTTAGTACCTGGAAGTGAAAGATTCCGGCATATCCGCGGCCAAAGTCCTGGTCGTGGGGGACAACTCGGGCCAGAGCATTTTCTTTCAGCGTCAAGGAGGCGATGGCTGCCAGGAGCCAGCAGTCCCCTGTGGAGACAAACGGGGGCCTTATTGATAAAAGACCCAAAAGAAGGACCAAAAACAAACCTGTCACATAAAAAAAAGAGTACAAACCGAGCTGTCCTTGGCAGATATCTGTCCTGCTTGCGCCGCCCACGATAAAATGAGGGTTTTCACAAATCTCCTGTGAAATGGCAGGAAAACAAGAAAAGAAACAGGTTCACGCGTCTTAAGTTGTGACAGTCATGCTTTCGATAGGCGTGTTCACATTCCACATGCATTAATCAGCTTGAAATCTCAATCAACCCCACACACACACTACATGCCATCAGTCTGAGGGGAACGCCCTGCACAGAAATGTGTTGTAAATGCTACCCAGTGAGTAAAAGTATTTAAATAGTTTTTTTTTTTGGTTTTTTTAACTCCTGCATTGGCTGCTGCAAACTTTCTTCAGGCACTCCCGAACAGGTGAACAGTCTCCACTCAGAGCTCCGACTGGGGAAACTGAACCGGCTATTTAAACAGTTTTCAGGCAGAACTGGTTTCACAGCTTCAAATACAAATGCGATTTGTTTTTTTTCCCCTCTTTTTATGTTTTATTAAAGAGGATAAAACATTAACCTAAAGCCTGTTTTTCATTTCAATTTAGTGTCTGCTTAAGGCCATTTGTTCTGCCTTTGAGGTCCCAGCTTGGCAGATAAGTTTAACTTGTATTATTTATTTATTTATGTATTTATTTATTTAATCAGGACAGTGCACATTAATGAACAATCTCATACAGATTGTAAATGAGCCAATTCTAGCATAGCTGCTAATTCGCATCTGTCGTCCTGAGGCAGGAAGACCAAAACAACACAAAATCACATAATGCAATATCAGTTAAAACAGAGAGACACACGTTCAAACGATGACATTACCAAATTAAAATTAGTGATTGCATGACTGGGAACTTTTGAGAAACAGTTTAAGGTGCTTTTTAAATGTGTAAAAAGTGGGACCTTCCCCTTATCTTAGAATAATTGCAGTAAATATGCCTCAGTATATAGATTTAAATTACAGGAGGGTTTAATTTGGGCTTAGTTGCAAGATCACCTCTACAGCACCAGTTAATATAACCATAAACCCAAGAAGAAATCCATCCTGAGTGGATGGTCCGTTGCATACATACCGGGGGCCTCTTCCATTCAATCTGGACGGGGACACTCTGGCTGAAGAAGAGCGAGGAATCGGTGGCAGGAAAGTCCGGATCCTCGAACAGGACTCCGTTCTGGAGGCATTCCTGCCTCAGCTGCTCGTAAGACTTCCCATCCCACTGCGTGTTTTCGGCCTGGGACGGGTCGGAGCTCCCGCCGGACAGAGTGGACAGGACGGGCATTCTCTTCCCGGACGAGCGTGGAGTGGACGAGGCGAGGAGGTGCGATGGGGCGAGCGAGTTTGCTCGGTACTGACCTGAAGACCTGTCTGCCAGCCGGGTAGGGTAGGGCTGGCTGGCTGGGGCACTCCCTCCAGAACGAAACTGGTTTGTCCTCCTGTTTGTCAACCTCTCCTTCATCTCTCTCTCTGGGCTCGGCCTGGAGAGGGATTCACCTTACTGACACACAAAAGATAACAAACAAATGTGTTATCAGTGTCTCTACGTACATAACTGGAATCTAAAAGGAGAACTTTCAATCAATACCACTGCCTTTTTTGTGGTGGAGTAGTTTAGAATAGGGGTCTTCAACGTTTTCCAGGCCAAGGACCCCCAAACTGATGGCGAGATGGAGCGGGGACCCCCTAATTTTAAATATTGTATGCAAATTGTGCTATTATCAAACTGGTCCTACAGTGCTATGTGTAAATGTACCTTGTTATTGGGCATTCAATACTAAGATACTCAAATAATCCACAGGTTCATATATTCCTCTTTTAATTGTAAACATCTGGTTCTGGTTCCTGGTTGGGTGGGACAGGTGTTGTGAATGAAACGGTGCCCAGCTTGAAAGAGCTCCTGTGTGTGTCTGAATGTGTTTATTGATGACTGAAAGACACCTTCTGCCTCAATTTATCTGTTTCCTACAGTCTGTCGAATTCCTGTTAACGTGGATTTAAAGACTTTTCAATTAGTGGAAAAAATTACAGGGGTGGAATATTAAAAAAAAAAGTCTAATCAACCAAAACTTTCATGACCCCCATGCAGGACCTCCACGGACTCCTTAAGTGTCCTTTATCCACCTGTCTAATCAGAACCTTTGTGGGGTATTTCTGATTTCATATTACTTTATTATACTTTATGCTGCAATCGTTCTAAGAGGGATCGATCCAGAACTGGAGACTGATCATCAGATCAGGGGGGCCTGCTCTCCAGGAACTGCTTTTCGGGTTTATTAAGACAGAGCTAAGCCTAAAGGCCCCAGTCGGAGCTTTACCGGCCAAGTCAGTATTCAACAACCCTGAGACGCAAGCTGCAGAAATATGGGCGGAAGGATATGGGAGGACATCCGTCATCGGGGTGGGGGGCCGAGCCGGGACCCCGCGGAGCACATCTGTCAGCTGGGGTTGGACCAGTTCCGCCTGGCTCTGAGCCCTGCAGACAGACGGGGGCGTTGCCTTCACCATCTACCCCCCCCCCCGCCTGCCTGACACTCCCTTCTGCCGTCAGATCGGACATCCTCATTCCTTTGGGTGAAAGCTCGATTCGTTCCTCGCATAGTTCGTGACGGGATTTGAAAAGCATTCTGTACTAAAGGTCAGAAACTTAGATATGTCCAGAGTGAGATATTTCTCCGTCTAATGAGGTTCAACATTACAACATTTCACTTTTGAACAAACTGTTTTCTCTGATGTACCATAGTACTTTTTGGTCAGTCCGGTTCTTTCTTAAAAGTTGGGCACAATCTCTGATAAATAGAAAAAATATAAGGCACCTTCAGTATAGATGCTGGTGCATCTGTGGAGGATTGACCAATTCTAGGACAAATATGTTTATAGACTTTGCTAAATTTTTTCTACGTGAAAATATACAGATATCTATTTGGTGGTTAGAAAATAATCACCTAAATGTATTTTACCTCTGTCAAAACCAAAGAAACTTTCCCACCGTCATCTCTTCCCTGTGTGCTTCTATCGGCGTGGTCGATTGATGGTTTGGATGCAGAGCCGTCGGAGGGGTCAGAGGTCACGGTGTCCATCTCTGGCTCGCCGCTTTACCCTTTACACTCTGAAATTCTTCCGGATTCCTCGAATGATGGTCTGCTCTGTACAGGGAGACATGACATCCCCCCGATCCCTTTGCATTCAACACACCTGGAGATAAACTGGAGATCCTCTGTGTGTATTTTTCCCAAAAAAAAGATCGATACAATCACCTAAAGATCTGCATGAGTCTTTAGGTGAAAACATTGTTGAGTCAATCGACAGTGATTAATCAAAGTCTAATATTCAAATCATTAATGGGTGGAAAATCGGCAGCGTGCAATGAAATGAAAGCAGGAAAACCCAGCGAGGCGTCAGTCCGATAAACTCTTTATTAAAGGTGGAAAAACAGCGACGGGCTTCCACACTGATTGAACGCAGTCCCATTTTTACATCTAACTTCTTTTTTTTATTGTTTTATTCGTCATTAAGCGCGGCCAGGCTTGCCTGAAACGGTACAAAAGAAACGACAGGACAACGTGGAAAACACAACCGCAGTCACCGGCAGCCCCCTGACCTCCAGCCTGGTGTCGGACCGTGAGCTGGAACCTCTAAAACACTTTTAGAGAGCTGAGGAAAAGGTCTGAAACGCCCACTTTATTCCCGAATTTTTCTACAGGTGGGATTTGACTGGAATGTGCTGGCTGATGTGCCAATAGGAAATGCTGGAAACGTACTCTGGACATTCAGTGTCCGGCTTACATTTATCACCGTATGTTCTTTTTATACTTTAAACTTATACTTTAAGTCTGATTTCAACCAGCGCGGACAAAAACAAAAAAACTAAAGTTTAGCCATTTTCTCAGGTCTGGATTAAATTTTCCCTTTTTTAGCAATTTAAATATTCAGATGAGGCCCTCTGTAACAACGACAAACCAAAATCTTGTACCTTTTGTCATCAGGTGTGAGAGAAACAGTGTAAGTCTATAATAATAATAATAATAATAATAATAGGCACTCAGGCCTTTCCAGAATGACAAAAGTGTGTAAAACAAAATCATCTCTACTTTCCCCCTATGCTGTAAACTAATGAGGACTTGGGGTCTGGCTGTGGTGGCCGTTGACGGGTGAAGGAAACCATTAAAATGACCCCTTGGCTGTTGTTGGATGGAGGCGGTGGGGGGTGGGGGGGGGGGTTGGGGGCGAGGGCTAGGGCTCGGCCTTTTCCTGCGCGGTCCCCGTCACCAGCAGCAGGTTGCAGGCCATGAACTGGACGTTGAGCACGCTGCTGGTGCTCCCCGTGTACAGCCCCACCAGCTCGCCGGACGATCCGTCGGCCGGCGCCGCTCCGCCTACGCCCCCCGCGCCCCCCCCCGCCGCCGCCGGCGCCGCCGTGCGACCCGCGGATGTCCCACACCCTCACCGAGTTGTCCATGGAGGCCGACGCCACCAGGCTGCTGTCCGGGCTGAAGGACAGGCTGGTGACGCTGTCCGAGTGGCCGCGCAGGTCCTTGAACAGGGTCCCCGAGGCCAGGTCCCACAGCTTCACGCGCTGGTCCTCGCCCGCCGACACCAGGTACTTGCCGTTGGGGGAGAAGGCCAGCGCCAGGACGGGCCCCCGGTGGCCCGTGAAGAGGCGCACCGACGCCCCCTGCTGGGTGCTCCACAGCCGCACCGTCTTGTCGGCCGAGCCCGTGGCCAGGTAGTTGGTGTTGGGGTGGAACTTGACGCAGTCCACGTCGGACAGGTGGCCGGCGTACAGCCGCAGGGGGTGCGTGCGCGAGAAGGTCCAGAGGCGGGCCGTGCGGTCGTGCGAGCCGCTGGCGAAGTAGAGGCTGCACGGGCTGACGTCCAGGTCCCACACCGGGTAGGCGTGGCCCCGGTAGAGCACCGTGTTGGTGAAGCTGCCCAGGTCCCAGTAGCGGACCGTGCTGTCCTCCGAGCAGGACAGCAGGCCCGAGCTGTCGGTCAGGAAGGCGGTGCGGTAGACGGGGCCGCTGTGGCCCTGCAGCGTCTTGATCTCGCTGCCCGAGGCGTCCTCCTCGTCGGCCTGGAAGGGGGGGCAAAATCGGCCGTTACTGCTCCATCCACGTGTGGACTCACAGGACCAAAACACCCAGAGTAACAGCTCTGCTCACCTCTTCATTCCCTTTAGTCCCTCACAAATAGTAAAAACAGGAGAAGCTTTATAGGTTAAAAAACTTTTTTTTTAAAGATTCTGGTTGAGAAAAGAGTTTTGCCAGACAAAAACAATTCAGCACAACCTTCTTTCCTCTTTTTACCCGTTTATTACTTTCTTCTTTGGAGAAGATTTGCAGCCACTTGTTGGGAACCACATTCACAGATGATTTTTTCCTCACCTTACGGACGACAGGGCCCACTTGTCTTTAGTTTGAGCCTATGTTTAACCTTAACTGAAAGCTGCGCTTCTGATTCAGCGACACCTGAGAGCTTCTCCTTAACTCTGCTGGCTCAAAACCGAGGATGAAAAAAAGGTTTGAGCCACAGCGGAAGAAATGGGACAGTTTTAATAATACAGTTATAATATTCCCGTGAGTCCCGTTAAAATCACTGGTCTTGGACTTTTTAGAATAGGATTAATAAATAGTAATGTCTGCTGGAAGTGTAAAAAAAGAAACTGGTACTTTTTTAAAATCTTATATGGGAGTGTGCTTTGGTCAAACCATTCTGGGACAAGACACTTAAATTCCTAGAGACACGGATAGACTATGTCCTCGTCTACATCTTCTTGGAGACAAAACAGCAATACCCCAGCTCACAAAAGAGGTCCACTCAGTGTTGATGGTGGGGCCAACCTCGGACACTTGGAAGCACCCGAACACCCCACATATTCCAGGAAGCGAAAGTGTTAATGACTGAAACTGTATCATACGAGGTTATGCTGACTAGATTAAGAGGCAAAGGGCAGGTGGTGTTAAAGAATTGGGATTTCTTTCAAGTGTACCTGACTTCTCAGTAGTGGTCATATTATACGACTGTCAGGAATGGGAGAATGACAGTTTTCAACCTTGTTATTTTATTAGAATATTGTTATGTTAAGATACGTGTGCGCATTAAACGCATATATTTCATATTATGTTGCCATTTTTGGTTTCCCTTTTTTTTTTTCCCTTCTTCATCATCCAGGACCACCTTTTACTTTTTATTGAATTGTCTGACCATGTGTTGTAAGCTTTTACTTTCTGCATATTGGACCATGCAAGCTTTGTACCGGATTTGTTTGATTGTTTAAATAAAAAAACTTAAATAACAAAAAATAAATAAATCACTGGTCTTGCTGCACAGTTGAATGTGACATAACTTATGAGTGGCAGCAGGGTCTAACCATGATATCCAAGAACCTGTTCAGTGCTCCAAAAGTCAAAATCATACACTTACTTCAAAACAGCAATACCCCAGCTCACAAAAGAGGTCCACTCAGTGTTGATGGTTGGGCTAACCTCAGACACTGGGAAGCACCCGAACACCCCACATATTCCAGGAATGGAAAGTGTTAATGACTGAAACTGTATCATACGAGGTTATGCTGACTAGATTAAGAGGCAAAGGACAGGTGGTGTTAAACAATTGGGATTTCTTTCTAGTGTACCTGACTTCTCAGTAGTGGTCCTATTATACGACTGTCAGGAATGGGAGAATGACAGTTTTCAACCTTGTTATTTTATTAGAATATTGGTATTTTAAGATACGTATGCATATTAGACGCATATATTTCATATTATGCTACCATTTTTTTTTTCCCTTTTTTGTTTTTTTCCCTTTCTTAGTCATCCAGGACCACCTTTTACTTTTTATTGAATTGTCTGACCGTGTGTTGTAAGCTTTTACTTTCTGCATATTATACCATGCAAGCTTTGTACCGGATTTGTTTGATCGTTTAAATAAAAAAACTTAAATAACAATAAATAAATAAATAAATCACTGGTCTTGAAGTACAGTTGAATGTGACATAACTTATGAGTGGCAGCAGGGTCTAACCATGATATCCAAGAACCTGTTCAGTGCTCCAAAAGTCAAAATCATACACTTACTTCCTCCTCCAGAACGTCGCATGCCAGGTGGATGCGGGACACGTCAGCCTGATGGGGCCTGGCCTTCAGCTTTCTGGCCCGGAGGCTCCACAGCTTGACCGTGGAGCTGTCGAAGCCGGCGGCCAGCAGCCGGCTGTCGGCCGACACCTCGGCCGCGTTGAGCATCTGCTCCGTGTGGTGGAAGGCGTACAGGCAGATGGTGGTGAGCGACGGCGGGCCCTCGCGGACCTTCTTGATGCAGTCCTGCAGGGCCTCCAGGGCCGCCTCGCTCTGCGGGATCCCGGCGGGGACCTCCACGCCTTCCCCGCCCTCCCCGCCGTCCGCCGAGGCCCCCCCCCCCGCGGCCCCCCCCGTACAGCTGGTAGTCCGTGCGCCTGGAGGCGGTGACCTCCACCTGCAGGTGCGTGCTGAGGGCCCGGCACAGGGCGCCGTTGTCCTCGCTCTGCAGGTAGCGCAGCAGGTAGCCGTAGGCCGGCTCCGTCAGGTGCACCACGTACTTGTGCTCCAGGAAGGGCCGCAGCTTGGCGCTGGACGCCACGTCCTGCGCCGTCAGGACGTGGCGCAGCTGCTCCACCACGGCGCGCTGCTCGCCGTCCTGGAGGAAGGCGTCGTGGAAGCGGCCGTAGAAGCCGTCCACCGCCCCCTTCAGGCCGCAGTGCACCATGTCCAGGTGGAGGTAGACGAACAGCGGGTAGAGGACGCCCCTCACCTCCTGAGCCCAGGAGATCTCTGCCTCTGTTGAGGACAAACAGCGTTCTGAGGGACTTAGAATCAAAGAAAGTGTACATTTAACTCTTTGCAAGGCAGAAACAGGCAGACCTGAGAGAAAGGAGCGCAGCTTGGAGTACTGGGTCTCATACTGTTGTGGGTCAAACTGACAGGGAGCAGCAGAGATGACGTTGGTGCAGCCGGACTCCGTTTGGACTGCTCACAGGTGGGGGGGAAAACGGTTAATCAGAGTAGAAATACACCCATTTAATCACGCTGCTTCTGTGGATGTGTGGCTTTAAGAGCTGCTCACCTGTTAGGCTGGCAGCCATCTCCTCAGCTGACTGGAAGAGCTTGGCTCCCTTCAGGGAGCCGTCGCTGTCCACATACTGCCTCTTCTTCAGGTACTGAGCCACGGCATACTGGATCTGCTCAGTGCGAACCCGTTTCATGACCTGCCGGGCACAAAACCCAGAGTCACACACACACACATACACACACACACACCTGACGTTCACGTCCAGGTCCCACCCCGGGCGGCGCGTCCTGTTCGGTTAGCGGGCAGAGCTGACGTTTACCCCCCCCCCCCAGAAAAAGAAGAGCTCACACCGCGAATAAAACCTTAAGCATATGCAACCGCCATACACAGCTGGAACAAACCCTGTGGAAAAGCTGACACATTAAGCTAAGCTGCTAACTTTAGCAAACGGGCCTGGCGAATGTAAACTTTTAGCGGGAGGAAGTCCCGTCCGCGGCTGGAAAAAAAAACGGCCACTCACTGCATATCCTGTGGAGCCTCTCGTCATCGGTTTGTCCATCAAACGAGCTGTGTTTTTTAGTGGGGTTTGTGCATGCCAGCGCCCGACGGAAACTACGCCGCCGACTTTCGCCTCCGCTCCATCGTGGTAGTCCGCCCCCCAAAAGCCTCCATTAATTATGCTAGCTTTGCTAGCCGGCCGCCCTCAACTCTGATTAGCCATAGCTTTCTCCGGTCTATTATTTCCGCCTGCCTCGCGACGACAAGCCAACTCTATCGATGTCAGATCTCAGGATTGATTGCCGCCTCTAACAGATGCTAATCTGAATACCGTAACGGGCATCACATTACAAAAAGCTATTATGTGCTGGAAACCGTTTATCTACTAAATAATCACACTTAATGTATTATATGTAACTAAGAGAGAGGTCACTAATCATCCAGTTGGCTATATACGAAACAAATTCTTGGTGTTGCGGCTTAATAAGTTAATAAGAGGGAAAAAAACATGTTTTTTCCTCTCAATGTTGACTAAAATGAGAGTAAAAGTAGCATTAACGGTCCTGTAGCGGCTGTAAAATCATCGCGCTGTTAATAAAGTTTTGAATGCTAGGCTGTCGACACCAATGACGTGTAATTCAAGCGACTGCACCGCGCGCTGTTTGGAGGGAGGAAGAAGCGTTCAGTGGATTACGGGTCAGCCCGCTCATACGGTGGGAGAAGTAGGTATTTCTTGGCTGTAGGACCGTCCGGGGCACCACGACAGGCATGTTTAGTCCCCGCAACGCCCTGAACTCCGCTCGTCGGGGGCCGGACGTGGCCACCGGGAGGAAGAGCCTGTCCGGGCCGGCGGCCAGCCTGTTGTTCTCCCCGCGGAAAACGCCTCTGTCGGCGAGGTGCGTGGACATACAGAATAACGTAGTCTGTCATTGAACACATCTGCTAAGTGGTTTGGAGTCTGTCCTATCTGTGGCCTATTAAGGACTCACTTTATGACTGTACAGATGTTAATTTCTGCCACCTCACTGAAACATTCCAACGCAGGCCTCATTAACAGTACAGATTGAGTGAAACTGTCACTTGTTGCTCAGTAGTTAGATATTGGCAGAAAGAATTAGTTGGCCGTCTTAATGTGTGACGTCTCTCTCACAGGTCCACTCCCACGCGGGTTCAGACCCACTCAGCTGCAGAATCCCTCAGCTATGACGTGAGGACGTTTGGCTCATCCCTGCCCGTCAAAGTCATGGAGGCCCTGACCATGGCTGACGGTAAGGAAAACCTCTTTTTGTGAGCCTAGAGGTGCTGTTAGCTAGCCACATCTAATGCCGAATAACAAGAACAAATGGTGGCCTAAACACATTTGCTCTCATTGTTCTCGTCACATCCAGTGGACGTGGTCCAAATCGACATTGTATTTGGGCCTTTACGCTTTGTCCGCCCCCACAAGGCTTCCCTAAACCGTTTAAAAGCTGAGCTGAGATATTTTTGGTCAGGTTTGACCCATACACCTCATGCCACAATCCAATCGAAATGTTTCATAAAAATGCATAAAAAATGCCTGATTTTTTTATGCAATATACTTATCTTTTGTGTTGTAAATGTGCCATTGTGTCGCCACTAAACCACTCTGTGTGTGTGTTTGTCTATGAATCCAGCTGATGACCAGATCTCAGTGAAGGTGAACGAAAGCGGCTGGGCATGGATGGTTTGTGGAGAGAGGGTGATCATCTGGAAGATCTGTCAGACTCCTGTAGCCAAGGTACACACCGGCCTGGTTTCATGATGCCTGGAGAAACATACTGGTTTTCCGGCTGTCATGTGTACTGGTATGATGTGTCTGTGAATAAGAGACAAGCAACAGAAGGAAAATGGAGGCTGTTTCTGCTTTTGCTTGCATTTCTTCCTCTGTTTATGACAGATTAGGGCTGTGAAGGGATAGTTAGTGCTATCCCAGGCTGAGATGTGACCAAACGCATCCATAAACTCCCAAACTGAGCTCAGGGTTTTCCCGCAGCTGTCGGTGTGCAAGATGCTACAACTGCCCAGCAGCGACTACAACTACACGGCAGACCTGGTGGCTGTGACCTCCCCCGCCTCTCTGGACGTGGCCCCCGTTCAGTCCATTTCCGTGCTGGCGCTGGCTGCGGAGGGTACAGCTCGCTTCTGGCCAAGCCTGGCCCACGAGGGCAACTACACCGATTTGGATTTGGACTTTGGAGATCTCTGCAACTTTGTGGTCGCTGTCAGAGTGAGTAAACCCCTCAGAAAGTCTGAGTTATCCAATGAAAGTTTAATTTGACATTGATTTTTGATGGTTCTTCTGATAAAACAGCTCATTGTAAATTCGTTTTCCGACCTGGTTTCTTCGCCTTTGGTATTAATTTGCACTTGTGACTCTTCTCTCCCAGGGCGGAAGCTTCGTCCTTTCATCGGTCAAGAATCAGATGTTCAGAGCAAGTGCCGACTCCTCCGGGAAGCTGCAGTACCGGCCCCTGCAGCAGGGTCAGGGCATGCTGTCTGGCATCGGCCGCCGTGTGTCCAGCCTGTTTGGCATCCTCTCCCCTCCAGCCAACGACACAGTGGGTTCTTAGAAGTGACTCTTTAGTCCCATTTGAGGTCGTTCTGTGTTCACCGTGGCTCAACTTAATATTGACAAGAGAAGGCAGAGAGGTTCTGGTTCTCTGCTGGTGGTTCAGAGTGTCAGAGAGCATTTTTACTGCAGACTGTGTTGGGGTTCTCAGCCGTGTTGTTTGCTCAGCTCCACAGTGTGCTGTGGGACCCAGAAACCAGCGGCCTGTACACACTCACCTCCTCCGGTCTGAGTAAGTGGGAGGTGGACGACGGCTCCGAGCACCAGATCTTCAGTTGGGACACCCGCAGAGCTCTGACCGAAAGCATCACCGATTCGATTTGGGTAAGCGCCGACTCCTGCAACCACGCGACGGCACACACAATATCAGTGTCACTACAATGGAGCTGAAGAGTTTTTGTTATTGACTACTGTAGCAGAAATCTCCATTTTAATAAAGACACGGTGAAAAAAACAAGTTAGATAAAAAGATTGGATGGTCCACGTTAAAGGACAGAAAGAGCACATCTGAGAAAGTAAGAAAACAAAGAGGAGGGACCTGAGGAATAACTGAAGATTGAATTAGTTCAGGCCCAGTTCCAAACAGTGGTCACAGCTACATGCACGCTATAAAGTGACCACAGTATGGAAGAAACTCTCCAAGAACCTTTCCATTCACTGATAGGTCAGACCTTATTTAGATGACAGTCAAATGTTAAGTCATATCTCAGTTGAGAAAGAAAGGAATATATTTTAAAGGCTCCTACATTTCCCTTCTTCACTTTCCTGGGGAAATTAAAGATTTGAACAAATGAAGTAAAGATTACACTAACTGGCTTTTATCTTTGAGCGTAACCCCCACAGTTAGTTGTTCTAAGAAAATGCAAAACTGTGGCAAGCCAGTCACACAGATAAGGAAAAACTCTTTTGGTGATTGAATCGAATCTACACTGACATGGAGGGTAGCAAGGTCGATATTTGGTTGGCAGCATGCCAGTCACCTTAATATCAAAGGCGCTCAGTGGAGCCTTTATTGTTTGCTGAGCTATTTTTGATGTGTACAGATACATGTAGTACTTACTGAAGACACACATGAGAAGAGCGACATCTTCAGGATGCTGTAAAGAAGAGACAGGGATTTCTGCTGTGTGGACAAGTGTTCCCCTTATTGTGGCCCTCATATTTCCAGCTTGGCTAGTTAATCTCTGTACCTGATTTCTGTTTTAAAATCGGTTTAAATCAAACTTACTTAGGAATCCTTTTTCTTATCAAATGGTCAGTGAAGTTGTGTAAAACCACCGTCATGGTCGTGCCGGCTGTTCCTTTCTCCAGGGGTCAGAGAGCAACTACGAGGAGATGAAGGAGGGGGCGAACGTGGCCTACCTGGACATGAAGCTCGGCCAGTGAGTGTGCTCATCTGTATCAGAGCGGGTGGGAGCTGGACAGACGCAGGCTCACATGGTCTTAAAGACAGTTACAACCATTTCTGTTCAAGAAACACTTGAGAGGCTGTCTCCCAGTTTTATCTGGCTTTGTTCATATTAAGCTATGGTATAAAATTATCATTTTTTACAACAGAAAAGACTAAGCACACTGAGATTGTTTCCCTATAGCCATGTTGCTTAGGATGTGGATGCTGAATAGAGCTGAGATGAGAAATTAATTGGTCTGCTGCTAGTTTTTCAATAATTTTAGTCATGAGAGGAAAATGCTTATTAGTCTATAGTTTTGACGAATTGAAAATGGGCCCAGCTGGATTCTGTACTCCAATATCTGCATTAAATAGTCAAAAACAGATTTTAATTAAGAATCACTATTTAAGTTTTTGACCTGCCAAGCGCCACAAAAAAGGCAAAAAGTGTATTTTTTTTATTACTTACTGCACTTTGAAGTTCATTCTTGGATTAAAACTATTTCCCAATGCATTCCGTCTGTGTCAAAGCCTCTGCTGTGTGCCCTCAGAGCTGGCCTGGTGGTGTCGGCGGCAGCCTGGAACCCGTCGGACACCCCCTGCCTGGCCTACTTCTGCCTGGTCACCCTGCAGGATAACGGGGCCTCCATTAGTGAGCAGTTCACCGTAGAGGTCACAAAGTTTAACTGTCCATTCCAGGTCAGTCCCAGTCCTCATGTTGCAGAGAGCCATCCACAATGCAGTAGTATGAATATCCAGATCTTCATTTATAAAGAAGACCATGTATCTTCAATAACATAATAACATAGTAATAATAAAAGAACGCATGGTTTTATAAATCTGGATTTTGTTTGGCCCACGCCATTTTTGGCTTTGGGACACTTTTAGTATGGATCCTATGCAATGTTTTCCGAATGAGACCCTGATCACCAGCAAGAAGTGTATATGTTTTAGAAAACAAATCGGACAGTGCCTTGAGCAATAGCAGGGGAATTCCATTCTCCAAAAGTTGAATGGATTCCAATAGCCCAGATAAGTAGATATTAGCAAGTAGTGTTAATGTCTTGTGGTTCACAGCATAACTTGGTGTGCTACGATGTGTGTACTTGTTTCAGAGCGAGGAGGCCCTGCTGGCCACGCGACTGGTGATGCCCCCTTCCCCCGGCTCCACCGCCTTCCTGTACAACCAGGAACTGGTGTTTGCGTGCTCAACGGGCACCAGCAGGGGAGCGCTGCCCGATGAGAAGATCAGTTTTAACTCAGCAGGTGAGTTGCTTGCTCCCAGTTTGGAAGATCTCCAGCTCATGAAGTCAACAACATAAGTGTGCGTATAGGTCTCAGGCCCGATGCCCATCGTCCAAGCAAACCCAAAGAATGAGATCAATCTACGCTGACATCTGTCTCTTTAGGTGACGGCGTCTATGGAGGCGGCTGCTGTGCCAACCTGCCCGTATTTTTCTCCCAGAAGAGCGGCCTGGTTGCGGTGGTGGCCAAAGAGACGGCGTCCATCCTGCCAGAGACCATGGAGGACTCGCTGTGCTCTTCACTGGCTGCAGCCCCAGAGGTAAACCTGCCCCAGGACACCCGCACGGTCCTGCATTTGATCAGCAGTCAGCCCTTTTAAGTCGCGCCTGTAGTTATAGGGAGAAATGCCAGTGAGCCATGTTTTGTGTCTGTTAAAGGTTTCTGTCATGGAGACTCCAGTCCGAGGAGAGCCTGTAGCCCAGGAGGACAAGACAAAACTCCTAAAAGCTGCCTTCCTGCAGTTCTGTCGGTACGTTCTTTGAAAAAGGTCCCGTCTGTCTTATAACAGGGCATCTGAACCAAAGCAAAGCAGACCAACATGATCCTTGTAGGTCTGTCCATCACCATTTAAAGCTCCACTTCTACAATAGGTTGTACTTCTCAGTATTGTATATTATCTCTAATCCCTGGAAAACTGTTTGATTGGACTAAAGTCTTGAATCCAGTGTTGTCCGTCCATCCCTTGTCTTCTACTTATCCAAACCCAAGTTATAGAGGTGACAGGTTGAAAAGAAAACCTGCACAACCCTCTCCACCACTTCCACCTGGAGGATCGTAGTGCTTTCTAAGCCAGGATGGAATATATAATCCCTCAGATGTCTCTGGTTCTGATCCAGGGGGGCCTCCTCCCAGTTAGATGTGCCTGAAAGACCTCCAAAGGGAGGCATCTCAACCAGACGAACCTCCTCTTTGACTCCTGTCTATGTGGATAAGCAGTGGCTCAGATCTGAGTTCCCTTTAAAGCTCCTCCCAGGTTCCAGTGGGCCACATGGTGAAGAGCAAGGCTCTGAACCCCAAGTTTTCCACCCAGTGTGTGAATGGCACGTAGCGTAAAGGTCCATTCACTGTATGACTCACATTTCTTCCAAATGGTAATAATCTGTATGCACGTTAAACAACATTACCGCCAACTTCATGACAAAATCCTAAAAACACGACTTTGACCGATTAATAAACGATACCCTTGTCCCTGTTTTGTCAGAAACGACCTAATGGGAGCTCAGAGCATCACAGATGAGCTCTTCCCTGCCGACGGCGATGGAGAGGAGGGAGCAGACTTGGACGGCATCGTGACCCAGATCAACCTGGACTTGGTGGACGACTACCCGGCCTCAGATCCTCGCTGGGCCGAGTCTGTCCCTGACGGTGAGCAAAGAGCTGATCAGCACCTCAATAGCAGAATCCCGAAAATAGCATTTTTTTAATTTGCTACTGTAAAAGAAAGTCTTTGGAGTTGCAGGCAGGGCAACTCTCTGTGAGCAACTTTGTGTTGTATCTGGTTTCTGGTCCGTTCAGAGTGCGCTGGGTTTCCTCTTACCTCCCTTATCATCCTCCACCAACTGGAGGACAAGATGAAGGCTCACGGTTGCTTCATGGACTTTCTCCTCCAGGTAAAAACACTGACAACTTTGGTTGTGTACATTAGGCTTTTCCCGATCCGATATTTGGATCGGATCGGCCGCCGATATTCGCAAAAAAATGCGTATTGGCCGGCATGAGAAACTGCAGATCCAGGATTGAGATTCTTTTTTTTTTTTTAAGTCCGATCCCACACGAGCATTAGCATCTCCTAACCCACAGGTCTGTGTCCTAACCATTAAGTTGTTCTAAGCGTAAACCCCTATTCAACATGAGTCTGACAACTAAGTAAGTAACTTTAAACTTTAATAAATGCTCTGATAGGCCGGTATCAGATCAGAAATTAAAAAAGCTGGATCGGGACATCCCTAGTGTACGTCGATACAAAGTCAGGATTCAGCACAGCCCTTTGTGTGTTATATTTTGAATTCATACTGGATTTTTCTTGGATACGCGGTGCCATTTCTGGGCTTTTTCCCGAGTGTTTGTTTCCCCGACGGCTCTGATTTTTCGCCCTCTCCCGTCAGGTGGGTCTGCTGGACCGGCTCAGCCAGGCGACGGTGCGCTCGGCCCCGATGGCCACGCGCCTGCTGCTGTGCGAGCACGCCGAGAAGCTGCAGGCGGCCATGGTGCTGAAGAACTACCACACCAAGCACGGCGAGCTGGTGAACCGGGCCATCGGCGCGGCGGTGCAGGCCGCCGCCTCGGTGCCGCCCAGCCTCACCGTGGCCGACGTCTTCTTCAGAGAGGTGCGTGTCTGCGCGGCGCGGGAGGAGCCGGGGAGATGAGATCGGAAGGGGGGGGCTCACTTGTCGCCCCCGGGGCTTTTCGCAGGTGTCGCAGATCTCCTCCGTGTTCGACTGCCTGCTGGAGGAGGTGGAGCAGGGCCTAAAGGAGGGCCCGGCTGACTCCGTGCAGTCGGCCGAGGTGGTCCTCACGGTCAACAACATCATCAAGGTAAAAACCCCTGAGAGCAAAGAGCCATGAGATGATGATTTTCTTGAACTGCGGTGATGTTTTGGAGTGCTGTGTGCGTGCAGGACATGCTCCAGGCTGCTGGCCAGTACAGGGAGACAAAGGCTTCCGTGTACAGAGCCCCTGAAAATGCCGCCCCAGAGCCCGAGTATGTGCCATGGACAGGTAATCCCACTTCATCCCTACAACAACCAAAGCCCGTTAACCAGTGATGGCAAGATGAAGCTACATAAAGCACTGAAGCGTTCCATCCAATTGGTTCACTCGTGTTTAAGCTTAGGGGTTTCATTTGCTTTATTGTGCCATCAAGTGGACAATAAATGTAAACCGTACAGTGTGATTCTAATGAGACTGGCTTGTCTGAAGCATTGAATTAATAATCAATGATGTTTGTGATGCTGCCGTCCAGGGTGTACCCAGCCTCTCCCCATTAGCTACTGGGATAGGCTCCATTAGGGGATCAGCGGTTACCATAATGTATGGATGGATGTTTGTGATGCTTACACATAAATTATAAACTTTTATATGGTGTCTGTCTTTATGATACAATGACAGGGAAGCTTGAACAGATCGCTAACAAACTCGTAATTAAGTCCCAAGTCCACAAAATGTGAGGGGTGGAGATTCACATCACCAACCGTTATCAGTTTTCGTTCATGAGCCGCAGCGGTAACATGGAAATATGATGACCACTGGTGCCCGCGCCTCTTCCCTCCAGCGTCGGGCGGCGTCCGCACCGTCATCTCCCGCCAGCACGACCTCATCCTGCGCTCGGTCTACCCGCTGGCCGACTCGCAGTTGCGCGGCGTCCTGTGCGAGCAGCTGGTGGCGCTGCTGGACATCTACCTGGGCGGCTACGTGGCCCAGCTCACCTCCCTGCAGCAGCAGCAGAGGCCCACGGGGGCCCAGCAGGAACGCTACAACAGTCTGGAGATGGAATACAGCCAGCGGCGCTCCGAGCTGCTGACCCCTCTGCGTGAGTAGGCCCAAATGCACCCAGTGGAAATGTCATTAAAAGGCACTTTGCTCCAAGCTGCCCATTTTCTGTGTGCTTTTTCTTTTTTTTCGTGGTCATAATTGGGACTGTGTGTTTGCGGTGTGTTTCAGTGGAGCTGGGCCAGTACCAGTGGGTGGCGGCGCTGGCCGAGAAGTACTGCGACTTCGACATTCTGGTCCAGATGTGCGAGCAGACGGACAACCAGAGCCGCCTGCAGCACTACATGGCCAAGTTTGCTGAGCAGGTGCTGTGCTGTAAACGTGTTATTGCTAACATCTGCACAGCAGTCTGTGCTCACCTAAAAGAATGTTAAAAATGTCCCTTTACATTGGAATATAACAATCCCAAACTGCCTTGAGATATTTAATTTAATTTGACTATCAAAAATACATTTACGGATTCAGAGAAGCCGGGGTATGAATGACCCAGGAACACCTATAGAGTGCATAAGGACATAAGCTCGTGCATACATTTCTTATGTGCATGAACTGATGTGCCTTCCAGAAAGTAAACAACCATTGATTTTGGAACCTCTGTTAAAATAACTTATAACCATGACTTACACGATTAAAAGCTTTCAAAGCATCAGTTAAATTACATAAAAAAATATAGAGGTGTGCTTATTGTACAAATGTTAAATCTCCTATAAGGCAAAGATATACAAATCTGTTAAGTTGTAAAGCCAAACTGCTTGTCAGAAGTGAAGAGGGAATGCTCCATCCTGTTCATCTGAGTCCTCTCCGAGATATTAGATAAAGCACTAAAGTGATGGGACAATCACAATTTACCATCATTATCATTTCTAATAGTAACTAACATAACAGGTAGAACTGCCATGGTATGAAAAAACCCAGTGAGACACAGGGATGGCAAAAGATTTTTTTTTTTTTTGCTTGAACTTTGAAACACTCTGCAGACATGTCAGCCGTCTCCCTTAGCCTCTTCATTTTCTTGAATTTGGTTGTATGAAACTCCCATTTTTATGATTAGTGAACCAATAATGTAGTTTGCCTTGGAGTGTCTAGCGCATGAAAACATCTGTTTATTTGGATTACATAAAGCTTTGGTTTCATTTCATTTTCAAAATGAGCGGAGATGGAGCTAAAACACGAAATGCTTTTGTTCAGCTGGAGCCACTCTGACTTCGCTCTCGTTCTTCAGAACTTTGCCGACTTCCTGTTTCGCTGGTACATGGAGAAGGGGAAAAGGGGGAAGCTGCTGTCCCAGCCGGCTGCCCAGCACCAGCAGCTGGCCAGCTTCCTGCAGTCGCACCAGCACCTGAGCTGGCTGCACCACATCCACATCCATGACTACCAGAGTGTAGGTAACACACACACACACATCTCCTCACCTCACACTAAAACTTCTCACAGGTACCTTTTATCAGGCTTGTCTTGTTGTTGGCTATTCTCTGCTTTTTCAAAAGGAAATCTGAGGCTTCAGTTGGTCTGGGTTTGACAAAAAGATTTATCTTAGGAAGTTCCCTGTATTCATGACATATTTCACTGAGCTGTATATGGATAATGCCTCTGATTCTCCAAGCTCATGATCACAGATTGTTATTTTCATTGGAAAAACATCACAATTAGGTCAGAAGAGCCGTTTTATCGAGGCCTTTTTCTTTCCATTAGTTCTAACCAGCACATGAGAGGAAAATCTGTCATTTAGGGGTCCATTAGAAAATAATCCGGAAGCCGGATGTTGTGTCTGTGCAGGCCCACCGGACTCTGTACAGCCAGGCCAACATGGAGACGCGTTACTTTGTGAAGAAGAAGACCCTGCTGGCTCTCAGTAAGCTGACCGCGCTGGCCTCAGACCTGCCCGAGGACAAGCTCAACGAGCAGATTGATGGTAAAAACACAAACTAAATGTTCAACGTTTCAATAATCCTAAAAACACAACTGCATGAGAACCGTTTCCATCAGAGATGCTGTTTTAATCGGCACCACTTTGAATGAAGGATCCGATTTAAGCCCCTTTACACAACATTAAGGCGTTGCAAATGGAAAAGTAAATTTCTTAAATTCAGCTAAACTGCCATTCTCTGATACCAGTGACTTTGACGAGGCGGCTGTGTGAACGATTGCCCACATCTCCATTCAAATGCCATTTCTCCTGCTCTTCCTGGTAGATCCTGACACTTCCAACAGCTAAATGAGCACCTTTACTCCCCCGGTATTGTTTGGGTGTAAACTCATGGGTGTGCCACCCAAAATGGCGGCCCATGGATCATTTGTGTTGCTAGTCGGCTGTAGTTTGGCCCTAACTGGCACACCCTAACCTAGGTAATCCTGTTTGTTCTGTGTAAAGACAGATAGGTTGACCAGCTCTGCGTGTGGGTGCACATGAGCTGGCTTCATTCATTCCTCAACGAATATCCAGACAGGATGTAACATCCTTTAAACGCACGACCCCCTCGAGGGTGATTTAGGTCACTCAAACTCGGCCTGGAAGCGCTTTGATTTTTGCGGTTTGTGTGTTTGGCCAGATATTGTGGAACAGGAGCGCTTCCTGCTTCATCAGGAGACTCTGCCCAGACAGCTGCTGGAGGAGAAAGAGCAGAACCCAGACACCATGCCTCTGCTCTCGGCTCACAACCTCATACAGGTTAGAACAACCTGCACACACACACCAGACGCAGCGTGGGCAAAGAATAGATGGGGGGAGCAGATTCTGATGACTCTTTAGACACATTTAGGGACAAGCCGGTCTTTTTGCGGGATTCCTAACCCATTATACAGATCATTTCCACAATTTGAGCTATTATCTGAACTCATTTAACAAAAATAGAATGGCAAGTAGCAGGTTCCGTGGTTTGATTGAATCCAACTCGATAGCCAGGAGGAGAGAAGTCCAAATGAAGAAGTTATTGGACTTTTAAAAGCCGTGAAAAAAACTGAGAGGTCTCCTTTGTCTCGAGCAGCTGTACATCAGCGACGACAACAGGCGGGCCAACGAGTACGACTTCAAAAAGGCTCTGGACCTGCTGGAGTACATCGAGGAGGTAAAGTCCGGCCGCACTCCGCGGGCCGCCCAAGGGCCAGAGCCGCGCGGCTAAAGCCCACTCTCTTGCAGGAGGACGCCGTGGACACCAACGCGCTCAAATGCGAGATCTTCGGCAAAGCGCTCCGGAGGGACGAGTAAGCTCTATTTTTCTGTTCAGCCACGACCGGAAGACCGAGGCTTTGCTCAAAGCAGAGCGGCTCCGGCTACCATTGGCTAACATTGGCTAGCATCTGCTGTGCTGCTTCAGCCATGATGTCTTTAGGATTTGTGTAAGAATCGTTGGAAATGTGATTCAGGGTCTACTCTGTGGTCTGACCATCTTAACTTCCTCTCAGCTGGTCCTCCGCCGACGGGAATGACAACCCTCTGGACGCAGCCAAGGACAGCATCTTTGTCAAGATCCTCCTGAAACTCATTCAAGAAGGTGAGAAACATCCACCCACTCTAAACAACAAATCATCACATTCTCAGTCTGAGGCTCAGATCGAGCATCTCGAGGATATGGAGATATTTACTTTTTAGATAATTGGGATTCGCACAAACATCTCCAGCTAATAAACAACAAGAGACCATCTCAGGCTAACAGTCTGGATTCTTATGAACCGAAAAGTGTCTAATTAATCTCTGGATTATAAAGGTCAGGAGCTTTATTGAACCGCGTAAGTTTGTGAGACATTAATATGCACACATTGCTAAGATGTACATTCAAAATCGACCTAACGTCGATAGCCAGACACGTGTTCGGTTTCCTCACGTTGGGCTTTGGATTGTGTGGCGTGGGGGGGTCGCTCTGGGATATTGACCATTAGAAAATGAACCCTCTGTCCTCCAGGTGTTCCTCTGGACACGTACCTGCCGGACGTCAAAGAGCTGCTGGAGCTGGACGACCTGAGCAGCTTTAGATCAAAGCCCTATTTTGAGTTCGTCCTTCGAGCTAATTATGAACATTATCTTCAAGTTCAGATGTGACGACTCGGAAGATTTGTTCTCCAGCAAAGCTTACGGCCCTTCATACTTCACATTTAAGTGTGCTTTTTTCTAAATAAATACACTATTTCCATATCCTGTGATGTTTTTGTTTTCCTATCTAAGCCTCCAGGCTCCTGATATTAGCTCAATGTTTCCTTCCTTAATTAGCTGATATGGTTCTAAAGCTGTCACAGTCACAAAGATGAATTATTTTCTGTAATGGGATCGTTTAAACTTCAATCTTCAGACCTTCTGAATCAGCACCTAGTCAGAGCCAGAAAGACCTCCGAGGCTGCCACCGTTAGTCAGCACTCCCTCCTGTGGGGCGATAAGGGACAGATTCTGGTTTTAAATAGGCCTGGCCTCCTTAGCTGACAGAGATGCTCCACTTTTCCGACTACGGAGGCTGCAGGCGGCTCTCAGGGTCCTTCTCTCAATCTGGAACCTGATTCTCTGCCTCTTAGGAAGTGTCCTTATAGACCTCACACACACCTGAACTGAACATTGTCAGAAATAGATTTATTCTACCTTTTTAAAACAAATCTTTTTTTAATCATGCCGTTGTTAATTTTAAACTCATTTATTTAAGTCCATTTTTGTGATGAGGCTTCAACAAGATGTTTTTGGTTAGGACTGAACTTTGTGGTTTTAGTTTAGGCAATCGTTTTTTACCTTTAAGAAATCCTGTAAGTTTTAAGTGGAACCAACCTTCAGGTTCACTTTGCTCCAAGTTAACAGCTTTAAATTTAACTGATTTTAGTTTCAATATTTGTTTAAAACGCAAAGGGGACGGTCACAAACGGACAGTTGGTCTTGATTTCTTTTTTAAAAGTACAGATGTGTTGAATGGATAGATTGCATCCTTTTAAACAGACTAGTTGCCACAGGGGAAGCCTGCATCCATCCTCAGTCTAAAAATACAAAAAGAATATTCCGCCACCGGCATTATAGAGTCTGCTGGTAAAATGGACTGATGATGTGGGTGTGTGTGTGTGTCAGTACTCTGAAAATGTTCCACTACAAGAACTAGAGAAAACCAAAAGGATAAAGTGACCATACACTGGAGGAAAGGAAGTGGAAGTAAAAGGGAACTTGAATGTTTGCATTGAACTGTGAGAAAACACAAGTACAGCAAAGGCATGAATAAAGAAAATTAACTGTAACAAATTTTGAATTAAAACTAATAGCAGACAAATGTAAGTATTACCTACAAACATCTCATGGTACAATGAAAATAGGAGTTGGAAGGACGTGATCTTAATTTAAAAAAAAATCAGATGAATACAAACATTTACTGGCAAAGCTTAATTGCCACAAAGCAGCTTATTCCGGGAAGTGACTACTCCTCTACCACATTTCTTAAATTCATTTGTTGGAGAACAAGGAAACTGTCCAAAACCTGCAGGACCAGAGAGGTTAGGATAGGAAGCTTTCCTTTTATTTTATTTTGGATTC
Source organism: Menidia menidia (assembly GCA_907169785.1). Taxonomy (NCBI): domain Eukaryota; kingdom Metazoa; phylum Chordata; class Actinopteri; order Atheriniformes; family Atherinopsidae; genus Menidia; species Menidia menidia. Next base: position 2,006,260 of record CAJRST010017779.1, on the reverse strand, counting down.
CTGGATCTGCCCAGCTGAGGTAAATGTGGAGATCATTCATCCATAAAAGATCCCCAAGAATCCTCCTTAAATATGTTGCTGCTGATGGTTCGAATGCCTTTCTGGGTAAAGTGTGAAGGAGAGAGGTACTCCTGTCACCAGACATCTGCACAATGTCTGGTGATTGTGATTGTGACGACAGCTGAGTCGGTTTCGCCTCAACATCCATTTAAAGCTTCGTCTGACTCCCGTGGATCCCGACTCCTCCGTGGAGCCGGTTATTAGCTGGGTAAACACTGCTGGGCCTTTGGGCCGGTTTTCCCACACTGGAATGCCTCATCGGCCGGCAGCTGTCGGATATTTCAGAGGTCCAGAGCCTCTTCTTTCAAAAACAGAAGCCTCGATTTATATCAGCTTCTTTACAAACACTGATTCAGTCCTTGATTTAAAAAAATAACTGGGTCAATCTCAGGATATCAATCTGTATTTCTAAATGTTTCCTTCATCACAGACTTGTTTCGGATGCATGTCTTCAACACAGTTGCTTTTATGAAAAAGACAAAAAGGTCATTTAGGTTTTTTTTTTTGTATGTCAAGGAAGTGCCTAAATATTGAAATTAGTTTTTAGTTTGTGTAGCATCCCATTTGAAATTTACTCTCCATTTTTTCATCTGTCATGGTCATGGATACAATCTTTTTTAGCCACTTCAGTCCTGATTAAAACTTTAAAATGTAGATAATTATCTGGATTCTAACCCCTTAAATACCAGTTTGGTTGAATGGTGCTGAATGTAAACATTCCTGATAAATCAGTGTCTTATAAATATTTTTATCAGCCCTTGGTATTCAGGACACAAATGATATCAGTGTGTAGATAATTTTTTATTTAAGAGGTAAATTTCCTACACAATGGTTATAGTATGGATCCACATGGACAAGTATTAACAGAAAGATTTGGTGTTTAAAGGGGTTGGAACCCCTATAAAAAATTTTTTTTAACTTAAGTCAAAATGTATGTGAGTTAGGGTTTCATTTTTAAGCAAAATTGCCAAATGTGTTATTTTTAACTGTGAATACCAATTATATGGTCTAATAGTCTTTACCCTCAGAACTGGACAACTAGCATCTTTCCAGTGCGTTTTTGAGTTGTGTGAAACTTTTTTTTCTTTAGATTAATTCAACTTTGTGGGGTTGTTTATTCGTCCCAGGTTGTCAGCTTCAGCTATAATCTGGTTATTTGCCCCAACTATTTAGAATATTTCATTCAAACATAACTGAAAAACGCGCTGTTTGGGTGGGAGTGTGTGTCAGTCGGGGGGGCTCGCGCGGCTCCGCGTGGACCCTGTGTCCATACACGGGCTCGTGCGCTCCGTGCCGGAGCCGCTCGTGCATCCTCGCCATATATGTACCGGCCGGCGCGCGAGCCTCTGCGTGCCTGCCCGCGCGGCGAACCTCGCGCGCGACCAAATATGGACGAAGGGCCGGTCGAATTCCTGTGGAATACTCGGACATTCCGAAGGACTCAACGAGGCCTGCGGAGGAGAGGGCGTATAAAAGAACCCCGGCGGTTTCCCTGTCGGTTACCCCCAAAAGCTGGAGGCAGCAGCGGCTCGACACCTCCCTGACAGCCCCGGACAGGCGGAGGTAAGCGGCCCGGAGGAGCTGGGTAGCTAGGTGGATGGAGGATGGGGGGGGCGAAGGGGAGGGTCGACCCACTCGGAGTTAATAGTTTCTGGCTCGTTGTTTGGGACGCAGGAGAAGAGCAGATGGAGAATAATCCGCGCTAAGTGGTCAACTAATGGCTGCTGGCAGAGAACCGAAGTCTGCATCGGTTCAGCTCCATAAAAAGAGAAAAAAAAGTTAGCTTTTGTTGTGACAGGCGGAGGAAAGTCTTCAGGGGAGCTGGCGCTGCTGCGTTTAAAGGCTGTCGGAACTATTTATTAGTTTCTCATAAATGACAGGGTTAAGCCCAATCAGTGCTCTTTAAACAATATTATGATTAAGAATCTGTCAATCATGTGATCTGAAAGTGAAAATTGGACAGCATGCAGAGTATTTCACAGATAGTTCCCAATAAATATATTAGACGGAGGCATTTGCATGTTATATTTGAAGCCACTAAACTAAAGAAACTGTCCTCTGTTGGTGAATGACACAGTCCAGAAGCTGCAGAGCTTGAGGGAGTTGTTCATCATGGCTGAGTATTCAGACGATGTTCTTTATGACATAAATATTCTTAGTGGTCTGTTTATATATAACAGCTTCTTGGTGTTTTTGTTGTGTTAGTTCAAAGCTGGAGACAGATCCACAGCTCATAGCATAATGGGAATTTTGTTTTAGAGCTGCCAAGATTAGTGAGCTGAATAATCTCGACCATTAACAGTTCAAACATCTCTCTTGAAGACGTTAGTCAGCAGCAGGATGCATACAGAGGCTGAACTAGATCAGCGACGTTATAGAAACACAAACCCAAAGCTCAGATTTGTGCGGATCTCCGTGTGAAACTCTGCTGAGTTTCCCTGCCCAACAGACTCCTCCTCAACCCCCTCTCCTGACGCAGAATCGGCAGACATGTGTGACGACGACGAGACCACCGCCCTGGTGTGCGACAACGGCTCCGGCTTGGTGAAGGCTGGCTTCGCTGGGGACGATGCTCCCAGGGCCGTGTTCCCCTCCATCGTCGGCCGCCCCCGTCACCAGGTACGGTGGAGCCACCGCACCACAGAAATTCAATTACATTTTATTTCTTTAGCGCCAAATCACAGCAACAGTTATCTCCCAGCGCTTTTCAAACCGAGCAGGTCTGAGTTATTTACAGAAGCCCAACAGTTCCTACCAAGAGCAAGCACTAGGCGACACAGGGAAGGAAAAACTTCCTTTTAAGAGGGAGAAACCTGGAGCAGAACCATGGCTCAGGGTGGGAGGCCATCTGCCTCGACCGGCTGGGGGTGAGTGAGAGAGGGAGCGCAAGAGAGAAAGAGGGGAGAGCAAGAGAGAGAGAGAGAGAGAGAGAAGGACAGAGGGAGCAGGGGGAGGCAGCCTACACAGTAACACATACACTGGATGAAAAATGGTAAAGATATTGATAGTAATGAAAATGATAGCAGTAATAGTAGCTATAAGACTATGAACATTGGTTGTAATTGTAGCAGAGTAAGAACAGGGGGGCAAAGGGAGACTTCCAACCACAGATCCAGAAAGAAATCGTTTGAAAGGAAACCCACATCCCTGTTTCTTTGCTCATTAGGTCTGTTTCCTGTCTGTATCTGTCGAATTAACTCTGTTCTGGATCTGATTTGAGCTTTTATTTCCACCTTTTCTGGATGTTTTCACCCTTTAAATCTGGCAGTAGAGCACAGTTTATCTGGATGAAGCTGTAAACTTCACTACACAGATAATATGCCAGTGTCAGATATGAACTGTCCCCCCCCTCACAGGGTGTGATGGTCGGCATGGGTCAGAAGGACTCCTACGTAGGCGACGAGGCCCAGAGCAAAAGGGGCATCCTGACCCTGAAGTACCCCATCGAGCACGGCATCATCACCAACTGGGACGACATGGAGAAGATCTGGCACCACACCTTCTACAACGAGCTGCGCGTGGCCCCCGAGGAGCACCCCACCCTGCTGACGGAGGCCCCGCTCAACCCCAAAGCCAACCGGGAGAAGATGACGCAGATCATGTTCGAGACCTTCAATGTACCCGCCATGTACGTGGCCATCCAGGCCGTGCTGTCCCTCTACGCCTCCGGCCGCACCACAGGTCAGTCGGAGCCTCACCGCGTGCACGCTCCCTCTCAGAGCTGGGAGAAAACAGATAAAATAACAGACCAATCCCCCCCCACCCCAGCTTTAAAGGTACACGGTGTAGGAATTTCTCCATCTAACGGTGTACTTCTATTCAAATGGGTATTACATGGGTCAAAAAGTGGTGACATCATGACTTCCGCATCATCCAGTTTTCTCTGGGTGATGAGGTTTCTATTCTAAAAAAAATGTTTATTTAAATTAATTAATTAGATTAATTGAAAAATTAATTAATCTAAAAGAAATTTCAGTCACTGGCTCTGAAGGAAAACGCGTTGTGGATTAGCTAGACAGGGAGACTAGTGCTTTATGTCCCTCTCTGCCATTACAGTTTTTCAAAATGGCGTATCGCCATGGAAACCTCCGTGAATTTACCCGTCTTGTGTACATAGAGATTGGAAATTCTTCACTTACACATTTAGAAACGTAGACAATGATTTTAGTTAATTAAATACTTAAAATACTACACTGCTCTGTGGCTGAAACTGTGCCTTCAGGGAGGTTTCCCGTGGCTGGTCACCCTGATTTTAAAAGTCTCCTCCGCCCCTCAGGTATCGTGCTGGACTCTGGTGACGGGGTGACCCACAACGTGCCCATCTACGAGGGCTACGCGCTTCCCCACGCCATCATGCGTCTGGACCTGGCCGGTCGGGATCTGACCGACTACCTCATGAAGATCCTGACAGAGCGCGGCTACTCCTTTGTCACCACAGGTAAAACCGGACCAGAAACAGGCCGTTCTGGTCGTTTTTTCCCCCTGTTTTCTGCTGTTCTCACCGATCCGTTCGGGGGTTTCCAGCCGAGCGTGAAATCGTGCGCGACATCAAGGAGAAGCTCTGCTACGTGGCTCTGGACTTCGAGAACGAGATGGCCACCGCCGCCTCCTCCTCCTCCCTGGAGAAGAGCTACGAGCTGCCCGACGGCCAGGTCATCACCATCGGCAACGAGCGCTTCCGCTGCCCGGAGACGCTCTTCCAGCCCTCCTTCATCGGTGCGTCGGCTGGTTGGAAACCGATTTCCTACCGAGGAGAAAGACGGCGAAGCTCTCACTTCATTTGAGCCTTTCTGTCGTGCTCCTGAACAGGGATGGAGTCGGCCGGCATCCACGAGACGGCCTACAACAGCATCATGAAGTGCGACATCGACATCCGGAAGGACTTGTACGCCAACAACGTGCTGTCCGGGGGCACCACCATGTACCCGGGCATCGCTGACCGCATGCAGAAGGAGATCACCGCTCTGGCTCCCAGCACCATGAAGATCAAGGTAAATACTAGTAGAGCATCAGCCCTCCTAACTGATACAAACAGTAAAGCAGATTAGATGAGAATGTCAGTGCTGTTTTATCTGAGACAGAAAAATCAACCAAAACCTTCACTCACTGAAGTATGTATTTTATGATATCAGTAAAAGAGGAAAGTAATTATTTACTCATTTTCTGCTCACAAATTAATTGAATCTGTCTTTAACCTGCAATTTTGAAGCAATTTCATGAAGTTAGATCAAATAAAAGCCAAAATAAAGCATGCTGGAAATCAACTGATAGAACAGAGAATAATACGTTTTTTTTCTGTGTGTAATTGTATGACATGAAAAGCTCTCTTATGACCAAATGTGGCGTCCTGTTTTCCCCGTGTGCAGATCATCGCTCCCCCCGAGCGTAAATATTCCGTTTGGATCGGCGGCTCCATTCTGGCCTCCCTCTCCACCTTCCAGCAGATGTGGATCAGCAAACAGGAGTACGACGAGGCCGGCCCCAGCATCGTCCACCGCAAGTGCTTCTAAACGCTGCCCCCGCAGGAGCTCCGGTTCAGGATCCAAACCGACGAGGTGCCATCTCCCAGAACCTTTGAAACAACATTTTCCCCCCGAGAAGATGCTTCTTTTCCACCAGCGGGGAGCGGGTAGCGCCTCACCTGTACATACTTATTTATTCCCTCTTGTATGGATGTGTCCAGTGTGTGTGTGTGTATGAATGTCTGACGAATGCAGATGAACGAATACAGAAAAAAAAAACACAAAAAGACCAAAAATGAAATGTGTCGTAACAAATAAAAGTAATGCTTTGTTTCCGACGACTGCTGTGTGCTACTTTTCAGACCGGCTCTTATCATGCCGTCCACGTCCAAGCAACCAATTTAATGGTCCCAGTTTTGAACCGACAGCATTCCACAGCCACAGACAGAAGAGGTCCTCTGGTGTGACCACGCTGAGCGTGCAGAAGTCAGTCATAACACACTCAGAACGTATAAAACATAGAAAATTAAAGGCTAAAGACTTATTACACAACTGTTAGAAATTAAGGAAAAGGTCAAACAGTCAAAGGCTTGCCCATTATTACTGATCAGTCACATTATCGGTTCAATTTTAAACTAATAAGTAAAGCCAGATAAACCATGTTTGACTTCAGAGGTCTTCAGGATGATCAAAGAATTTCTAAATAATATAAATTGCGACTGTGAGCCAAAACTCAACCACAGCATCTGAAATAAAAACACATGCACCAAAAAGTTATGAGCAGTTTGAATGAAAAGATCCACTCTGGAGCAGAGAGTCTCTCCTCTGTACTGCTGAAAGTCGTTCATTGGTTCAGTACCTCTCCTCCACCGTGCAGAGAGAGGCGGAGCACGCATGCGCAGCCTGCTCCCCGCATCTTAATGGAAAATCATATTTTGGTCTTTATTACTACGTTCGTGCACGTCCTCCACCCAAGCAGCCGTAAACACCAGCACAAACACACTAACACTAACACACCGGAAGAGGAAGAGGGGTCTTTCAGAATAAGAACCTGCTCTTTTTTGTCTGATGCCACTTTTGACTTGACATTCTACTTTCACCCCACATCATTTTAAAGGGAGTTTACATTAAAAGAAAATAATATTTGAATTGTTTTTATTCCTCCAACGGTACAAACGGTACGGTATGTCGGCCTGTTAGGTTTCTTATATTTCTCAGGATTATTTGGTATAGAAAATTAATTTCTTCATAGAATCAGGATATTTCAATTAACTGAATATATTGAAATGAAATGTATCTTGATCTGGTTTAGTCTGAAGAAAAACGTCATAGAATTGTTCATTTATGAGGAGGTCGGGCTTAGATCATACAAATGAAATCAGACCTTGTTTCAGTTGAGCTGATGGGCATTATTGTGAAGCCACAGCCGGAAGCCCCGTGAGGCTCTGCTGGCTCCGTGGAATCATCTGTCAGCGGGGCGATGCTCACCATCTGACGGCCGGAACCTCAGGCGGGGTCCAAAGAGCGAAGCCCCGGGGGGACGCAGATCAGGGTGAGTGAATGGACGTGGCACCTTTAAAAAAACGAATTTCGGTGTGTTTCCACCAGGCAGGTGGGGATGCTGGGGGCTGTGGACACGGCTGGAGCCTGTTTGCACACGGTCATCCATATCCAGACCCTTTATTTTATTGTTTTTTTCCTATTTACGCGCATGCATAATATTTATATGCATGCGTAATATTTATATACACGCATAAAATTTAATTTCCTGCAGTGTATTTTCCATCTGAAGTCCCTAAACGCGGGGGCGACTGAGGATTTTGAGCCCCCCCGAAGCCACGGACACAGCAAATGCGTTTGGTTTATGAGGAAAATGACACACTTTCTGTCATTTTAACAGCAAATAGATTATGAAGATACACACAGTTCTGTTTTTTAGTCTTTCATAAGACGTCGGACAGCTCAAAGAAGCGAATTGCTCATGTTCACCACAGGTTCCAGTTATGAAAACAGAAAATGACACAGAGGTTCCAGGTATGAGCACAGAAAATGACAGGTGTGTGTGTGTGCGTGTGTGTGTGCGGAAGGACTCCTGACCAAAATAGATGCTGCTCTGCTGTGAGTAAGAACTGTGCCATAGTCAATAGTAAAAGCTGTAAAGCTGTCGTAAGCCTCAATCCTCTGCTCAGAGGTAATCTGTGGAGGGAGGGGGGGGGCGGGGCTTACTCCAGGTGAACCGCACCTTTTGAGCTAAATCACCAGAACAAGGACCATGAATGAGATTGTGTTTGACTGGATTTAAATCCGTACTTTCCTACTACCAGGACTGGATTTGCTCACCCAAAACAGAAGACGTTTGCATGGAGATGGGTTGTAAGGGCTCAAATTCTGAGAGATTTAACGGGTTTTGGTGAGAGGTTAAAAGGGCTGAGGGACATTTTGAGGTTCATAAAAGGAAGTTTTTCCTTGCCTGTGTCGCCTAGTGCTTGCTCACGGTGGGAATTGTTGGGTTTCTGTAATTAACTTCAGAGTAGGGTCTGACCTGCTCTGTTTGGAAAGCGCTGTGAGACAACTGTTGTTGTGATGTGGCGCTGAATAAATAAAATTGAATTGAATTGATTTAAACAACAGGTTTCAAATCCGGAGTCAACTCAAAGTGCTCCGTTCAGTATGAGAACACCAAAAGGAGGAAACGGCCTCTGAGAGACTGTCGCTATGTGAACTGGACCTGATGGACATGTGAGCCACGGCGAAACCCGACCCACCGTCTCCTTTGTGCTGGAAGCATTGATAAGGTCTGTCTGAGGTTCTGATGGTGATCAGGTTACAGTTCTGCTCCCTGAACCCGGACTGGTTCCATAGAGGGGGGGTTTAATTATTTTATTCATCAGTATCCTTTAGGTTTTTTTTGGTCAACTGTATCCCAGAATTTAAGATTTGTCTCATTGGTGCTAATAGCCATTGGTGTTTTTTTTTTTTTCATCCACAGAGCTCTGGACCAAAGACGGACAATAGCCGGAACCATGGTGACTAAAAAGGTCAGGACGGAATACATGAAGAAGTTCAGGGACCCGAAGTGGGAGACTTTTTCGAAGTGTTACGAAGACTCTGTGAAGTATCGTCTGACCCGACGGGTGATGGAACACTCCCACCGGCCCTGGTTCTGGGAGGGCTGGGACAGCCGCTCGGACTCCAGCGGGTGGTCCACGCCGAGGATGGCCTGCAACAAGGTGGCCCCTCTCTCCCTCCCGCTGCCGCCCACGTCCTCGGAAGTCAAGCAGAGGCTTTTGGAGTCCAAGGCCCGCCCTGTGCCGGAGCAGATCTCTGAGGATGCGGGGGCCGAAGAAGCAAGGGAAGCTCCGGTTGTAGACCCTGTGCCGACCACAGGTGAGCAAATGTTGTCAGAAGTTATACACCAGAACTGGAAAAACTCAACAGAGTTTAGTTCTAAAACAGGGAGTCGATTTGGTTTTGGGACAAGTAACTTGTGAGTTGTTTGCCTTCTAGTAAATAGGGCAGATGACCATTATTGTATTAATATTCTTGCCTTCCCGCTCTACACCGTTCCAGCTCATGAAGCTATCATTCCGGTGTTGGCGACACTGATGACGTTGACCTAGTTATATTTAATTACAAATATGATTCTCCCCCTTTCTCAGGTAAAACACTCGTCAACAGAGAAGCTTGAGCTAAAACTAAAAACTGAAAGGGATGGAATGGTTCTCCAACAACAGAGCTAATGGGGCATTCATGAGTTGTGAAATACTGTTGGGGGGACGGGAGGCTGGAGACGAAAATCCTCGTACCTTTGGGCTTTCTAGTGTTAAAAAAACTACCCGGATTTAGCTCATCTCTGGGTTATTGTACATGACCTTTCAGAGCAGCTGTTTGGCCAAAAGGGAACATTTAAAAACGTAGACGCATTAGAGTGACTGAAAGCGTAAAAAGCAGGCAGATTTTGTGAGTACTTGTTAATCCAGCCGAATCCCAAATCAAGCTGCTCCCATGTTCAGATTTTGTCAGTCTGAAAGTGGGACTGAGAGTCAGGTCGGCTTAACTCAACTTCAGACTGCTGCTCTGCCTTTGAACTGCCAAAGGGGCACGATGTCGGACGGCTATCCTCTCACGTACGATGAGAGAAAGGTGAAGGCAGCAGCGAATTTTGAATGTCCTGAAACTGAGCAGCGATTGGCCGACCCGTGCGCATCCACAGGGAGAGCCTTTGTCGTAGCTCTGGGAGCTCGCATTAGATCAGGCTGGATCAGGCTGTTCCTGAAACAGCCAGGTCCCTAGATCCTGTTGCGGTCCCATGATTGCTCCAACACCCTCCTGACAGCCCTACGAATGGGCCTCCTACTGGCCTCCTAACAGGGCTCCCAACGGCTTCCTGGAGAAAAGTCGGGTTTAGTCAGTACGGTGTCATGGGTCACTCCAGGGCCAGTTTAGAGACCTGTTCCCTGTCAGTGTAAAACTGTCCCAGACTCGATTTACGACAAAGATCTGATACTGGATTTTGGTTCCTAAAGCGGAAAATGGAGACGGTGGCGCGAACGAGGCCGACAAAGCTCCCGTGAGCAGCAGCGGACCCTCAGATGACGCCGAGACGGACCGGGGGCCGGCCGACTCTTCCTCGGACGGGGAGCCGCCGAAGGCCGAGACCCAGAGACCCCGCCGCCGCCGCCGCACCCCCCAGTCAGAGCCGGGACGGCCCGACAGCTCCCACGACGACACGCCGGCCGTGCGGAAAAAGCCCCCGAGAGCCAAGAGCCAACCCCCGGTCAGCACCAAGGAGAGCCTGAGACCCCCCGGCCGACTGGACTGGACCGAGAGGCACGCTGAGGTAAGGCCGAAAACATCCATCCATCCATTTTCGTAAGCGCTTATTCCCTAATGGGTTCAAGTCCGAGGGGTAACCAGGACCTTTCTGGGTGGAGTCTGCATGTTCTGTGTCTGTGGGTTCTCTCCGGGTTCTCTGGCCTCCTCCCACCGTCCAAAAACCTGCATGTTAGGTCGATTGGACACTCCAAACTACCCTTAGGAGTGAGTGTGGTGGTTGTTCATGGTTGTGTGTCTCTATGTGGCACTGCGATGGACTGGCGGACCGTCCAGGGTGTACCTCGGGGATGCCCAAAGTCGGTCTTCGAGGGCTGCTGTCCTGCTGGTTTTTAGATGTTTTCCCTGCTTCAACACACCTGACACTGGTCAGGGTGCCCTCATGAGGATAGTGCAGACCCTTTGAACTGACCCACTTAATCAGAATCGGGTGTGTTGAAGCAGGGAAACTTCTAAAACCTGCAGGACGGAGGCCCTCGAAGACCAACTTAGGGCACCCCCGGGGTACACCCTGGATGGTCCGCCAGTCTATCGCAGGGCCACACAGAGACACACAACCGCAGACAACCACGCACACTCACCCCTAAGGGCAGTTTGGGACGTCCGATCGACCTAACACCTAACACGCAGTGGGAGAAAGCCGGAGAACCCGGAGAGAACCCACGCAGACACAGGGAGAACATGCGGAAAGGTCCCGGTTCCCCCTGGGATTTGAACCCAGCACCTTCTAGGTGTCCGGCAAAAGACAAGATGTTAGCTTACTCATTTGTCCATGCTCCACACAGCCCCCGTTTAGCCGGCTGTGCTCCCTTAGCCTGTCTTTTGTTATTTTGGCTCACAGACAACCAGAGCAGTGGCCGTGGTCACTCCTCCGCAGCCATTAATAATCCACCAAGCGGTGTGCTTTTCAGAAACAGACCTCTCTCTGGTTTCAGGCCCGGGCGCCCAGCGTGAGCGCGCCGCCCCGCCGGGAGGCCGACAAGCGCAGCTGCAACCCGGACCGCCGGCGCGCCCGATCGGCCGACCTGGACAAGGTCCGGCACTCGCAGCTAACGGTCGCGGATGACCGGTGGATGACGGAGTACATGCGCTGCTTCTCAGCCCGGCTCAGGTAGAGACGGGAGCCAAAGGTGTCTGTGGGATAAGAGGCCTCGGATCAGAGCAACACGGCTCAAAGTTAAGAAGTGGGCGGAGCCGCCTCTAGGGAAGGAAATGTACCACAGCACTGCTGCTGATAGGAAAAGGAGGAAAAGGATACGTTTGGTTTCTGCCACCATTTTCACGACAGCTTCTCTGTTTCTGCTTTTGGGACTAAACTCGTGAAAAGGGGAGTTTGCGTGTTGTTCCATTCTCTTAGCCCAGTGGTTCTTAACCTGTGATCTATCGAACCCTCAGGGGCTAATACTGTTAGCCCGATTCTTTAGTTCGAAACCTGAGAATAAACCAGAGTAGATCAAAAGTATAAAAATGACATGTATTAGGTCACAGGCAAAAAAACTCTCTCTGGGTCTCAGTCGGCAAAGAGCCCTGAGATCTGGGTGTGATGGGCATTGTCTCTTCAAAGGAGGACCTGACATAACCAAGTCCTATTGGCTAGTTAGCTCAGAGCATAAACAGGCCAGGTCCTAATTCATGCAGATTACATTGGAATGTGGTAACAAATGGTGTATGTGTGTGTGTGTTTACCTAAAGATGTGGATCTAATGCAACAGAAAAAGAAAAAGAGAATTTGTGGTTACAGCCAGAGACTTTAACACAAAACTATAGTTCTAAAAACAATAAGACAATCAGTAATTTACATGGATTATTTTATAGCATACAGTGCTAAAATAAGTAATTATAGCCACATTCTATCAATACTAAATGTGTCAGGCAAAAAAAGAAAATCCTGTCTGCATGATTGGGATGCAGTCCCAAGCTGAGCAACTCTCAAAAAATGTAGTTATTTAACAATGTTAAATTCTTTTAAAAAATCCAAATTTATTTTCAATTAGTAAAATTGTATTAATGATATTTTTGGGGGCTGAAATTCTTTTATTGGCCCGAAATAATTTTTGGGGGGTGCCAGAATAAAGTAATATGGTAATTTGTTGTGAGTTCATGCACTGTGTTGGTTTTGTTGATGTTCATGTACGGCTCATTTTGTGCACCCGTAAAATCATATTTTATCTATCACTAAAGATGGGTTCAGTGAATGAGTGTGTTAAGCTGGAGGGGTTCGGTACATCAAAAAAGGTTAAGAACCACTCTGTTAGGCTCACGGGGCTCTTCAGCCTCAGCTCTCAGTTGATTAGAAAACAGGAAAAAACAGGAACGAGCATCAGTCCCCGGCAGTCTGCGGCTCTCAGAGCTGAAGCCTGGACCACCAACAGGGGGGGGGGCTTCTTCGCTCACCACCCGAAGCTCTTTTTGGGTCATTTTGATCTATTAGAACGCTTAAACAACCCCTGGAACAGCTTCCCAACAACTGATCCCCTAGCCCACTTCTTTACTTTATTCCACATCATGTACAACAATATGGAGAACTAACTAGACAGCAGAGTCTCATGGGAAATGTTTGCAGTTTGGGGGTAAAATGCTCTTTTTAGAACAAATGTATATTTTTTACCAGACAAACTATGTAAAACATTTATGTTTAAGTGCCAGGCTTTGTTCATTTTATGGCACGTGCACATGTCTGGTTGAGCTGAATGAATCCCAAGAAGTCCCACAGTAACGAACAAACCACTGGAATTAGACTTTCTGAGTTTTTCTCCACACGCCCGTCAAGAATGTTCTTTATTTCTCACCTGGAAGAAAACACGTTTAGATTTTTGGGTTCTCGAGGCAGCTGAGTGTTTCCAATTCCAAAAGGCATTAGACCGGACCAAACGAGAATATTTTTGATATCTCAGTATTTTACATTCAGACTTCTAGATAAACAGAGACTACTGCCGGATGCTTTATGGAAACAGAAACCTTTATCAGATCAGAGCAGTATTTAATGTATGTGTTCACAGTAACAGTGGCAGCTTGCTGATGTCACTAAAAATGAAGCTCACTTCGTTTATTCGCGTGAATGTGGAACCGTTTTGCTATTTATTAGGTGTTTTTTTTTTCACGAGCATCTTTGGTTTGCCTTTAAAGCTTTAACACGGTGAAGTTTGAAACCGGACCACTAAATGTTTTTTGAGTCTGACGCAATGTTTTTTTTCGTCCTTTTTTGGCTCAGAGGAAGTTGTAATGTGCGTCAGATTTCAGGGTTTCCTCCGGCAGGTCGCAGAATTCAATTTTCAATTCAATTCAATTTTATTTATATAGCGCCACATCACAACAACAGTTGTCTCACAGCGCTTTCCAAACAGAGCAGGTCAGACCCTACTCTGAAGTAAACTACAGAAACCCAACAATTCCCACCATGAGCAAGCACTAGGCGACACAGGCAAGGAAAAACTTCCTTTTAACAGGCAGAAACCTCGAGCAGAACCATGGCTCAGGGTGGTTGAATGTCATAAGAAATCTGTGAGCGCTTGCTTGGAACCCTGAAATTAGCTTCCTGTGTTTGTGTCCTGAGGCGGGAATGTTGACGGACGATGTAGTAACTTGATTTTATTCTAAAAGCGTCGTGTACTTGACATTTAGATTTGAATATTATGCACCAGAAAGACAAACTGGCTACTAAAAAAAAGTTAAAGTTGAGAGTTTTTGATGTTGTGGTGAAGAAAAGAGTTTGAAATGTTATCGTTGTCGTAGGTGAAGATTGTAAAAGTGCGGTGGTGTCACTGTCATGCCTGGTGAACTGATCGGAGGGCTAATTGTTACGCACACGCTTCTGTTTTAAACCAAATGCTTCTTAAGTCACGGGGAATGCGTCCAGACTCCACAGCAGCTTTACCTCACCGCTCTGAATGTGCAGAAACCTTTTCTCCGTGTTTACCAGCGTTTTTTTCTTCTGCTCTCTGCTGGGAGACAAGAACCCCGGGGTGGTAGTTCCACCCTGGTCTGGAACTGGAGTTCAATCTTCTTTTCGAATACGAAAATCTTTTTCTTTCTAAAAATATCTGCATGTTATTTTTGGTTAACATTTGTTAATATTTCACATATAGGTAGGTAATATTTCCCTCTCGTTTTTAAAAACATCACTTGAGTAAATACACTGTAAGACATTCCTCCTCCAACAGTTTAGCTTTAGCTCTGATTTAATGGCAAAGAAATGTACATTTGTTTTGTAATAACTAGGAATAATTCATCTTAAAATATAAAAAAAGAAGAGAAATGATGTTTTCCATTAGATTGGATTATTAAAATCAACTTGTGTTAATAATTTAATTTAAATCTAAGCTAATTTAACTTCAGACCAAATATTGAGTGAACTTGTAACTTTACTTTTATTCTTTACTGATGCTGGTCATATTAAGATAAATGTCTAATCACATTCAGGGCTCAGTGGGGGTGGGGGGGGGGGGGGGGCTACAGTTGCTCTTCATTTAGACTCCCTGAGTCCTAATCGTAACAAGAAGGTAGACGGTTGTGGGGTTTTTGTTCAGACAATCAAAAGAGAGTGTTTGATAAAGGTAGAAAAAGAAAAGAAAATACAAAGGCTTTGGAGAAAGTGCCGTTTCCTGCCGTTATCCCTCCACAGAAGCTAATATTTATGTTTCTTATCCATCAGGATATTTGATTTCCACTATTTGTGTCCACTGTATGAGCATTTGAAAACATGCACAGAATATATTTTCATCCACTTTAAGCTGTTGCTGTGAATAAATGATTTGAATAGAATAAAACCTGAGTTTTCTTTTTCTTCTATCAAACGTCATTTCTTTACCCACATTTTCTGCTCTTTCGAATCTCTGACAGGTGAAAACAATCAGGGGGAAGAGTCCGAAATGAAAGAAGACGGCTGGTTAAAATGTCTGTACATGTGTTTATTTACAGCCTAAAACTGAAACGTTTCAAAACCGAACAGAAACAGATGCCGTTTCTCATGACTCACGCCGGTCCAACATTAATAAAGAGTCAAACCTTATATAAAAAAATAAAATAAAATAAAAAAGAGAAAAAAAAGGGGAAAATTTGACATTTAATTCAAACTAAAAACTCATCGAACCTGGAGAATTAGTAAAAAAAAATAAAATAAAATCTAGGAGGACATCAGGAGGGCAGTCCTGCGGCCAGGATGCTGCCCAGCAGCGTGCGGTCCTTCAGGGCGTTCTCCACGTCTTTCTCCTCGATTTTCAGAGACACCTGGGGGAAACAGCGGGAGAGAGCGTCTTTCCATTTGTTCCATTTGTTCAGAGCGGGGTTTTTTGTTTTTTTTCTCCTCCTACCTTGGTGAGACGGGCCTCTTTGGCCTTCCTCAGGGAGAAGATCCCCCGGCTCTCCAGGAGGCTGCAGAGCGACAGGCACTCGCCCTGCCCCACGGCGCCCACCTGCCTCTGGGCGCACAGGCGGCTGTACACCTCGTGGAGCTGGACACACACACACACACACACACACACACACACACACACACACACAGTTAGCCGCGTTGCTAACCCCAGGGCTTTAAACACCGGACCCCCTGGGGCCCCCCTCGCGCCTCACCTTGCCCAGCCCCAGCTCTTTGCTCCTGCCCTGGCGGGTGAGCAGCAGCAGGCAGCAGACCAGCAGCTTCTGCTGGAGGGGGAAAGTCTCGCCCTCCGACCCGGGGGACGCCATCCGGTCCCCGTAGACCTCCGCCAGCACGCGGGCCACCTGGGGGAGGCCCACCCGGGCTTCTGCACACACACACACACAGAGAGCAGGACGTTAGCTTGAACGCCGGGCCGCGAATCGCCGCCGTTTTGTGGCCGGTCCAAGCTGAGCTCACCTTTAGGCCCCGCCTCCTTTTTTCTCTGATCGGCCTCGACGACTTCAACCGCTCTCCTGAGAAAAAAAAAAAAAACGGGAAACCGGGGTCTGAATTACACAAACCCTAAACCTTCTGTCTAAGATCAACAACCATCACAATGTGTGTGAGCCATCAATGATCGTATATATTTTAGTCACTCAAATCTCTGCGCTGTGTTGCTTCCTTGTATATTTGTTTGCTTTTGCTGTACTTTATGCACCTTTTCCTCCTTTTGAAGTCTAACCGATGCGTGACCAGTGAATTTCTCCACTGTGAGATTAATAAAGCTCTTATCTTATCAGGAAGGTCCAGCAGCTGTGTGTGTGTGTGCGTGGGGGGGAGGGGTAGTACCTGCAGATGTCCAGCGCTTTCCTGGCGTCTCCCGAGACGGCCGAAACCTTCCGGGCGCAGAACTGGACGGCGGAGGCGTCCAGCACCCCGTCGGCCGAGGCCTGGGCCAGCCGGTCGGTGACGATGGCGGCCAGCTCCTGGCGGCTGTAGGGGGGGAAGTGCAGCAGCTGCGGGCGGCAGTGGGGGCGCGCCTGCAGCCGGGGCAGGACGCGGTCAGTCAGGTCCAGCGCGTTGGCGATGCCTGCGCAGAAAACAGGGCCACACGATTAGCCCAAATCACACACAAAAAAAACTCTAACATTTTGAAAAATACAGACATTGAACATAGCCTATGTGAAAATAGAGGCATATCAGCACAAACATTAAACTAAACGGGACTGTCTCAGACTCTTTTTCGTCTCATGTTTGTATGTTTTAATTGAAAAATAGATGAAATAATAGTAATTCCCTGTGTTGTCCTTGATATTCAGACTCCTGACACCATTCATTTCTAATAGTAATCGCAAATCGGTCCACAATAATCGCGATCACACATTTTCATCAAATCGTGCAGCGCAAACTAGAAAAGTCAGTCTGCTCAGCAACCCACTCAGATGGCAGAGGCAGGAAAACACACACACACACACACCAGTGTGTTTCTGTCTAAGCTGGTCGGCGCTACTTTGACACAACCGGGGATAAACTGAAGGCATCTTTGATATCATTCTGGCATCAATGCGCAGAAACGGGTGCAGACGGGGTCCCATGACGGGGTCCGGCACTCACCGACGAGGCAGAGGCGAGACCCGGGCAGGTGCGGCCATTCGAAGATGGTGTACAGGACGTCCTGCGCTTTGCTGTCCAGCTGGTCCAGCTCGTCCAGCACCAGGAGGCTGAGGCGGAAACGGGGCGTTTAGTGGACCGTTTTAGTGCATTTGCTCAGTTTTCGTGAGAAATCCTGGTTTATCGGGGGGTTGGCTGATGGGTTTTTACTCACATGGGGGGTCCCGGAGCGGTCAGGAGCTTCTGCAGGCCGCC
>CAJRST010017779.1:1963833-1988676 GCA_907169785.1 Menidia menidia | reverse complement strand
AGACTCATGCAGTTGACCGTCACCGTCTGCGCCTCGGAGAGCTCGGCCTGAGGGGAGGAGGAGGGGAGGGGGTTAGCCTCGGAGCTCCCGTTTTCCCACGGGGTCCCTGAATGCACCGCTCTTACTCTCATCTCCTGCAGGACGCAGCCCAGGCAGGCCGTCTTCCCCGTGCCCGGCGCGCCCGAGATGTAGAGGCTGCCGGCGCGGCGCCGCAGCACCCCCCCCTCCAGGAAGGCGCGGATGGACGCCCGCTCCGCCTCCCGGGCCAGCAGGCGCGGGGGGGCGGCGGTGTGGAGGGCCCGCTTCACGCTCTGGAGCCTGGACTCTGCGGCAGGAGAAGGAAAGATCGACAGGGGTCAGTACGGCAGAACCCACCCCCCTACACACACACACACACACAGGCCGATTGGGGATGGGGGGGCCTACTTTCTGTTGCCGGCCGCCTCCTCTCCTGACCCTGGAGGACCGGGCTCCCCGGGGGCGTCTCCTGCCGCCCGGGCGGCGTCCGGCCGGCCGGCTGCTGTGGGGCGGGGGTCCGGGGGGTCAGAACCGGGCAGTTCTCGTCGAATCCCAGCTTCCGGGGGGAGGCCAGAGCGGAGCGGCTCTGCTTCGGGGGGGAGCCCGGCGGGTCGCCGCCCAGGTTGCAGCTGTTATCGTCCCCTACGGAGAGAGAGAAACATCAGCGGGTGAAGGTGAAGCTCCAGAGCGTCCAGCTGTGGCATGGGGGGGGTCAGGGGCCTCTTACCTGTGCGTTTCCGGGGGCTGAGGGGGAGCCGGGCCGGGAGAAGGGGGGAGGAAGGGGCCGGGGGCTGAGGTACGCGGCATCTGGGCGAGAGGGGGGGCGCCGGGGGTCTCGGGGACAGGGGCCCGAGGCGAACGGGGCTGGGTGGCCGTGCCGGGGGTCCGGCGGCGGTCTTCTGGGGGGGTTTGGGGCAGAGAGCCACCCTGCAGGATTTGCGGCGTGGGAAGAGAAGGGTGGGCTGAACCTGGCCTCCAGAACGGGTGCTGGGCATTTTGGGCTCTGTGGAACAAAGAGAGTTTTTAGGTTCTATCTGGTTCCAGCAAAGGGACAATCACATAACAAGTAATACTCCACTGAGTTCCAAGCAGCCTCTCAAAAGCCCTAATGCTGAGTTGTTGGACTCTTTTTAAACTCAAAAAGAACACAAAGGCCACAAAGAAAGCGGTGTAAACTCTAAAACCACTTAAATATCCTAATTTTAAGCCTAAATTACGGTCACACCGCACAGGAAGTGTCTGTGAGTTTGCTCCTGAATGGCGCCAAGACCCGAGTGCTCCCTCAAAATGTGTCCCCGACCGCATTAACGGGGCTTTTTTCCGCCTCAAACACACCCGCCAAACTTAAATTAACCAAGCATATTACTTTTACCAACCAATTTGTGACATGTCTGAAAATTAACAACTGAATTAAGGACTACAAACACGAAACCCCGCCGCTTCTCAGAGTCCCGCCGCTAGACGACATAAACTTTAGCCTCCATATAAGCGAGCAGCGGGTAAATTACCTTCGGGATACGCTGAAAGAAGTCCTCAGAGTAAAAAGCGGTCGGTTTCCAGTCTCTGGCCCGGTTTTGCTTCTCCCTCCGTCCGAATTCACCGGCGTTCTGCGACCAGACTTGCGCCAAATCTCCCCCCTCAGCTCCGCCCCGGCCAGCTGGATCTCCCGCCGCTGCTCCGCGATTGATCAGGACCGCGGCTTCCGCGACGCTCATTGGTCTAGCGGCGCAGGCGGATGTGACGTCGGCGGAACCTGGTCCGTGGCGGGAGTTTCAACGGGCCACTGTTTTGGCGGACTCGAATTTTCCCGGGAATAAAGCAGCTGCTCTGTTAGGTCATCATTAGACGTGCGTTGTTTGTTTAAACAATCCATGCTGACAATGGCGTAAGATTGAACGTAACACCAAAGTGAACACTGACCGAAATACCGAAAGGTGATGTAAATAAATGGTTAGTAAAACACTCAAAACTTGGATTTACAAGACAAAAAAATCCGTCACTTCCACTCATTGAAAGCCTGAATCAAAATAATCGGGGACTAAAAAAATTATGTTTCCCATATCTCTACCCGCTGTTAACCGGGACTTAAGTAGATTTAAACGTCTAGCCAGGGCAGATAAAAGCACAGAGATGTAGAATTCTCGGATTCTTTGACTTGTGGAACTAAATATTAAGAGATGCAAATATAGGAGAGTTCAGCACCCTGTGGAGCAGGGATGGGGAAAACCTCTAAAGGCCACAGATAATTTCTGAACCCAAAAGTTATCAGGTTTTCTCATAGATATTTTCCAAAACATCAATACATTTTGGGGGTTTTTAGATTGATTTACAGACGACTCACTCTAAAACTCGTTCTTACAAACTTGATGAACATTTATACTCTATGGATTATTAGGCTTACTCTGGAACCAGAGAACCAAATTTTGTTCCACTTTCTGCTTTAATGACTTGAAATGACAATAAAAACTGTGAGGTGATGTATCCAGTTACAAATCTTTAATAAAGAGGGGAAGAAATCAACATGCACTCATACAACAGAAACAGGCCAGCCAACGGCTTTCAGAAGAAAAGGCTCTACTTTGATCTCCTTCTGGATGGTCAAAGGGCTTCACAAAAGATTTCAAGTCCATCTTACAGTTAGCTCAGACAGACTTTGATCACCTTGAAAGTAACTGGGGTATAAATGTCTGATCATCATAGGATTATTTGACCACGAATAGCACCCCCATATTAGAATTTTGTGATCCAATTACAAGTCACATTTGAACTAAGGGTAAAACAAAAGGCCCATGAACACAGCCACGAATGGCAAAGTGCAATAATGAAACATGCTAAAAAGCTTCCATTTCAAAAGCTGAGTTCTAGGTTTTGGACTGTATGAGCTCAGTAAGGGGTGGAGAAAAAAAAGGACAAATAGGACACTACATCAGGTACCCTTTTCCCCCAACAGGAATATATTTATTTGAAATTATTTCAAATGATAAAAAAAACAAAAAAAAAACATTGTTGATTAACATGAAACGACCACAAGGCTCTTGCTCTTCAGGGTGATGAGGGGAAGACACGGTGGAAACGGTGGCCTGTGTGTCTTCTGAGTGACCATCAAGAAGGTATCCGACCATTTTTGTGTGTGGATGTGATCACTCAACATTTCGTTTTTCACCAGAAAAGGATTTTCTAGATATCGGAAGGCCCAAACTAACGTTGGTAGAACCTAACATGCATCCATGCAGCTCATTCACCCGTTTGGCCAAATGTCCAGAGAGGCCAGCATCGGGCGGCCGGCTTCACTGGAACACCGCTATAGCTTTTAATCAATTTACTCTCCTATATTACAAACTTTTTACAACATAAAAATAGATCGATAACTATGATTATCATATACCTAAATATACAATATTTATTGAATTTTCAAATAAACTGTTTCTTATTCACTTTGATGACATCATCCCCAGAAGAACTACTAAAATAAAAGCATGGTACCGATGAGGGGGACAGAGCTGTGTAAGACAGAGGCCAGCAGGGGGCGCTGCCTCCCCCCCCCCCTGCAGGGAAGATGAGTGGGAACATGATGTCTTTAGTGTCTTAAAGTTTAGCGTAATGATTCAATAAAAAAAGTAGAATAAAGAACCTCCATGAGTTTTTTTTTTTCTAACAGTTCTCTGGCACTTAAGTGTTCATTTCTTGTTAGCTGCTACCGTCTACAATCAATACAAACAGCTCCTTGCATAGCAATTAAACAACAATGTGTCCTTCTGGCCAAACAGTCCTTTAAAAAAAAGGTCAACCAGCAGCAAAAGTAGGAATAGCGATATTCAGATCGACTTCCGGAGAAGACGATTTCTGAAAAACGGAAAGAAAAGATCCCTTGTAATCTCCGCCCAAACCACGCAGAATCTGCAGCTAAATCGCCGTCCAGCCCAAAAAAACCTGGACCAACCTGGGTGTCCCACCACGCCTGTGATGCTGACCCGCACTATATTGGAATCAAAGAACGTTTTTTTTTTTTAAGATTTCTTTCCCCCCGTTCGACATGTTTTCATGCACAGTGTTTTTCGGTGTAGCAGTTAGGCTGCTGTGCGACAACCGCCTGAACGTGGACGTACAAAAATACAAACCTCCTGAAATAAAAAGGGGAAGCGGAGGCCGATTATGCGGGGAAAGTGGCCTCTTAAGTGTACAAACATGCAGGCCAGCCTCCTCGGAACTTCGTGAAATCGTGAGAAATGGGAGAAAAAAAAAAAACGTGCGTGGGGAAGCATCCACCTGCTTTTGGCACACGGAGGAAAAGCGGTCGTTTTAAAAAATGCACCTCTTCACTGGCACTGCTGGAATGGCTAATGGAAACAACAACTCACGGAAACATATCCCCACCGACAAGCCCCACACGTGTGGCTTTGGGAGCAAAAACGCGAATGGCACTTCTCTGCTGCAATTTTCATTCATTGTGCTGATACTCCCCCCCCCCGGAAAAAAAATTACCGCAGACACCGAAAACATCACACAGAAGAAAAGAAAAAAAAAAGAGAGAGAGATAAGTTCTAAAGAATAATAAAAATCGCAACTAGCGTCATGAATCTGCATCAGAGGAAGTGGAATGCAGAGATCTGGAAGTGTTCAGTGTTTGGTCCTGATATGTGGAGTCAGGCCGAGCTGAGGGCCTTTCTGGCTTCCTTCAGTGGTTTCTCTTTTTTTTTGTTTTTTGTTCTCATGCAAAGACAAAAGCGCAGAGCGCTGGGGTGGTTGCCGCTGTGCTCCGGGCTGGTGGTTTTAAGTGTTAGTGCGTGTAGTGTGTTTGTGAGTCGAGTGCTGCTCCGTCCCCACCTCCCGACGGGTCGGCGGACAGAGTTCGTTTTTTCCAGGCGGAGGGAATGTTCACCTCCCCACCGGCGGGGCTGGAGGGGCTCCTCTCATGGCTGCGGGCAGAAGGGGGGAGGGGGAGGGGATGGGGGGGTTACTTCCTGTTGCTGGAGGGTGCGAATCGGTGAACAAACAGACCCGCAAAACGCCTGTAACATTTGGTGCCGGTTGAGATTTGACCCGGAAGTTTTTCCTTGCCTGTGTCGCCTAGTGCTTGCTCATGGTGGGAATCGTTGGGTTTCTGTACTTAACTTCAGAGTAGGGTGTGACCTGCTCTGTTTGGAAAGCGCTGTGAGACAACGGTTGTTGTGATGTGGCGCTATATAAATAAAATTGAATTGAACCTGATTTGAGTACAGAAACCTGACAAAAAAAGAAGGCCTGTGGGATAAAACTAACTCTGGAAAAGGTCAAAACTTGGACCCCGCTGACCCTTCGACAATAATCGCGTGGATGACCGATCTGACTTGATTCTATCTAAGTAAATATGAATGTAAAGACATAAACGGATGAGTAAAAGTGTGACTGCACTCATACCCTTGTTGGTTTTGCTGGGGTACACTTTGCTGAAGGGCCTGTAGTCCTCTGGAGGTGGGAGATCCTCGATGGGGTGGAAGTTGAACTTGGATTCAAAATCATCTAAAAAGGAGAGAATAATGACACGTTTTAGGAGAGTTCAGCTTCTACCATCAACCACAGCAGACTCCGGGGCCGACTTTCTAAAGGAATTCAGGACGAACAAGCACGCAGACTTGATTCTCAGCCCCCCTTCAACACGACCAAGTTCTGACAGTCCGGTTCAGGACATCGGAACAGAGTGAAAAGCCGCTTTTTAACAAGTTCAGTTGTGCTTGTACTTGTATGACATATCATTGAAATACATACTTAGACTAAGACTAGATGTATATGGTCATGTAGGGATGTCCCGATCCAGCTTTTT
Organism: Menidia menidia; assembly: GCA_907169785.1. Classification (NCBI taxonomy): domain Eukaryota; kingdom Metazoa; phylum Chordata; class Actinopteri; order Atheriniformes; family Atherinopsidae; genus Menidia; species Menidia menidia. The sequence goes on along the minus strand of CAJRST010017779.1, from coordinate 1,982,858 downwards.
TCACTTCCGATCCGATACCGACTTTAACACATGCTCTGATAGGAGCATGTGTTAAAGTTTAAATTTATTTAGACTATTTACTTAGTTATCAGACTCATGTTGAACAGGGATTTACTCTGATAACAAGTTAATGGTTAGGACACAGGCCTGTGGGTTAGGAGATGCTAATGCTAATGCTCGTGTGGGTTCGGACTTAAAAAAAACAAAAAAAACTGGATCGGGAGTCTGAATCTGCATTTTTTCATGCAGCCGATACGCATTTTTTTGCAAATATCAGCGGCAAGTCTAAGGTCCAGTACATCCTTTGTCTCCTGCTCTGTTGTCAGTATAGTGATAGGGGGTTTAGAGGGGCGTGGACACCCTGGACAGGTCGCCTGTCCGTCAGAGGTCCAGCATGTCGAAGTGACCCCAAGTACCCACATGTTGTGGCACGAGCGGCCTCTGTGTTGGTGAACATTTGCGGACTAAAGCACGAACGCTCAACGGCTTAAGCAGCTCCTCTTCTTAAATTCTAGTGATCCGTGAGCCCCAGAGCGTATTCTAGGAACAAAACCTGATTTTACCAGTACAAGAGGAAGCAAAATGCCCCGTTTGCATAGCTGGAGGAGATTTGACTGAGCATGACCAGCCGCCTGTGTGTGCTGGCTCACATCAGGGCCGTAAACAAAGTAGCCCAGCGGCCGAATAACTGATAAAACTCTTAAATAGATCTTTGGAGCAGTGACTGCCGGCAGATCGAGCTAATCTCTGACATTCAGCTCATGCAAAATGAGGGGGGATTCTAGCAGTGGCAGCACCATCCTTAGATGGTATCATCAAAATCCTGAAAAGTTCTGTTTTTGGATTTCCATTGAAAATGTAACAGGACAATTTCCATAATGGTTGTACAGCAGAACCTCTACGTACGATTGCCTAAACATAGACATTTTCCAACATACAAGGTGAAATTTGATTAAATATTCGACTCGACACCCAACGTAAATTTCCAACATGACGTCAGAGTCATAAAAAAAATAAAATAAAATATAAAATAAATAAGCTAAGTTAGTTTAAAGTTCACGTGATGAAAGTCAGAGTAAGTTACAGTACGTCTTGTATCTCTGTCTCCACCTCTACCTCCGTTCACCAATAAATGCCAATAAAAAAATGTTTTTATTGATTATTTCTTTATCATTTATTTCTTTTTACGTCTCTCTTATATAATGCATTTGTTTTATTGCTATGTGTAATTATCTGCAGTATTTATTAAGGAGTAATCGTAGCTTTTTAGACTGTGGAACAAATTACAGGAATTACAGTGTATTCTGATAGGAATATTTGAACCAACATACGAATATTTTAACATACGATGTATGTACTACTGTAACAGATTAAATTCGTATATAGAGGTTCTATTGTACTTTTCTCTAAACGAGAGGCATGTGATTGGTTATCTGCTCATCCTTTAACTGCCATGTATGACGAGGCCCACAGAGTTGGACATCTGACCTGTTCAGGCGCTGACCACACAACCTAAATCTGTCCCCCTGATATACTTTACAAATGGAGGACAGGCTTCTCCATCAGTAGGTTTCTCCTCCGAGTGAGAGATCATGGCTGCATCAGGAGCAGAGCCAAAAAGAGCCAAACAATTAGCAGACTATGCTGGTGGGGCAGCTGAGGATGAAAGGGGTCCGCAGTCCCTCTGGCAGGTGGCAGGGGAGCGCAGATGCTGTGCAGGCCCACCCCTGAATGCTGCGCTCTCACACCCCAACGCCACAGAAACGCAAGCAAAAAAAAAAAAAAAAAAGGGGGGCGCACAGGGCCAGAACACGCACAGCTATGGTTGCAGCTGCTCGGGGGGGCAGGCTGCTTCTCTGACCATCAATGAGGAAATGTCTGTGGGTGAGGCACCGAAGCCCTCATAGCCTCCAGCGTGTCGGCTGGTGTGTGAACGGATACAAAATTAAGACAAAACTAAACGTGTGTGTGTGTGTGTGTGCGCGAGTGAGTGAATGCAAACTTTAGAGGAAAAGCTCTAAATGGACAAGTCTAGAAAAACCTGTTAGAGAGGGGTGTTTAAACCGTGTAATTCCACATTAAAAAATGTATGAGAAGACAATTTTGTCCGAATTCAAAATTGGACTTAATCTAAACATTGTCCAGATTTTTCCCTCAGAGCTCTGGAAACATCAACTATTAGAGCAAAACGGTACAACATTAAATTAGATGCCCACCTTTGCCCACAATTAAATCATGTGTGATCCATCGGGAGGGAGGGGGGGGGGGGGGGGTCATCTGTGATGAAATTATGAATGTGGATGACTTATGTGATGCAGAGGGGAGACCCGTCTTAACTCACCCATGATGGACCTGGAGGAGGAGGAGCTGGAGGAGTGACCGTTTCGGATGGGTGGGGGAGGTGGAGGAGGTCCAGCTGGGGTCCGGGAAGATGAGGAGGAGGAGGTGGAGGAGGGGGGGAGGATTCGGTTTCCCCATTCGGCTGGGGGGCTCCGAGGTCACAGAGCTGTGGCCCCGATATGGGGGTGGAGGGGGAGGGACCTCCCGTCCACCGTTACGAGACCCGGAGGAAGGCACCTGGGGGGCTGTGTGGAGATCAAGATGAACGACTAGTTTAGCGAAGGCCTACCCTTGATCCACGAGTATGGAAATGACAGAAAGTCAGAGACACCGGCCTTCATTTCTATCTATCAGTATCATTTCTGTGTGTTCAAACATATTTGTAAGAGTCTATTCAAACTTTCCCCACCCTCCACTTTGAATTTATTCAAAATGGAAAAAAAGGACCATGCCATGTGCCAAAAAACTGGAGATGCTAAGTAGTAAGAGGGCTGTTCTTTTGAACAGTTTTAGTGCAAAAAGCCTCAGAAACAGAGCCACATTATGGCAACCATAGCTCATCAGGAAAGACATCTGAGCAACCTGCTCGCCATTATTGAGCTCTAAAAAAAAGAAACAGGTTTCAAGAACTCTTTGAAACTTGGTTGATTCAGTAATAACCTATTCTATGATATGTGAGTGTACAGACGAGTGAAAATTGAGAAGCCTCAGACAGAACATGAACAAAATAGTGGGTAGGTTTAACACCTTTTATACCCCCGTGAATGTGCCTCGCTGGCAGATAAAAATTTTAAAAAAGTTTGGAAACTGGAGCGTTAGCTGTTTAATGAGGCCTTCTTCCAGACTCCAAAGATTCCTTTTGACTGTCTGAGGTCTGGGCCGGCACACAGAGGCCTAACGGGGAAGCGGGAGAATGTGAAAGAAGAGTCCCTCCATCTGGAACTGTTGGCTTTAGCTGGCCCCCCATGTTCACAGGAGAAAGGTCCAGCTGTGATCCGGACAGTGGCTTCATGGTGATATCATTCTTCTTCCTATCTCGTTTTAATTTTTGTTATTTTTCTTCAATATTTTGTAACAATTTCACAGCTAATCTGATCATGGCGCTGGCAGAACAACACCCTCACATCATTCCCCCCCTCTGCCTCTCAGAATAGCTGTGCCCCCCATTTGTCCCCCTTTTAAACACTGAATGGGTCACATATATGGTTTTACTTTCTGGCAACCCTCCAACCCCAGTCTGTGCAGTTTCCCCCGGTCAAACGAGGACCAGCACAGACAAAGAGCCCATTGAACCCTTTTCCTTTTCTTTTAACAGTCTGTAAGGTTATTTAACACCTTCTGCGTGTCTGTAATACGTCTTCTTGGTTCACGATAAAAATGTCTTTACAGTTTCTCATAACTCTGGTTTGCATGTTTCTGATAGCTCAGCCTGTCTGTGCAGATCACAAGCAGATTGCAGCCTGTCACAGAGAGCTGAACACAGAGCAACAAAACTTAGATTGCTTCTGCCCATTCCCTACATTCTGCCCCTCTGGCTATGTCATTAAATGACAGTCATGTTAAAATGTTAAGATAACGCTCCTTTCTGTTATGGCCCTTTCTTCTGACTGGCTGCGACTGAACGTAAACAAAGCTCAAAAGCAGAGAGAGTGGAAGTGAAGAGGAGAACTGGAATATTCCACAGGGCTTTAGGAATGCTGAGAAACCAGGAGACCTTGTGGAGAATTTCTTCAGCTAACAGGCGCCTTCCTGTTTGGTGACTTTGCTCTGAATTTAAGTTATGGAACACATTTCCACGAGCTGCAAATTCATTCAATAGAACAAATTCATGAGATGGTGAACCTTATGTCGGCCTGGACAAGTGTGTAGGCATTTAAACCCCCCCCCCCTCCTCAGAGGAGAGTGCTAGGGCCCAAAGGACCAACAATGCCTTCTGCTCTATGTAGACTGGACACAGAGTAGGAATCATGTGGAAAGTATGTTTTACTCCATTTCTGCTTCACAACACGAGGACAGCGATAACAAGACTGGACTTGATTTGTTCTGTAAACATTCTCAGGAGAATGAAAACAAGGACCCAAAGAGATCAGTGGAAGGGGGTTTGTTGGTGTTAAAAAAAACAATGATTCAAACTGTTTTGGGGCACAAATCAAACCATTGCTGCGTCTGGATTTTGGTAAACGCGGTTGTGGACTTAAAACGTCTCAACTGGGGACACGGTGGACGTACCTGCTCTGCGTCCCGGCGGCTGTCTGACCGGCGGCGGGGGCCTGCTGACCCCCTGGGACGACGGGGACGGGGACGGCGGCGGCGGCGGGGCGTGGCTGCGTCCTTGGTTGCTGCTGGCCGAGGAGTGTTTTTTGCGCAGGGAGTTGTGTCTCTGGGGGAGGTGCGGGGCGCCCCCCCCGTCCGGGTGAGACGGCCCGTTGGAGACGCCGGCCGACGGATGCGGCCTGTAGGGTGGAGGGGGCGGCGGCGGCGCAGAGTTACCGCCTCCAGCCGACCCGCTGGAGGACGGGGGCTGCTTCATGGCACTGGGGGGGGTGGGGCCTCTGCTGGGCGTCGGTGGGAGGGGCTTCTCCCGGCTGTAGGAGGAGGATGAGGATGGCGGGGCCGGCGCTTTCTGGTTGGGGGTCGGAGGAGCGTTGCCACGGCCCCCTCTCATGAAGGGCGGAGGAGGGGGGGGCGCGGAGGTGCTGTGCTTCATTCCGCTGCCGCTGGAGGAGGAGCTGCCGGCGGGGGGGCGGGAGATGTCGGGGAGCGAGGGGCGGTGGGAGCGCGGCTGCTCCGGGGGGGACGGCCTGCTGCCCGGGGACGGCGAGGTGGACCGGCCGGTGGGGGGGCGAGGGGCTGTGGGCCGGGAGCCGGGGGGCCGCAGGGCAGATCTGCCCACGGACCCGCCAGCATCTGGAGGAGGACACAGAAACACAGCCTAGTCACAATAAGGTGGATGCAGCTGGAGCCTCCTTCCTATGACTTATGGGTCCAAAAAGTAAGGGAATTGTATCAAATGGAAAAGATAACCTACTCATTAAGACTTCAAAAAAACACTTTTAACCTGCGCTGGGGGCCAGCAGAAGCAATGTTGATGTAAATAAACCCAACAAGTTTGTCTCTTGGCATATGATGTCTAGCTATCCCTCCCAAAGTGTATCTTTATTTTGGGGTTGTATGACGATGAACCTACAATCGTGACTAAGATGTTTATTTATGGAAAACTTCATATTGTCAACATTTGTGTCATGTAACTTTAATGCATGGTTGTATCATTGCTCTGCAAAAATAATAAAAGTCTAAGTTCTAAAAAAAAGAAAAGAAATAAAGCCTAGTACATCACTTTGAGTGTGAGACAGCAGAACAGGATTGTTCACACTGCCACTTTGACTAATTGTTTCTAAGGATTGCGAAACAGCTATGAAAAAATCTGCTTATTTCATCAGGAAAATAGACAGTTTATATATGAGAACGGCTCACTTTGGTGCATGACTGTAAACATCTGCCATGTGTGGAGGACTTCTTTCTGCTCGCTCTTATTCAAGTTCTCCTCATATTTTAGTTATACTGCTGCACAGTGAATGTTAACATTCACAAATAAAAAGGTGGCTGTTAATCTAAGTGTATATAAACTACAAAATTGGTGAATTTCTGCTCAAAACAGGTGTGATTATAAAATTGTCCACAATGTCCTTTACGGTTTTGAATATTGTGATATCTACGGAAATATACCTGCTGAATAAAAGAAAACTTAAAAGGAAAATGTCAATGACTAAAAAAAAAAAATAGACATAAATGAGGGTGTACAGTCACCACACAAGTACAATTTAAAATATCCAGATGTGAAAGCTGGTTAAACAAAGCGGTCGGCTCAGAAAAAAAAACAATAATAACTGGTCACTGATTTTTAAATAACTAAAAAGTCGCTGATTATTGTTGATTATCATAATTGATCCAATTTGCATCAACCCAAGTATGACCACCAACCGCATTTCTGAAGGATTGTTGTCAAGGCTCTGTCATTCACACACATTATTTAAGTCTACTCATGACCAGTTTATTACACACCTGTCTCAAGTCTGAACTAAATTATTGACATGGACAAAAATAAGCTTGTACCTCCAACTGGGCGTAATTTAGGCACACCTCCTTGGAAAAGACCCCCCATTCCCATTGGCCCTCCACCTCCGAAACCTCCACTACTGCCGCCACCTCCTCCTCCTCCTCCGCCTCCTCCTCCTCCTCCGGATTCTAACAGAGATGAGACTTGTCAGTACAGGCGAAAAAGTGCATTCTGTTAGCTGTGAAAGAAGGAGAGGCCCAATGTTTCCTGTTTTAAACACATTTATTAAAAGTAATTACTTTTCTCATTCCTCCTGAATATAATCTAAACTCAACTGTGGCTCAAATATCTATTATATATATCTACAAGCATGTCTGTCACAAAAAATCAAGCAAAACAAAATGTGAAAACATGTTGGCATTAAACATTTTCATAGAAGAAAACCTTTGTTTACACGCAGATTTACTCTAAAATGTCTGCATTTCCATGAGGTTTCTGCAAAATTTTGTAAAATCAACCCATGCTTTATGATGACCACCGTGAGGGTTTGAGGATATGTGTGTGGTGCAATCCACACCAGTGTGAATCTAGTTTGAATCGTTAGCTTTGTGAAATCCCCAAAGCACTATCAACATTATATGTCAGGAAACCAGTTACCTTTGTGCATCAAGACACACAACAGAAAACCTTTTCTTAATTCCATCGATTTAGAAGGCGTGAACTGCTGTAGATACAGGTTTTAACAAAGATCGGCGGAAATCTGAAAAACTCACTCTCTATAACCGGGGCGCTCCGGTCGTTGACCACCCCGACCTTCTTCAGCCTGGTGCCTTTGCAGATGTCCGACAGCAGAGCTCCTCTGCCTTTGGTCTCAGACGAGTTCAGTCTGGGAGGAGTCGTGTTTGCCTGTGGAACAAGTTAACACCTATGAAATTGCCTCTTAAATCCATCTGCTCTCAGCCACAGCGGGGAGTCTGACGGACGTGGGTTTTGGAAGCCAGTGGGGTCTGTTCAGATCTAATGTAGGATACATCTGACCTCTCTATCTATTTTATTTGAAGGGGAAAGTCTATGGGATATATCTGTGCACTGTACTTCATTAAACAGCCATTATGTGGCCTCTGGGTCCATGCTGACATCTGATGCTGGTCCAGTGGCACCGACCAGCTGACCAGGTGGTCATTGGCTGTACTCCCGGTGGTACCAGGGGGGACTCAGACATTTTTCTGCCTGCTTCTGGCTTTTTTCCAGTAATTACAACGTTTTGGCTGCGGGATGTGAAGCTGAATGTTTTGGCGGCGGCATTGATTTTCTCGGGCGGTAATGGTGTTAAATGGGCTCAATCCAGGTTCAAACGGCCAATGAGAGAGCAAGTCACTGACCGCACTGAAGGTTGGAGGCGGAGGGGGTCCGGGGGGAGGAGGCGGGGGGATAGGCATCCTGTCCCTCTGTCGGCAGTGGCTTGGCTAAGGCTGAATACTCGACCGTCTCCTCGGCACGGCGCGCACTGACTCCTGCGGGAAACAAACACGCGCTTCATGAGTCAAAGGCAAGCGGGGAGATGTACAATCCACAATCCATCAGAAGAAGCCAGTAACCCGTCCGTAATCACGTCGTTTTCCCCAGACAAGCACCTCTGCATGAAGGCGATACATCTTAAATGGACCAAACAGAGAACAAGTGGTTAAGGAGCCAAAGATTTCTGGAAATATTTTTAGTTCTGTCAGTAACAAACTACATTTGACTGATTAAACAGACAACCTGGGTGGACTCAGAGGTGCTTTAAACCAAAAGATTAATTTCATACAGTGCAGGGAGTCCCATCTTATCGAGCAAAGTGTTTAAATTCACCACCAAAATATACCCCAATATCTAGATAAATAAGATCAAGAGAATAAATTCTGCAAAAACGGAAAAAGGAATTTATGCAAAAATAATTGTAAGAGAAAATGAACATTTTATGCTTAAAATTGCATTAAACTTTATGTTAAATTAGCTTTTTATTACCTTCACTTATTTGAAATAAACCCTGCTAGAAATAAGCGCTATAAATAACGACTGGGTGGATTTTCTTTCCCCGTGCATTTCTTTTTGCCTTTTGACATCCACATTTGCATTTCTGTCTAATTTTGCAAATGAGGGGCGGCTTTTTAAGGTCTGTCATGAGCTGAACCGCTGGCCTACAGGCCGATTATCAGGCTGCACAGATTGTGTTCTGAACCTAAAAGATCTTCCACTTTAAAAGAAAAGAAAAACATGTCAGGAAACAGTTTGAACAGCTGCCGCTAATGGGTTCCGGGTACACGGAGGGGTTGAAGTGAAGAATGACCTTTTGGAGGAATTCATTGTTCTACATGAATGTGTGCTCCTTGTTCATTCTGCCAATTACTTATATATTTGGCCATGAGCATACTGAGACAGCCCACCAAACTACGGCCCATCTGGAGTAACCAGAAATAGACATTCTTATGTTACTCGCATACTTTTATTTCTGTCCAGTAGCCGTGTACTCAGCTCATTCAGCTTTCGTTAAAGAGCACTGACTAAGAAACCAGGATGCAGCTTCATCTCAGAGAAAAAAAGCTGCTGGTTCAGAGAAATTTCCTGAAAAGAAGGAACTGTGGAACAGTTTGCATTTCCTTATATCACAGTTTTACTGGGATTTAATTCCATCCATGTTATTCGACACTCTGTGTATCCACAGTTGTAAATCGAATACTGGATACCAAACATGATCGTTTCCCGACTCTAAACTGCTGTCAAAGTCAAATGAGGCATCATCTAAAGACATCATCTCCACCAAATCACAGGAGGAAGTGAAGCATCATCAGCTTCATTTTTCATCCCTCTTAACCTGAGCAACCGGACCCACTGAGGTAGTTCCAGCCCTAATCTTTTTAGAGAAAAGAGGCACCGTCCTGCACACGAGACATTAGTAGTCCTACGATATGTTGACTCAGCTGCACGGTCAGAAAACTGATTCGAAAACCTGGTTTTGGTGTTGGGAGATGTGACTGAACCCCATTAGTTTGCTTGTCCAGCTGGAAAGACCTGCGGTGGTCACTGCTGACAGCGAGGCTGCGATCTCCATTTGGTAAAGGGCAACTAAACACGTCCCGGTCGAATCTGAATGATCCGAGGTGTTGTGTCAAAACATGAAGTGACAGCGCTGTTATTAGTTTGAAGTGATATTTACATAAGGCTTTTAACGCAGCTCCAGGATTTACAGATTCAGACATCACACTTCATACGTTTCTCCATCCAAATCGCAGTTCCAACTGAATAAAGCATGAGGAACATTTATGAGGAGACCGTTTTATAAATGACAAACTAAAGCTAGACCCTTTAACTAAAGGGAACTTTGAATGAAGAGGACTTTTGGAGCTGAAGCTGAAGCTGAATTTAAAAAATCAAGAAAAGGTCATTTTTTCAACACTGCTTATGTGTGTGTGTTTTATTCTGATGTAAAAAAAAAAACTAAAACTGGTGTCTACTCTTTGAAAAGGCAGCTGAAACTGCTCCGAATGTGACAGCGGCACATGTGACTCAATGCACATCTGAGGTCACCGGATCTCCCCAAACCAGTTAGCTACGTAGGCCCATGGCCGCTCACGTTGGCAGCGTCTGTCTCCTCGCCCTCATAGCCACGCCCTCAGCCCAGGTGAGTCTGCAGGTTGACGTTGAAGCTGGCTAAAGGAATCTTACTGAGCCAGCTCCCCAGTCGGGGTTACAGTTTAAATAAAAGCACCGCGGCAGAAGCTGAAGCCGGAGTTGTCCGCGTACTGATTTCCATCAGTCCAAGAATCCTCCTGTAGACATTTACATTTTCTGTGGCATTCAATGGAAATAATAAGTTCCACTTTAAGAAAGAGCCGTGCTTAAAACACTGGTATTCTTTTAGTGATGTAGCTGCAAGTTAAGAACATGTCAAGACTTCACTGCTTTTTAAGTGACTGAATGAAAGGGATTAAATCTAATCTTAGGAGGGATCGCATTTGGTGTATGAATTCCAATGCTTTATTCTAATTCATATAACAAATTCATACATTGATTCTACTAGAAACATTAAATAGCGAGATAAAAAGAGATAACCAGGATCCCAGGGCCTTCAGCTTTCAGTTAGTCACACTATATACACAACTATAACACGACTGTCCCCCCAATCTCATCTTTATTAATGCAGATCAGTCTAACATGTAGTCTGGGAATAGAATGGAATGATTGGAAACTTTACTGGTGATGCTGCACTAGGGAATACAGCCAGAGAGGGAGGGGTGTAAGAGGAAGTTGGGTGCTTTTGTGGTCAAGGAAATACACTAAGCTACAGTACTGTAGAAATGAAAAGTAGAATGGTAAATGAACTGGACTTACACAGTGCTTTTGTGGTGTAGCTGACAAGTAAATAGGCTTTTTGCACAACGAGCCGTGCGGACACACAGCTCCTCTTTAGTTTTACAGGCTACACGGGGCTCAATCCCACACTGACCCACAGATTGAGGCAGCATGTGATGGGATCCAGCCACTCTGACATTTGACCTGAGGACAGTGAGGACAAAGCCGCCAACTTTCCCAGAGGCGGACGCCTGCTCCACCTGCTGACCCACTGCAACCCCATTTCCAGGCTTTGGGCTTTCTGAACTCGGCCATGTTTCATTTTTAAATGATATCTGTTAGATTCTTTAAAAAGGATATAGTCACATAAGTTAGTTTATCTTATGGATGGCAGTATTACCTAAGAATTAAGCGAAATCAAAATATAATAATAATCAGTTTTGCTCCAATAAAGTGAATTTAATAGGATGTCCTGCTCCTGTGAAGTGATTGGTTATTAATCAGTGTCTATGCTGGATGTAATAAAGTTTTTTTTCCTATAGTAAAAACGTCAAATAAAATGATGTTATGGCCTTCTCAGATTTAACTTGTGATGTACTTGAAATCACGTGATAGAAACTTTGAAATCTTTGGATTGTGAATTGTTAGTCAAGCAAAAAAAAAAAAACTGTCTTTTTTTGTTAATTTTTTTCTTTACAGGACCCATTTGTCAGCACTGCGTCAGTGATAGCTATAGCATGTTTAACTGGAGCGCAGTACTTTTTTTTAATCAAAGCATTTACTCTCTGATACCTTTATACGTTTAGACGGAGACAAATGGGGTTCCCTCGTTAAACGCTGGGCCAAAGTAATCCGTTGTACACCTGAAAAGCGTTCAAACATGCAAACTGTGACATGAAACTGGATTAGTCAGGCCGAGGCAGGTTGTGTAGCCGCTCCCAGGTAGAGCAACAACATACCTGGAAGTGGCTAGCTGGAAATTAGGTTATGTTAGCTTAACAGTTTGACAATTTACTCACCCTGGCACGAACAAGAAGATGTCTAGATGTCTCCTTTTTCCAAACAACATGAATGGAAAATGCTGTTGTGACAGTTATTTCTCAAAGCAGTTTCGGGAAGAAAATTGGGATGGGAGGGTGCTGGCATTCGCGGTGATGTAACCAAAAACACTCACAGGTTAGTCGGCTAACATTAGCTAGCTATCGTCGGTTTACTAGCTAGGCTAGGTAGTTAGCACAGAGCTGTTTACTTTCCAGCTGTCAGTGTCAGCGCAGCCCGGCTGCCTGCAAACGTCGTCGAAAAAGAAAAGAACTGAATTTGTTCACACACGAAAATAAGAAAATAAACTACTGCACGCGTCTCCCGACAACTTATTAAGAGTCCCAGGTAGCTTCGGCAAACTTTACCCACACTCCTGACCTGCAAGCAGTGCCATACTCCCCGCTGACAGTGTTTTATCGGTCCCTTCTCGGAAACCCGGAAACAGGAGGAACTACTCAAAATGGAGGCTTTTGATTGCTGCGTTCAAGTAGTGCCGTAAATTCCGTCCTCGTCAAACAGGAACGAAATGACAGCTGGCCTTAAATCTGTCCCTGAATAGTTTGATTTAGTATGCGCGTTGATATAAACACATTTCCGTAAAAGTGTGTATTTTTCAGGAACGCCTTCCAATAATTCCGTTTTATTCTAAAAATTCTCTCATCTGTATGATTTTTAAAAAATTAAAAATAATAATTCACAGATTGAGTTGTGGCTAACAAACCATGCGTTTTACAAACCGCTGCCAATATACATGTCAGGATAACTCGCCATCATTGTAGGATTATTTAATATATATATATATATATATATATATGGATATGTTTTAGGTTATTTTGGGGGGGATTGTCACCTTTTATTTCATACAAGGAGGGCACATAGGCAAACATAATGATATATTCAGACCAGGTAATTAGTTTCAGAACACATATTTAATAGATACACTATCTTTGCTTTCTGTTTGCCAAAAGTCAAACAGCTGAAACATGTATGTGTTTCTCAACTTCTTGAAGATCTTTCGGTAATCTTACTAAAAAGTGCTTTGTCAGTTCTGAATCACCAATACTTTTAGAAAAAGTACAGGACACCGATCAATTTAAAGTACTTTATGGGCGAAGGTGAAAATTCAAACTTTTGGAATTAAACCATAAATGACTGAAATTTGACGCATGCGCCTTGGTGGCGTGATTACTTCCTGTCAAGATGGCGGTGAGCAGAGGCTGCTCGGGCCTGTGGAGGACATGCAGGGTGCTGTTCCCTGAACGCGGTAGCCCGTTCCTGGCTTCCGTCCGGGCTCAGAGCTCCGTCCGCGGGGAGCTGCTGCCGCGGACGTCGCTGTCGCGACCCCCGTGGCCGGAGCAGAGAGCCGTGGAGTCGGCGGAGGAGGAGCGGCGGCGTCACGCCGCGGTGGTGAGCACCGTGAACCGGCTCATCCACGGCCGGGACTTCGGTCGCCTGTTCGCCGTGGTGCACTTCGCCGGGCGCCAGTGGAAAGTCACCGCCGAGGACTTGATCCTGACCGAGAACCACGTCGACGCGGAGTGCGGGGACCGGATCCGGATGGAGAAGGTGCTGCTGGTGGGGGCGCAGGACTTCAGCCTGCTCGGCAGGCCTCTGCTGGGGAGGGACTTGGTCAGGGTCGAGGCCACCGTGATCGAGAAGACGGACTCTTGGCCAAAGGTCAACATGAAGTTCTGGAAAAGACACCGGTTCCAGCGCAAGAAGATCATCACCCATCCGCAGACGGTGCTGAGGATCAACAGCATCGAGTTGGCTCCCAGACTCCTGTGAGGAAACGGGGCTTACCGGGGACTGTGTGTGTGTGTGTTTGTGGGGATCCAAGCCATGGACGGGACGGTTAAGGAGGACTTCTCTGAACACGGTTCAATTGTAGCCCCTCTGTTCTGAGTTTGATGTTAATAAACTGCAAAGGAAAGATGGTGTGATTCTTCTTTTTTTGCTGCAGATTCTGTGGAGGCTGTGTTTGTGTTATATTCAGGCCTTCGTTGCAACACTGTTTTGAATGTGTAGGAGAAGGTGGTGCTCTGAGGTTTTTATTCGTTCAGAAACAAAAGATTCGGAAGACAGGGTTGGTAAAAGATTGGTTTATTTTAAAACCTGCCCCGCTCATCCAGAAACAGGATGATGGCTTCAACTGTTCCAAGAACTCATCTGAAGGCACCGTTGAACATTTCTGCTCAGTGATTAGTTTTACAACTGAACTCCAGCACCAGAGATGTTAAAAAAAGAAAAAAAAAAGAAAAGAAGTCTGCGTTCAACAGGCAAAACCAAGGTAAGTATAAAGAAGAAGTGGCATGTAAGCTAACTGGGCAAGAGCTAAATTATTCTGGTTTGAAAGACAGAAAAACACTCGACCTGACTTTTTGGGGAAACTGGCTTTCTTTGTGTCCGAGCAAACGCGCCTCAGACGGATTCGTCTGGGGTTGCCCGGCCCTGTGCCGATCCTGATGGGGCTGATGTGGTCTCAACCGGTCGGACGTCACGCGTCGAGATGTAAACTGAACTGAATACATTCACTTTGTGTGGATGTTTGCCTCTGCCTGTGTGAAGGAAGCGAGAGTCCTCAACCTGGTCCAGAAAGTGAGCAGCCTCTTCCTGCCACCTGCTCTCTCCAGTTCCTTTTCTTTCACCGTAAATGAGAAGACGCAGGCTACCTTGGGGAAAGGAAGTGCCTGCGTTATTACCCAGGGAAACGGCTCTGCTTCGGGACTCCTCCAAAAATCGTCATTTTTAAAATGAGTGGAGGCGAAACCTCGGGTCAAAATTTCCACAGGCTAAGACAGAACCCATCCCATTTTGAAGCCAATCGACAGCTTTTAACAGTTAAGAAATCAAACAAATGTAATAAGCTCCGAGCGCATTTTCTCTCGGAATGAAAAGCGTCTAACCTCCACCTGACCCCAAACGGCTGCTCCACACTGTGGCGCTCGGAGGAAGAGGAGGAGCGCCGTCCAATCCGACACGGCCACCTTCATCCCAGCTTCTCCTCAAACATAACCAGACAGAATTTGATGGAACGTCATCGGCCAGGCCTCGGCACAGTGATCAACTCCAAACGACCACACCCTCACAAGTGGGTGTGCATACTGATTGTACACAAGCGGACCTCAAGCCCCGCCCCGTAGCGGAAAGAGTAGCTTCAAAACAAAATTTCAAGTATTATCTTCAAAAGTCCTATCAGAATAGTCCAAAAGATGGACTCTTCCTCCTGGAAGTCGTCCTCTTCGGCCTGAGTAGATCTCCTCTGCCTGTGTTCGTCCTCAGAGGCGTACCGGTCCTTTTCGAACGGGTCCTGCTGCACCGACTGGTCGTAGAACACGCGCATCTCGAACTCGCTCTCCCGGTGAGACGGGTGGCCGTAAATGCCGATCCCGACCGGCCGCTTGAAATCCCCGGGCACCACCACCACGTCGTGGCCGCAGGTGACCGACTGCAGCTTGTAGGTGTCGAAGCTGGGGTGGAGGGTTTTGTCGGACACGTACAGGTCGGCGTCCCCCTTGAGGCTCTGCATGTGCAGGACGATCCGCCCATCGTGGTTCAGGCGCAGGTAGCTGTAGTTCCCGGCCCCGATGTGGCCCTGGACCACGTGCAGCAGCACCCACTCCTCGGGGAGGCCGCCGTCGTCCTCCGCCGGGGGGCCCAGGAAGCTCCGGGCTTGTGGCAGCAAAAGGGCAACGAGGAGCACGCTGCAGCTCAGCATCATGGCGAAGGCATCTGTCATTCAGCCCGACAGCCTGAAACACAGAGGGGGGGGGGGCACAGAGAGCAGGGCTCAGCAGGGCGAGTAGAACATCATCAGACGGACAAATGCAGGGCACGTGAGCAGAGTCTACCCAGCAAAAAGCCCAGGAGTTGCCATGGAGGCATCTCTATTTGACAAATAGAAGAAACAGACTGAGTGGCTCTGGTTTCTGACACCAACAAAGTTAAAGCTGTCAATTCCCAGCAGCAGATTTGTGTCGTTTAACCTGCATCTGCAGAGGTTTTAGCTTCCGCCACATCGTATAAAAGAACACACCTTTGATTTGAATCCTAAAGATGATTCTGACAACAAGAAGTGCTTCATTTATTCTGTGGCCCAAACCTGTGTGATGCCAACCTCCTTAATTTGCCAAGATTTAGTGGCATTTTTTTCCATCTATTAATCCCTCTTGCATTAAACAAATCTGCTCCTCTGGACTCTCCAACACCGCCGATGATTACCATCACAAATACGCCGTGTTCCCATTTACGGCCATCAATCATTTATCTGCTTCTCCCAACAGACCTGCTGAGAAAATCCTTGCTCATTAATAAAGACTCCCCTGTAAAACACAAGGAATTATTTTATATCATATGAATCTGAGGAATAATTAGAAAATAAATAGTAATTATTAAAAGGTACTTCTGCTATGCTAAAGGATATGTTTGGCAATGGTCTCTAATCCAATTATAATAAAAATACCAAACACCAAGTCTAGAGGGCTTGAGTCACACTACTAAATTTAAAACTACAGATAGACGCGATGGTCTGCTAAAGTGCTGCTTAGTTTTAAACACGAATACAGAAATAGCAGCTCACCGCAAAGATACCGGTTCGGAAGTGGTATAAGTCGTATAGCTTGCAAGGATCAAACCCTGAACGGAAAAAGTGACGAGCTCCTACCAGGCAGGTTAAAAATAAACAGCTGGATCTAATCTGCCCAGTCTGACCTTTGATACTCTGAAAACAAGCTCTCAAAGCCGCGGCTTTCCTCTCAAAACACAGGCCGCCAGGTCACACGAAATTAATTCTACGTACAAGCATTCTAATAGAGATTCGCAATTAAAAAAATTAAGCTAAATTTTCACCGAAAACCATCAAAATGAAACGACCGGTTCCACCTGACACAGTCCGGGGACCACGCGGAGTTTAACAGCCTTTGCTAATCTCCAGGAAGCTAAGGAAGCACCTGTTTCGTAGTTTCATGTGAAACACACTATTTTTAAAATAGCAACAGAAAACTATCTGTAGAATTTTAAATAAACGTTTGCTAAGGGGCACGTTACTGTAAATAGCTGAGCTAAAAGCTAGCTACTTTCCTGGCTAACAGTCACCTTGCTAATGCCGCCGCCGGCTTTTTCAACAACTGCACACGACTTCAAAGAAATAGATATAATTATTTATGAAATGTTAAATTAAAAGGTTGTTATTACACTCATTGAGTCGCTCAACAGAGCACTACATTTACTTACGCCGCTGTCATTTCCTAGCCAGCATTTTCGACTTAGACGGTGGCAACAAAGTTCACTTCTTCGCTTCCTTTTTCCGCAGACTCCCAGAAGGAGAGCGCCAGCGCCCCCTGTCGGCCAACGTCGCCATGCAATCCACAAGAGACGATTAAAATGTGAATTTAATAAAATATTAGGTTATTAAAAAGCAGTTAATCAATATAATAACAATCTTAGATGCATTCAGCATGAAATTACTTGTGTTTTTGTTTTCTGATGAAACCTATGAACCGTTTAATGAATTAGATTACATTAATAAATTAGATTAAACATTTTTTGATAAAGTTGTCAAATTATATTGATTTGATTTAATTTAATTCCTGAACTGTGCAAAATGGTCTGGATGGTCTCCGAGACAAAGGGAAAGACTTCTCAGTGTGCTTTGGAAATTGTTGCAGAGAGCCGTTTTTCCAGAATGAGCCCAGGAAAAGGGACAGGAAACAAAAGTTAACTGCCCTTACTCTGAAGGAGCAAAGAAAGAACAGGGATTCAATTTAAGATGATTCTGAGAGGAAAAGGAGAGAAAATCAACCAGAAGAAAAAATGGAAGCTCTTATCAAGGGCAAAGAGACCAAGTTTGAGGTTATTATGAGAGGAAAAGGAGTGTTTACCTGGTTCACTGTTATTTAACAATTTAATAGAAAATATTTCAGAAATGATTGCAGAAAATATATTGCACAGTATCAATTAATAATATAATATTGCAGAAAATAGAAAACATTTCAAGAATACTAAAAGGGGAAGCGGGTGTTGACCTATATGGGGGATCTGCGGACCCTTCCTCAGATTTTTTTTAAGGTCCCTTCCATCCACTTTCGTTATCTTCTCTGTAATCGTGTGACATTGCTGTTGATTGAAACTCGTTTTTGTCTCTCAGCCGGTATCACTGGCCCGTGTCACGGTGCTTGTCGTCACCTCTTTGCCGTGTTCCCAACTCTTACCCGGACCAGAAACCAGAAAGACGGCCGCCATTCCTGGTATTGATGTTTTTTTTTATTTGTTCCACCATCACATCCTGCACATTCAGGACAGATTGGATCAAAGTGAAATTCAAAGCAGTGTACTGGTTGCCTTATAGAGATAACCTTTTTGAATTTATTCTGTATGAAGCAGACTAATTTGAAATGACATATAGGTCTATGGGGGTTGATGTTGTTAAGATGTAGCAATCTGACTTAAAAACAGGACCGTAAACTGCAAGTGTTGCAGTTCGTTTTCTTCTTTTCAATAATTTTCCAATACCAATGCATTGGTGGGTAGAATAAAAAAAAAAGAAAAGAAAAAGATATGTAGCTGCCATCACAGATCCTTTGCCAGCTTTGTTATATAGGCCTTAATTTGTACATACTGCCAGAAACTGTTCACGTCAATAAATGAACACATTTTACTTAAAAAAAATATTCAGTCTGGCATTGTCAGTTCAGAAAATTCAACCTTATGCCAAAAAAAATAAAAATAAAATTCGCACAGCAGGAAGATTCGATACACCTGAGAAATGTCCTGTAGGGACACATGCTGCATTATCAACTGGTACTTTATTAGACTGCATATTTACAAATGTCTTGGCAACATTTCAAAGGTGTCCTGTGTGACAGCTTTCTTCTTAAAGACTTAAAACCACAAAGACGTTCCACACAAACTAAAAATCTGATTAATTTTAGAGACAAAACTTTGAACTTCTCTACAAGATCAGAAACCTCAAAGCTGCCAGAACATTTTCTACAGAACCTTGATGAAACCAAGAAGGTTTCAGCATCCCTGCAACGATCATGTCAACCTGGCCCGTCTCTCATTTGTGTGATTCGGCTGTTACATTTAGACATTTTACACTTTTAGATGCTGCTGGAATCTTCTTAATTTAGTATGATCATTTCAATCCGTCTCGAGGCATGCACATCCACACCAGACACACACACGCGCACACACACAAAAAAAGAGACAGAAAAGTCACCCACCCCCCCAAAAAAAAAAAAAAAAAAAAAAAAAA
>CAJRST010017779.1:1933019-1958833 GCA_907169785.1 Menidia menidia | reverse complement strand
AGATCATTAAACCAAATGAGGACACATTTAGAAATGAAGACACTGATTTTAGCTAATAAAATACTTAAAATACGACACAATGTCCCTTTAATAAATACTGTATTCCATACGTTATACTATGTAATATAAAGGTATTAGAAGGGGGATGATAAAAAAAAAAATTCAGAAGGTCTAACAGACTTCATTACAAACTGTTGCTTCTTATAATAACCTCAAAGCTGAGGAACTCAGTCTATTCTCACTCCTTCAGCTCATATCAATCCTCAGAGTTTGTGTAACGTCAACTGGAGTTCAGTTCGGTTCCAAACTGAACGAACCTTTAGGTGAAACGTCCAGTTGCCTGTACTGGAGCTCTGAGGATCAGAGGTGGGCGTGAAACCCCCTGGTCCATTTAAAATGGGTGACTGTGTCTGATGTGTCTGTTAACTGAGGGGATCGATACCCCCCGACTCTACGTTTCTCCACCCCGGACCTCGGGGCACGAAACAGTCCTGGATGTTTTCCAACTTTCCCTGCTCCAAATAAAGGCGTCAGCCCTTCAGGCTGGTGCACACCAGTCTATGGACGGTGTATTTTGAGGACTGGGTTGGGAAACACTGCTCTGCTTCATAATTTCTGTTATCATCAGAGTTGTTGATTCCATATACACAACACTTAGGTTTAGACTGTTTGCTGTTGCCTCCATGTCCCTCATTGTTGTCTTGAGCTTAATTCCCTGCAAAATAACACCCAACATCAAACTACATTAATTCCTAGATGGTTTGGAATCATTAAGAATAACTAGTTTGTTAGTAGATTCCTCTGACATGTCTGTATAGCTTTGTATGTTTCTCTTTCTCTGGGTGAAGAAGCCTGTTTGTGGTCCTCTGTAATAGAGTCATTGCGCCCCCTAGTGGTCAGTGTTGGATCTAGGTAACTCCCTCATGACTTGGATCGCTATTTAATCATGGTCTCACCTTCACTTCAGCAGCCAGTTTGTCGATGGCGAATCCGTCCACCGTGAGCTGCGGAGAGATCAAAAAGCGTGACCCCGGGGTGACAGAGGATGCTACGCTCTCATCCGGAATCCCGAGCACCGGGACGCTCTCTGACCTTGATGAGCCTTGATATGAGGAAGCCTCCCTGGTAGCGGTTGTAGAGCTCGTCCCAGTTGTCTTTGACGAACTTCCAGGCGGCTTTCCGGCCTTGTTTGCTACTGCCCGCCACTCCCCCGATTACCGACACCGTGTCCTGAGGGCGGACCTCTTCCTGAACGCAACATCCAGAGAGGAGAGTTAGTTTTTGATGGCTGCTTAGAGGAACAAACACAAGAAAGCTATACAACTTAAGATTTCGATTTTAACTACAACATCGGGAGTATTTTCTCTGATGACCGTCGGGATTCTAACGGATCTTTTCTTATTTATGCCTGTGAAAGAAGACACAGGCTGAATTATATCTGACTGCTAGCACCATCAATGAAAAGTTTATGGTAATCTTTGATGTGATGTGAGAGGCCGCTCGGCCCCACGGAGAGCCGGCTGTGGTCTGTCCCCTTTGATGAAAAGGTATTAGAGGGGAAGTGAATTATAAAGGGAGGGGGGGGGTGGCCACAACAGCTGCTGCTCAGCTGGACACAGGCAATTAGATACGACGGCCGAGCAGCCAAAGACATAAACGGGAGAGACAGATGTGGACGGGTCAAAAAGAGAATTATTTTAGTGTCTTGGTGAATCCTGGTGAGTTCGTCTTTCTGCACTGCAAATCACTTTTAACTCATTGACTGCCAGCCATTTTCAGAACAGAGAGTCCCATACTGCCAGAGTTTTTTGAGCATTTTGACTGATTTTTCAAGAGCCACAGAATAGTTTGTGCTATGACTATGTAAACACTGAACACACCAAAAGAAAGAGTAGACTCTCTTCTTTCATCAGGAAATTTTTTTTTGTTTCTACCTTATTCCGTTCTTCCTTTAGTTGCGTCTCACCTGCGCCATTTTTCGCATAGCGAACCATTTGCCTACAATCTATGCTCATCTCCGATCAAAAGTGGCACAGCTACCTAGAGGGTTAATTTGTTAGTACATACTCTGTCTAGAAGCCGATATTTACGGACAATCTTCAGCGGATCGTCCCCCAAGTCACTTGCGTTGAAAAACATAAAAGACGTCTATAGACGTCTTTGGCAGTCAACGGTTGGATTTGAATTGACGTCTATAGACGTCTTTGGCAGCGAATGAGTTAATCTGGCACAAAGTCAACCGGGTTACGTACGGAGAGGGCGAAGGTGAGGACTTTCTGGATGAGGTCGGGGGCGGAGATGGCGCCCAGCACCCGCTCGATGCGATTCTTCTCCTCCTGCATGTCTGCTTGCTTGTGGAGCTGAAGGAGGGGGGGAAAAGACAGAACAATTACCGGAGGCTGGCTCGAATCGTACAAATCTGCCTTCCATCCATCAGCTGGAGCGTTAAGTTAAGTGGAGCCAGGACAGGCCTCCAGTCCACCAGACACTGGGACAATCACTTCTGATGTCTGTTGTAGGTCTGGGCTGAGAGATCAACCCAGAACAATAAGCCAATAGGGAAACTGTCCTAACCATTAATTTTTTGGGGAGACTGAAGGTATTGCACTAAATGTAGCAAAACAAATTATCCGAAATGCCAACATGCAGTAAAGGAAGATGCTATTTTATATTTTGTAGATATGAGTCTGGCAACTAAGTAAGTAGGCTAAATAACTTTAAACGTTAATACATGCTCTGATAGGCCGGGATTGGTATCGGAAGTGCAAATACAATATCGGTATCGGATCGGAAGTGAAAAAAGCTTGATCGGGACATCCCTAGCTCAGACATTCTCACTGAAAATTCGGAGGTGTAGAGCCCATCTTACCTTCAGCATTGTGTCCAGTGTGCTACTGTCTCCATGCTTTAGCACTGTTAGATACACCTGCAAAAACAAAGAATTTTCACCATTATTTTCGTTGATATCTTACAGAAGGCAACTGTGTGTGTGTTTGGGTGGTTGTCATTGGATTGCTCGTCCTAATTGTGAAGCAGCACTTTATCTCCATTCTAAAATAAAAGTAACTAACATGGAGTGTAAAGGAAAAATGTTGTTTTGGCCATTTAAGATAATTTTTTGTAATTCACGTGTTCGGTTTAATTTGAAGTAGTTCAAATATATTTCCGTTTTTGTACAGAAACATATTGAAATTAATCATTTGGAATTATGGTGATTTATTTGGTCATTTTTTTAAGCTGTTCCCATTAATTTGGGAGAGTAAGAACAGCCAGGGTGTGTGTGGAGGGGGGTTGTGGTTTGTTGGTGAATGTCAGGTGTGATGATGGGAGGTTTGGGGACAATGATTTTTTGACCACACCAGACTTTTGCATTACTTTTCGACCACCTTTTTGACTTGTAATTTGCATCAAAATTAGAATGAATTTTTGGTTATGATTTCCCTATAATTTTATAAGAAAGTGTGTTGAAAACACAAATCACCTGTTGCCAGCAACGGCCTTTTCTTTTTTGAAAGAATTTGGTTTGGAAATTAAAAAAAAAGGCTGTGACAGATGTGTTGTGGGTAGGCCATATAAAAGGCCAGTTAAAATAAGCGACTTACTGGACTCCTCAGGTCTGCTGGCAGGACCTGCTTGCCTTCCACGTGGTCCTTGAATCTCCGTCTGGCCTCCTCCAGAGTGGGTTTGTGTCCCGCTTTGCCCAGCTTCCCCAGAACCAGACCTCTTAACAGGGCGTCCAGGTGACCTGCGGGGGGATGATCACCTTAACATTATCGGCCCCTCTTCAGCAGCACACAGAGGAACATAAACCTCTGAACAATCCACCCATTAAAGCCCCGTTTGGAGGGAAGTTTAGGTTTAAATTCTCCTTATCGACAGCCATCCTCTGCAGACAAATCTGCCACAACTCGTTTCCTAACAGGGGGGTTACAGTGCAACTATCGGACCTTCAGTTATGAGGTTTAATTATACTGTTTTTACAGATTTCAAAATAAAAAATGTTTTAAAAGGCACCATCACAGCTACAGATGTAGCATATTTAGATAAATCTGTAACACTCACATCAAATTCGTAAGGTCTCTTTAGTTGAATGTTACAAAACCTGAATCCCTGAATTGGATTAAATGGGTCCAGGAAATGGTCCTCACCTTCCCCAGGCTTGCTGTCCCAGCCCAGCTTGAGACCGATGGGGGTGAAGAGGTCCCGGATGAACTCCTGGATCTCCTCGAAGAAGTCGGTGTGGGACAGGAGGGAGGACAGCACGCCCAGGTTGCAGCTGAGGTCGCTCCACACGGTGTAGTTTGGCTCGTTGATGAAGGCTTCCATCAGCCTCAGCACCTCCACCGTGCTGATCATTCCTGCACGAGACTGACGCCACACAACAATCAGAGCCGGCTGCTGTTTTCTGGGAGCATCCACGTGCAGCCCTAAGCGGATCTGGAGCCGTCTGGTTGGATCCCTTTAGCGAATGTTTAACTCAATTTTAAAGTAAATAGCAAAAAGCTAAATTGAGAACTGGTCATTGCTTTTAAAACCTTCCTATTCCTTTGTCCTGAGGCTGAGAGAGATCACCTGTATGAATAAAGGTAATAATAAATCAATGGAGGGGGGAGACGAAGATATCAGCCAGTTTTCCAAATCCAACTCCTGATTGCCATTCAGAACCTGGCCTGAAGGTATCCGAAACCCATTAACCTACTCTAGAAACCAACTCGCAGAAAAGTGGATGTTCCAGAGTCAGACTGTCCTTTTCAGTCTTAAATCAGGCTGTTTGACGACCTGGAAAACTGACATCTTCATATGTTGGCGAAATCCCAAGTGTTACAAACATTAAAAAAACAAGGCATCATAAGAATGAACGGCTCCTTTTAACAACATGAGGAATCCACATCTAATTCTCCCTCTCAGTTTAAGCCACGGACTAGTTGGCAGACAAAAACCAAGGAAACCAATTCCATTCTACAGTTAAAGAGAGCCAATGAACTGTATTTTGATCAAAGAAATGTATGAGCAGACTCCTCCCGATTCCTTGGGCATCGCTCCAAATCAATGTAATAGTGCAACCAAATTGACTGTAATAAACTTTGTGGAAAGATCCAGAACTTTTCTAATCTTAAATGTTGCATAAGAGCATATAAACATGGGTCGTAATACAAAAGTTGTTCACAGTGAGTCATAACAGCAGATGACTGGGAGCTGGAAACCATTTGATAAAACAACGCATTCATTTTCCAGTTGTGATGATCCCTATAAGCCATTCGCCATTACTCACTTCATGACTGGATCCTCCAGTTGTTCTTAAGTATTCTTAAGCTCCCTGAGCAGCAGATTACGTTTTTCTATTTCTATTTAAGGGAGTCAGCAAAGAAATAAACAAAGATGGGTTTAACTAAGGTAACTTTCTTTCTTTTTTTTGTAGTTCAAACTATTATAGTCACCCTGGTTCTTCAGTACAATGCAATTCTTTAGAAGAAAATGGGATTTCTATACTGAATAGAGCCAAAGACAGACCCCATGTGAGGCGTTCTCACCCAGGATCAGTACAGATGTGCGATCGTACAGACGTGTGAGACCGTAAGCATGTCATAACCCAAGCGTAGGCCTTGTTTTTCACCACTCTGTTGTGTGTGTGTGTGTGTGTGTGTGTGTGTGCACTCGTGTCAGTGATCCTTACGAGAGAGAAAAGGTCGTTCTGCAGGCCCAGGCGGTCCACGGGCTGTAGGCTGAGGTCTCTGATGCCCGGGAGCAGACTCTCCAGCATGGAGGAGCTGTACTGAATGCGGTAGAAGCCCACCGTGCCAGGGTTGATCTGTTAATCAGGCGGACAGAACTTTACCGTTTGGTCTACCATATTGTCTGAAGTAACCGACGCCGCATGGTGACCGGTCAACACACCCACAAAACTGGTCATTCAGACGCGCTTCGACAAACATTAGGTCAGAGGGGAATATGCGGTTATGGTGCTGATAAGTCAGAGGCGGGACCAGAGCAAAAGGGAATTCATGTAGCTGTTTGTACAGTGAGCAGCTGAACAAAGACGGATGCAGTTTTACTTCTCTGTTCGCATCCCGTGCAGCTGTGAATCAGACCACAGCATAAATATCAGCTGCAATCGTTAAAAAGCTTCACCCAGGAGACTTCCAGCAAGCCGGTCCATGCCCGTGTTAATTTACACTTTAAAACACTAAAAACTGATTAAATGATGCGTCAGAGTTATTGGCAGAAAATAACTCTGGACATAATGTGCCTTTCAACTAATTTTTTTTGTATGTTTTCTACACTAGGAGGTCTTTGTTTTGATACACAACCAAGGCAAAGATGAAAAGGTGCTGCTTAAAATAGGAGCTGAAATCCACACTAAAGCGGAGACGTGTTGGATGATGTGTAGGGACAGCGTTTAATGTAGCTGACCGTTGTTGGGGAAAAGTATTCCGGGGCCTTACCTTGACCCACTGGTCCTGGCCAACGCCGCTTAGAGTGATCGAGGTCTCCGGGCTGTCCATCAGAACCTTGAGCTTGGTGCATTTAGGGTCCTCACCAGTACAAATGCTAATGGGAACCATCCAGCTAGGGCAGTCCTCGCCTGTGGAGATAGCGATGAAGGACCATCATGGAGGTGCGACGACCCGTGTTGTTAGTGCCACTGAGGCTTTGTTTAACACTCACCGTTATGTGGTCCACTGGCACAGAACTTCTTCTGAGATATCTTGAGGATGCGGTCATCGCCCTGCTGCAAAAGACAAGGGAAAAGGGGTGTGTCCTTACTGGTCAGTTTAATCCGGAGACACCTGGTCCGGTGGGTTTTGGCTCCTAAAATAGCTCTTTTGGTTTCGGGCCGGCTTGTCAAAATTGAATTTGACCAGCTTAGAATTTAACCAGCTTAGAGTCTAACCAGCTAAACCGGACGCTCGGCGTCCAGTTGAGCTCACCTGTTCCTGGTCCACTACTATGATTGGGAATCCCATTTGCTTGGTCCACGAGCTCATCACTGCGGCGATGGGTTTTCCACTGGCCTGCTCTAGGCAGTCCCACAGGTCCTCTGTGGAAGGCAGCCACAAATCAGACAAGTGCCGCATCAGCAAATTCACCTGCTTAAAACCGCTTCATCTGAGACGGATTTTTTTCTTTTTCTTTCACAGTCTTACCCGTCGATGCATTTTTATGTTGGAACTTTAAAAGATAGGAGTTCATTCCTTTCCTAAAGTCCTTCAAAAAATACAGAAAAGTCCACTTAAAAAAAAACTAAAGCTAAAAAGATTTTTTTTTTTTTAAATGCTTGGTCAGAAAGCTGGACAACCAACCTCGTCTCCTATGTAGTTGTGCAACATGCGGATCACTGACGCTCCTTTACTGTAAGAGATGGCATCAAAGATTTCATCTACCTCTGAAGGATGGCCCACATTCACCTAAAGCACATAACAGCAGGTCAAAAAGGAAACATTTACAGTATCAACACAACATATAAGAAAAGAATATTCCCCCTTTACACAGATATGACGCTGCAAGTGACCAAACAAACTTTCTATCTATTATCTACATCATATCCACACATTCCAACAAACAGAGAGCCTTTAGAAGTGGATCCCTGCTGACCTCCCACACGGCTCACCTCTATGGGATGGCTGCTGTCCAGGGCATCCAGGTCCAGAGCGCGGGTGTAGTCGGCTGAGACGAACTGGGTCCAGATGTCGTATTCCGGGAAGCAGTGGTCCACACACAGATACTCGATCCAGGACGCGAATCCCTCGTTCAGCCAAAGGTGGGTCCACCATTCCTGCGTACAAAAAACAAAAACAAAAAAAACACACAATTACACAACAAGCCGGGGGAAGCTTTTCATCATGCTTATCGGTCAAACTAAGACCGGTGACTTTCCAGTATTGCTGTGCAGGTTTCATACTTCCCAGAAACTGTTTCAAAGTTCAGCCTATCATGTTTTTAGTTCCCCATTTCAGTTTTAAAAGGAGTTCAAGTTAAGTTCTTTTCAGTTTATTTAAAGTTTTGACGTGAAAATGAAAGAACTGAATTGAAAGAGAGAATAAATCATAGCATTGTGTCTTCTAATAAAATCAATTTGGCCAGAGCTTTAATTCTAAACACAAAAGACATGCATGTGGAACAGTTGGTGGGAAATCCCCCCACCCTGCAGGCAGTGTGATCCCGGTCAAATGGGGATGAATTTTCAAAGGCGGGCAGATATTTTGAGGCAGGACGAATGCTTCAGCTTTACACTTTTCAAATCGGAAGCGAGTGTTGCACAGAAATGTCCGATTTTTGCTGCAGAATAATACAGGTAAAACTCCTGCAGTGCATTGTGGGTCTCACAATTTGAACATAAGATAACATAATGTTAACAAAAAAAAAACGACCGTGTTTGATTCACTGTCATGCCTGCTGTCCCAGAACAGCCTGAAAAAAAGGGTTGCCCTGGTGACCAAGCAGAGGTACCGTTTTCTTGAAAATGAGCTCTCCCTAACTGCGCGCTTCAGTTTGTTAGGACTTACACGAAAAGTGTGTTTGTACATAGGCACGGGACTTTATTTGACGGTGTTGTGTTAGATTACCATGGTGACCAAGTTTCCGAACCACTGGTGGGCCAGTTCGTGTCCAACCACCAGTGCCACCCACTGCTTGGACGACGAACAGGAATTCTTTGGGTCGATTAGCAGCGCCGTTTCCCTGGAAAAAAAACAGCCTCGGGGTTAACGTCTCGTGTGTTAACAACGGGATCCTTCAGCCATTCAAAGTCCACATCAGCTGCTGGGCTGTTGATTAAGAAAATCTGCACATTAGCCGGCTGACGGATCAAATGAGCCCGCCGCCGCTTTGTGCTGTGCACACCTCAGCTGAACACTTGACGAGCGGAAGCCCTTTTAGCCAACAAAAAATGATGCAAAAGCCATTACTGTCAGCCCAAAGAATAGCACTGCTCTTTTTAAAAGGTAGAGCAACATAACTCATTGACTGCCAGCCATTTTCAGAACAGAGATTCCCATACTGCCAGAGTTTTTTTAGCATTTTGACTGATTTTTCAAGAGCCACAGAATAGTTTGTGCTATGACTATGTAAATGCCGAACACGCCAAAAGAAAGAGTAGACTCTCTTCTTTCATCAGGAAAAAAAATTTGTTTCTACCTTATTCCGTTCTTCCTCGACTTGCGTCTCACCGGCGACATTTCTCTCATAGCGAACCATTGCGTTTTTCTTATTTGCCTACAATCTATGCTCATCTCCCATCAAAAGTGGCACTGCCACCTAGAGGGTCAATTTGTTACTACATACTCTGTCTAGAAGCCTGATATTTACGGACAATCTTTAGCATATCGTCCCCCAAGCCACTCGCGTTGAAAAACATAAAAGACATCTATAGAAGTCTTTGGCAGTCAACGGTTGGATTTGAATTGACGTCTATAGACGTCTTTGGCAGCCAATGAGTTAAATGTTCTCAGTCAGGTCACTGGGATACACAGAGAAACAGCCAAGTCACTGACTTTCGCAATCTTATAAAATGTTGTTTAAGAACATTTTTACCTGTAGGTAACAAGGCCCCAGTTTTCCATGGCACCTGATTGGGAAGAGAATATGTTTTTAGGCTCAACATTTTCTCTCAAAATTCTTCAAAAAGTGTAGCAATGAGCTTTTTTTTGGAGGGACTCACCAGCAGCAAAATCTGCAATAGCTATGAGATCGATTTTCGGTAATGGGTAAGGAACGTTGAAGTAGTCTTTGTAGAAAGGTAAGGTCTTGGTTGCCACCTGAAAAACATGGAGGGAAAAAAATTAGCCGGCTCTTAAGGCCTCAAAGTGGTTTCTGCAAAACCGATGGAGCATCAGATCTAGAAGATTCAATGTGGATGAAACCTGATACCTGCCGGGCAATATCAGAGCTGTCTGCGCATTGGTCTCTCTTTAGCTGCAAGTGCAAAGTTTTCAATAGATACTCAACCAACACACTCACCTCCAACGCGAATCGTCCCTGTTCCGCCTTCCCAATCGGTGTGTAGACACGTACAGTGACACCGTCTGAAGACTGGCTCTCCACGTAATCATATTCGCCAATTACAAAAGCTACAAGGTACGTGGACATGATGGGCGTGGTGGCAAACTTTACTTCCACTAGGTTCTCGTCCTCCGGGTATGGCTTTCGGTCGATGGCGTTCTGGAAAGGAAGAACAAGTGGCGTGACGGCTCAGGGGGGAAGAAATCCCACCGAAAACGGAACCAATGGACACAGTCCAGCGAGAGGTGATGACACGAAAAGTTTGCCAAAACCAGTACGGATGATTTGATCATTTCGCTGTGGAGCTTAAAAATAAACTAGAGACAGTAAAATAGTCACACGTATTAATGTGCTTAAAACCGTATTGAGCTAAAAACCACAATTCAACGTTTTTCTGGGAAACTGTTAAACTGAGTCGTCGTTTATTAGCCGGGTCACTTCAGACAAACTGCAGTTTGAGGAGCAGCGGACCAGAAGAAAACGACTATCAGAAACACCGTCACATGACTGGATCATTGCAATTCGTTTGCTGGAGACAGATTTGACTTTTCACAGAGCAATGATGAGGTGCACGCTGTTTCTGGGACCGACGCCAAAAGGTGGTAGCTTTATACTGGGTTCGCGTGCAGTACTTGGGCCACAATCACTGGAGGAGCTCCACACTACCTCATTATTTTTCCAGTTTTAATTTGATCAATGCTGTAAGTCATTTGACTGATGCCAGAATACAAGTATGTGGATGAACAGATCATTTTTTCTGTTCTAATTCTGCCCATTTTGAAGCGGTCTGTCACGTCCAGCAGGGAGCAAATCTGCAACACACTTACGGACACAGGAATTCTGGCAGGTTTTCACCCACTAAATGTCTACCGAGAAGTCCAATCCATCATTATCTCAATTTTTCTTGACTGGACATTCAGCCGTGATACTATAATGCTCATGATAATTCGATATCCACATGTAAGATTTGCTTTGGAAAAGACAACTCACAGGTAGTGAGTCATTAGAGGAACTAAATCTAGTTATATACACACTGCACGTGGATCAACTGTGTATGCCTGGAGGAGAAAAAAATACGATCCTGATTCAGTTTAGCCCTCAATGTCTCCAGAGTACAACGAAAAAACTTCACTGTGCACATGCCATTCTAAAATGTTCTAATATGTTGTGTTTCACCCAGAGGTACGACTTACAGTCACGGTCTATACTGAGTCATGTACGGTTATCTATTAAGATTACAGGCCGATGCAGAACACAAAAGAACACATGACACTTACCATATTTGACAAGGCGACTCTGTCCTTGGGAACAATCAGGGTGATGTCAAAGGTGGCTTTGATAGCTGGCTCATCCCAACAGGGAAAGGCTCTGCGAGCATCTGTTGCCTGAAGGGGGTTCAGAGGGGAAAAAAGCGTGTTTCAGCCAGGGAGTGTTTACACCCGCGGCCAAGATTTAGCCTGAAAACATGTCTTTGTCATGAAAAATGTCCTTTGTATACATTATCACTGCAGACAAAAAGAAGCATAACATGAAACATAACTGAAATGAAAAAATATCAAAAAGACTGAGACCTTTCCACACCACCTTTACCGATAAATACTTACATAAATAAGACAAAAACAACAAGCGTGCCTGGACATGCTGCAACTGGCAAAGTGAGTAACTTCATCCTCAAGCTGTTTTGATGCGTCGCATCGATCCAAAAACATTTTGTCTGTGCAGGCCTGAGCAGGGCACCAGGGACGACTACCCCCCCCCCCCCCCCCATCACCGGACGCCTTTACGCATCCACCAGAGACGGCTACAAAACATCCAACTCTACTCACCACTTTGTCAAAAGCAAAAAGATTTGCCAAAACTGCTCAGTTGGTTAAAAAAAACAACAAATCGGATAAAGTCAAATTCACCAGTTTTACAATCGTGGTTTCACACATGTAAAGTGAGACTTGGAATACACAAAAAAAAGAGAATATTTAAAGGTTGAGGACTCGGGACACAGTACCTGTATATAAAATATAGTCAGGTGACGTGTGCGGTGAAAAACTTCTGTTCCAGCACAAGCATGACATCGGCACTATCCAATGGCGCGCCAGATCAGCCTCAGTGTTATTTACTCATTACTTACTTATTTTGGGTTTGAATCCAGTATTCGGACACCACTTTAGTGGCCTTTCCTCCAGAGATATGGACATCAGAGCTACCACACCGGTGGACTTATTTCCGTTTTTTCTGATATCTGCCATGGACTTCCTGGCCATTTGACCAAAGAGGTTCATAGGAAAAGGAGCCCCCGCAGAGGAGGGCGGGTGAGCTGCCCAGTGGTTTCTCTCTGGCAGAACAAAGTGGCGCGATCTTTTTGGACACCGACTCTGGCTAAAGATGTAGCGAAGAAGTAGCAGTACTGACCCAGCAGAAATGAAAACTCTGAAAACCTGTGTTTAGGACATCCAAACCGTGGAGCTGTGGGAAAACTTCAGGTGTGTGTGTGGTCAGTATAAACTAGGCGTTTCCAGTTCGGACATCCTAAACGAATCTCTGTGTGAAAACCATCATTTCGCAACACAATAATGACAAACCCTGGTTTACGGCTGAAGCCAGCTCAGGTCAGAGAGAGAGAGAAAAAGAGGGAGAGAGAGAGAGAGGCTGCATTCCGATGTGGAGACAGAAAGATCCAAGGAGGCCAAGTACAGATTTAGCAGAGTGGTGAGAAAAGCTGCATCACTCCACGGTGAGAACATTTCTCAGCCAGAGACTCCACCCCAGTCCGGAAAGGGCCGGAAGAAATCGGCGAATACAAGCCTAAAGTCCCCACTTTGGTAATGACATGACTCTCAGACTATCAATACTGGACCCCCCCCCTTTTTTTTTTTTTAAACGGTCCGTTGCAAGAAGTGATTCTGATTAATCTGGATGTTACTCAGCCTGTATGGATCAAGCTTTGAATTCAGGGTAGTCTAATAGTTTGGGGTATAAAAGCATGTCTTCATGTCTTTGGCTCATTGTGACAAACTAAAGACAGCAGGAGGGTTTAAATTAGGGTATCCCGATCCAGCTTTTTGCACTTCCGATCCGATACCGATCCCGGCCTATCAGAGCATGCGTTAAAGTTTAATGTTATTTAGCCTACTTTCTTCGTTGTCAAACTCATGTTGAACAGGGATTTACTCTGATAATTTAATGGTTAGGACACAGACCTGTGGGTTAAGAGATGCTAATGCTAATGCTCGTGTAGGATCGGGAGTCTGGCATTTTTTCATGCCGATATGCATTTGTTTGCGAATATCGGCGGCCGATCCGATCCAAATATCGGATCGGGACAATCGCATAGTTTAAATCCTGCAGCTGACAGCTTTTCTGTAAAAATGTCCTCATCAGAGGCCACACAACACTGACCACTTAGCGTGCAGCATTCCGAGAAACATGAGCAACGTCATGGTTTGAAAACCAAAAAGTTTATAATAAAATGTGCATTATAATAAAAAAAAAAAGGTGAGGCAATTCCTACATAACAGTCACATGACCATAACTCTGTGAAGCCCCCTCTCCCGTGAGGAAAGGCCCCCCTCTTCCGGTGGCTCACCTCAAACTGGGTGACGGCGGCGTACCGGACCTCTCCCACAGGGGTTGTGTATTTACTTCTGTAGAAGCCTTTCATTTTGTCGTTCAGCTCCCCGACAAAGTCGATCTTCAGCGTGCCGGAGCCTGGGGGGGGGGCGTGCACAGAGAAAGTTGCACTGTTCGTTTCGGCATCGACCAAAAGAGGGAGGAAAGCCTGTTACTCTAACGCCGGCGAGAGACGAGAGAAGGCAGCTTCAAAGCCGGGACGACCAACCGGGGGAGGTCCCTCTTACCGTTCAGTAGGACGCTAGGAAATGACAGGGTGACTTTCTCATCCTCGTTTTGATAGTTGAATCCTGTAGCGTTAATTTCTGAGAAAAGCAAACCAGAGGCATGAGAGAGGGCTGAGCGACTTTAAATCAAGTGACGGCCACAAATAGATTTTTCTCAGCATACTCCTCACCGTCTCCTCCAAGAGGTGCAAAGGAAGCTGTGATGATGTCGATGTCGGCACAGTTCATCACAATCTGATTTGTAGCTTGTGTGACCTGCAAATATTGACACAAAACAACGCACGTTCAAACGCACGCCCTGAAATTCTTCACCGCATCCAAACATTTGCATCCCTCTTTGTTTGAGACTAATAAAACCTCTGTATGCAAAGAGGGAGAAATAAAACAAACTTAGTTTGACCCGAGCAAAGGCAGTAAACGGCATCGATGGCAGAAAAACTTAGAGCGAGTCGGAGGTGGCTCTAAGATGAACTCTCGTAGGTTAAAAGGCAAAGCTCGCCAGCACACAGCGCCGGTGCTCGTCATGCTCTGACGAGGTAAAACACGTGCACGTGGAGGCTGTGGCTAAGAAACAGGACACGCTCCGATTGGTTCTTTTCTATTACATTACCCACCGGCCAGTCATCCTGTTTTCATGGAACATGCGTGCGTTTCCTCTTTTTAAGCGTGGAGAGACGTTTGAAAGCCTTTACCATTTATCCTTATGAATTATTTTACTATTATCAATAAACCCAATGGGCAATCAGCCATTTAAAGAGGAGTCTTATGGGTTGACCTTCTAAATGTTGACTTTATAACCATATTATCTATGTGGCGAAAGGGCTCTATAGGTAATTTCGATTTTTCCCTGAATACTAAAATCCCAAAAGACTCATTCACTGGTTGGCTTTTAGCCCCAACTTTATGTTTGTATGGGTAAACACAGGATGTGGCTGAAGAGAATTGTTCTGAGAATTCTACTTTATTAACAAAAAATAAAATAAAATCTTAAATTAAACATTGAACGAATAGGGAAAAAAATAGGATTCTGCCCCTACTTTGTTTTTACAGGTTACAGCAGCAGTGGCCTGCAGGTACGCCCGCGGTTCCAGTTAAACCAGGGACTGGGTTAACTGGCAACCTTCAGCTGACGGCGTCGGTGGTTGCCGTTAGCTACAGCAGCTGTTGGAAAAACCTGAAGAAGCCTCTTAGCTGTCCTCATCAATGCCGTGTGCTTTTATGTCTCATCAAGTTCCAACGTTTGCATGTGTGACTGTGATGTGGACTGTGTTTAGAGGGAAGAGTCACTCAGAAATATTCCATATGTGGCATCACAGAACATGTAAATCCGAGCTTCCAACAATCCCGAAATATCCATGAAGAGTTTTATCTGAGGGGGGCCTAACACTCCTATCTAAACCGGAACTGAAATGTGGGGAAATTTGTTGCACTGCCATATCGTATTAGCTCCAAAGCAGAGGTAAGTAAACGCATCACACAGCAACCCGCTTCAGCCACACTGGGACATTACATTCATGTTTCGGAGAATTCCTGTAACACTACAATGGCATAAAGACTTCCAGCCTGTGGAGCAGTGTCTAAGGTTGTCACACGTCTGATTGGGTCACATCACTTTGCCGTCTGTGCTAAACCTCAGACGTCATAGTTTCCCCGGACTGATTTGTTTACCTTTGGGATCAAACCAGTGGCGAACACAAGCTGAACCGTCTGAGATTTGCAGGTTACGAGGATCCCGGGTAATAAAGCAGATAAATAGATTAAATAGAATATGTCACCTCGATTTTAGCTGTACCCACCGACTTTTGATACATTCTTGTTCTGATGCGTCTGAGTGTTCCTGGTAAATATTCAAAACTATGCAGCTAATTGGACAAATTATGCCGAGACCTCCTCCACCCTTCCTGCTGTTGGCTGTTCCTGGAACACCACAGATTAACTGAATATTTCTGAGTGACTCTTCCCCTCTAAACACAGTCACACATGCAAACGTTGGAACTTGATGAGACATAAAAGCACACGGCATTGATGAGGACAGCTATGAGGCTTCTTCCGGTTTTTTTCAACAGCTGCTGTAGCTAACAGCAACCACCGACGCTGTCAGCCGAAGGTCGCCAGTTAACCCAGTCCCGGGTTTAACTGGGACAGCGGGCCTACCTGCAGGCCACTGCTGCTGTAACCTGTAAAAAACAAAAGTAGGGACAGAATGACACCGTAACACATGTTTGGCAACAAGCCGATGAGTCAACTACACATAAGCTAACTAACTCGTTAGCGAAGCCAATACCAAAACATACCAAATATAACATTTAGAATCATCAGCAAGCATTCAAATGATCTAAACTTATTTCTCATATTACCCCTGAGCCCATTTCACATGAGGTTCAACTCCAATTGCGATACAAACTGAGGAAAACAGAAGGTGGGAGGGGGCGACACGATGTTGCCATGATTTAGCAAACACTAGCCAGCGTTAGCCAACTTCTGCTAGGTTTGTCAACCTCGTAAGTGATCACCATGAGGTAACCTGACACTTCCTTTAAATCAATGCCCCTGCCTTACAGGGGTTGACAACGGCGAAATTAATCATACCACTCACTGACATATTAAGCCCAATCGCTGCCAGTAGGCTCATGGGTTCGGACAGCTGGCTAGGCTAACGTGCAGATACCTTCGGTAATGTTGTGCTAGCTGAATGGAGGCAGCATGTGGATAGAGACAGAAATGCATAACTGTTAATCCTTTTATTCTTATGTATAGTTTGGCTTTAGAATGGACCCGTCAGAAGGGTTAACTCTTTAACAGCCCCCAGGAAACGTTGAGACTAAGCTAATGCCTCCCAACGACAGCTAGCGGGCTAAAGGCTAACAATTTGTCGTGATCAGTGGAACCCAGCAAATTGACTAGCAACTGGTAACGGTAGCTTGTCAGATTACATAACAAAATATCCTAAAAAGCACACACCATGTCTCCCCAACACAGACTGGAGCCTTAACACAACATACCTCCACCAGGGCTTCCAGCTTGCCCTCGAAGGTGAAGTCGATCAAGTCTGGCTTCAAACATAAGCCATAGTTGACGGGGTAAACGTCTGTTGGCAACCGTACGAAAGGCCTCCTTTCGGGCATGGTTCCTGTATGTTGGCCGGCCGTACTACCGAAGACGGTCAAGTGTGCAACACTAGTAGTATCTCTGGGTTTAATTTGCAAGAAGCTGACCAAACTGGGCCTCGGCAGTGGAAACGGACAGCGGGTAGCGACACTTGCGAGCGATAGCGAAACCGTGCGGCCCAGGAACAGCAACATTAACTGAAGACCTGACACCACTGTCAACTACACTTCTCCCCTCTCTCGGCCCAAACAACTCTACTTAATCAGCGTCACGCTGAAGGAGCGTTACGTCATCACGTTTCACCGTACGTAGAGAAAGTGTGCGTGAATGGCAGCCGACTTTCTACGCCCGAGCACGTAGGCCGACCCTTTTAACAATTTTAAATCTTTTCCGACAGTTTGGAACAACTCGTACCGTATTGTAAAGTTAGAACATTAACAGAATGAACTTGTCATCGTTAGAAATGTATACCATTTTAGTTTTTATGAAGAAATGTTCAAGACATTGAAAAGTTGAATAACCGTGACAGTTTTATTCTGAAAAATTGTGTCCGGAACTTTACTTTGAACATCCGTATTGCTGAGAGCAAGATGGCGACGTCCGTCAGGAGGACGCTGGTGGCCCTTCACAGAGGGGCATGTCACCGTCTGAAGGTATCGTGAGCTTCGGTTTTCTTCCGGACGTCGTGCTTTTTCTGGGAGTCCTATATGCTCCTCTGGCCCTGCTTTGGTGTGCTGCTTAGGGCCGGTGTCCCACGGCAGGAGGCTTTCTGGGTTTTTGTCTCACTGTTTTCTCACCGTGCCTGTGTGGGTTAGTTCTCCAGCACAATCTGGAGACAAATTAAAATTGATTTTAACTGCCAGGGTTTCTGGCATTTCTTCTTCATGTGAGATCAGAAACACAAGCAGAATGCCTCTCAGGGTCAGAGTGCATGGTGTTCCTGACCAGGCCCCCCTCCTTTATCTAGCATGTTTTCCTTGAAAAAATTCCAGTTTAAAGTTCCCTATGAATTTAATATGTGTGGCCTCTAACTCAAAGGATCACACAGATTAATAAATCAATCTATCAATCAATCAATGTTTATTTATATAGCACTTTACAACAACCGGAACTGACCAAAGTGCTTTACAGAATAAAAACAGATCAAACTATCGAAATATACAAAGACAAACACATTGGTGACAGAACCCAGTATACAGAGATTTTACGTGCAAAAAGCCATCCTGACCAAATATGTTTTAAGTTGAGCTTTGAACAGTGGCAGGTCAGTAAATGAATAATCCCTTCATTTATCCTCCCCTGTTCAGAATGCAGAAACCTCTCTGGAACATCCCCTCCCACTTTATTTGCCCGCCCGGACCAAGAAGAGGTACTTCATCCCTCCGGCGGCGGGATTGAAGGGGAAAAGGGAGCAGAACCCAGAGACCAAGGCGAGAGCGGCAGGCATCGTCTTCAGACAGCAGTACCTCGAGCGGCCCATTAACATCGCCTGCACAGGTAACAAACCCGGTCATGTGTCGGAGGGCGTGCAGCATTTTAAAGCTACTTTTGTCTCCTCTGTTGGGGATTAATGTTACTTTCAGATGTGTGGGAGTCAAACAGCAGCCTCGTGGTTCACCCATGTGTCTGTGAAGAACTGAATAATCACACAGCATTTACAATCTGAAACTATTAACTCTTAAAAAGTGCTTTTTGAAAAACTTGGATGGCACACACTGATTGACGGCTTGTGTCTTGCTGCCTTCATCAGCTGGAGTCTTCGACCCGTACATCCCTCCGGAAGGTGACGCCCGTCTTTCTGCTCTGTCCAAAGAAGGCCTGAAGCAGCGAACTGAGCAGATCCGACAGAGCGCCGCCTCACAGCTAGCGTAAATCTGGTTTTGCTGTCACTTCCTGTCACTCCCCTCTGTTGATACTTTCCTATCCAGCATTCCTGGAGATAAGTAACTGTGGTATTGTGAGGGCCTTATGACAGTTTAGATAGTTTCACCTCATTAACTTCAATTCCCTAAAGACATTTAAATGATGATCTGTACGTGTTCTTTTTGTGTTGTTCCAGGATTCGTAAAATCAAAGAGCATGATTCGCAGTTCTCCACGAAGGGCTTTGCAGAGAGAGCTCAAGAAATCTTTATTGAGGCTCACGGTGCTCTGACACAGTAAGGACACCATTGTCTCGCTCCGCCACCTGACACGGCTCCACACTGTTCATCCACTGAGACATTTGTCATAGAAGTGGGAGTCTTGATCTGCCATCAGTTCTGCTGATAAACTACTGACAAACTGATTAGTTGTTTTTATCATCTAACTGGGTCACATCACTCTGCAGATGTAGGGTTTTGCTCCATAATATATTATCGCTATAGGGCTCATAGAGTAATAGTAATCTACAGAAGAACATCCAGATTATTGTGGGACTGGTCTGATAACCAAGAGCTTAATGATGACTAGAAAGAAATCAGTTTTAAGATGGACCAAGTCCTTTTGTTTGATATCACACACTCCACAAACCTCATATTGGATCCGTTTCTGGGTGCTCGTTACTGTGGAAATTCTCCTGTTTAATGGGGAGTTTTTGTTCTGCTCAAAAGAGAAATGACTCTAATAAAAAAAACGACGGTTGAGTGCCTTTTGCGATTTCTTTCGTCACTTATTAGACTAAAAATAACTGGAAAAAATATTCACGACCATCCCAAAAATTTGAAACTTTTCTGTTCGGAGATGTTCTGATTTGTTTTCGGTTGAGAATTAAAGTGAATTGTTTAAAATGTTGATTAATTTAGGTTGACAGTTTGTGCAGTAAAGCAAAACAACAGATTTCCCCGAGTAATTTAAATATTAATGAGGGCATTTCTCTTCCCACTGAGCAGTACCTTTTCACTGGGGTTTACCTTTCTGATGGACACTCACCTCCAGCCTTGTGTGTTACAGGTTCAACAAGGAGAAGCTCCACTCTCTAGTTACAGAAAGGTGCTATCCTGTAAGTTCTGGCTTTGAAAACGTTGCGAACGTTTCTCTGTTTGAATCCAATCTTGAGTTTTCCGCCATCGCCCCTCTCTGCTGTACTTAGGAAATGACCAGGGGAAACCGCTACAAGACCATCCGCTGGACGTTTGTGGAGTCCCTGGAAGTGCCCAGAGTGGTCCACGCCCGCTGCCCAGACATGGTGACCAAAGGCAACTTGTACGGGCAGGTGACGGTCCGCATGCACTCCAAGCAGGTGGGACTCCAAGACGTTTACTCTTTAAAGTCAGATACCAATCCTGCTGCGCTCTATGCCAACAAGTAAAGGAGTTTAGCTATTTTTAGAAGCTTGTTTGTTTTGGACACATTTCTACTTGGACTAGGTTCCTGTTTTGGGTTGGAAGCCTCGGTTGTATTATTCATTTGCCCACATGTGCAGCTATTTGCTTCAAACTTCCCCAAAAAAAAAAAATATATATATATAGGCCTTTCAGAAGTACCACACTGAAGAAAGTTTCCGTTCAGGATCAGTTTTTTCTGTTTGGTAGAGTAACAAAGAGAAGCCACATTTTTTTGAGTTTCGATTCAGGATTTTGATGAGAGAATGTAGCGTTTTGCGCTTGTTCGCTTCCCAGACTCTGGCCATCTATGACCGCTTCGGGCGGCTGATGCTGGGCAGCGAGGAGCAGCCGAAGGATGTCCTGGAGTACCTGGTCCTCGAGCGGCACCTCATCAACCCCTACGGCATGTGGAGGCTACACGGGAAGATTGTGCCATCCTGGGCCCCCGCAAAGGACCCGATCGTAAAGGTGATAACACTCAAATATTCACCCGTTTTCAAACCAATGGTTACTTCCTGTCAACAAGGACACAAACTCATTAGATGGAGTATGTTTGGTAGTTTGTAATGTATTTTTGTTCAAATAGCCTTGGTTTTCTCATCAAGATGAGGTCGCAGACAGGTGGGAACATACTTTTAGGACAAGAGAGGTGTACTATATTGATACCAGCATATCAGGGAAATTATTTTTCATAGGGGTGGACGAAGAGAATCTCCAAGCTAACTGAACAGGAGGTGCAACAGCAAATATTTGGGTCAGTAATGAGGGTGAGGCGGCAGAGCCAAACCACATCCCGGCACAGCTTCTGTTCTGTTCTCAACTTGTGGTTTGCACCTCTAGATGTATCACAAATGTGGCTTGGCAGTGGCAGAAGTAAGCTGATGGTTCCATCAGGCTACACTGCGAAACACCGATGTGTGACTCTTCAATGATTGCATTATTTGGGAAACATTTAAAGAATAGATCATCTCTACCCAAAACAATGGAATCATGGAATCATTTTCTTTAAACCCTGACCATAAATGCGGTTAAACTGCAGTCGCCTGAGATCCAAACGATCGGAGCACAGTGTGTCTTCAGTCTGTGCTAACGTGCGATTCGGTAAATGATAAACAAAGCTGCTCTGGACTCCGAGAGTCTCCGAGAGTCTTCGAGGCCGCGTAGCCCCGCTGTGTTTGTGACTCAGCCTCCGATTTTCCCGACAGATGGAGCAGTTTGTTGCCCAACGTTTGCTTTTCTAACGGTTAACACTCTCAGACAAACATCAGACTAGTTCCAATAGTGCACAGCGTGCTTACAAAATCCCCACATTTGCTATTTTGTGAGGGTCGGTTGTTTGAAATAAAGCATTTAAATGCAGTAAAAACAAGATCTTTTCTTTAAAAGTGCACCAATATATCCCAACAGTATTAAACCCACTAAACTAAGAGCGTGGACATTCCCTCTCTGCTGCCTCATGATGATTATTAAAACCCCCACTGAGCGCTGCGCCCCAGCAGAATGATGCAGTGTAACAGAATGTTCTCTGTGGTTCACTTCACATGTCGGTGGTTTTAATATTGCGGCCCACGTCCGCCCGAGGGGCAGATTTATGTCTGCGTCGCTTCACACAATCCCGACTGCGTCTTGTTTGTCTGCGTTGTGACTCGGCATAAAACTCACACACACACACTCACTCTCTCCCCTCTTCTCGACTTTTTCAGACCCTGTGCATTCCTGGTCCGGAGCTGAAGCCGTGGCAGGAATTTGACCCCCTCAGCCACGAAATTCCCAAACCGGCCGCAGTGCAGTGGTATAAATAGA
Source organism: Menidia menidia (assembly GCA_907169785.1). Classification (NCBI taxonomy): domain Eukaryota; kingdom Metazoa; phylum Chordata; class Actinopteri; order Atheriniformes; family Atherinopsidae; genus Menidia; species Menidia menidia. The sequence continues at coordinate 1,936,768 of CAJRST010017779.1, read as the reverse complement.
CCACCGGATGGCGGTGCTCTTCAGAGTTACTCCAGGAAACCAGACTGTTTTCCCCCAATCTGTACGGCCTTAGAAAGTTTTTGGCTGTAAGGACGCTTCATACAGCAAGTCACTGAAGATGGAGCAGGTTGAGTCCTGAAACCAACTACAGATCTTTTCACGGTTACAGTTTTGTCTGATTCTTTTATCTATTTTTCTGTTTTTTGCCTCAGGAGACAAATAGAATTGGGCTGTGTGAGAAATAAGATAACTAAATGGATTATTTCTGTGATGAATATTCAGCATGGCGACATCTGAGTGTACAACAGGCTAGTCGCAATGAATGGCACATTCAAAGTAATAAAAATTAGAAAAAAATGCATGCACATCTGGACAGTCACATTTATTTAGAAAAAAGATTTATTTAAACAGTGACTTAACAACAACGGTGCATCAGAAAAAGTGTCCATCACCACTACTGATTTCACAGGTTGCTGCTGTGTACATTAAGAAAAAACGTTTAAACAATAAGATATTTGAAACAACGTTTTTATGACACGGTGTGATGCTGGATTCAATTTGAACAAACGTTTTGCTGATGGTGGAGAGGTAATAACCATATGACTCTGATTCTCAATCCACTTTAATCCACACATATACACACAGGGCTTAACAAACGTATCAGACTGCCACCCAGTGTAAGGTTTTGTCATAGCTGCCCTAAGTTAAAGGCATTTGCAGTAACCAAAATGAGTATTTTGTGTAAATACACCACCACTTAGAAGCTTTTTTGCAGAAAAAAGCTATTTCTAATGACTAAAGTGACTCATAATGAGCTCCTTCTAATTCAGAAACTGATCACACAAAAGGTTCTGCTGGGAACTCTGTGGGGCTCAATAATATTGAGCCATTATTTCACACATTTTATTAGATTCAAATTGTTTTTTTTAAGCCTAATGTTTACATTCAGGTGTTCTGAGAAATTTGTTAAGCTCTGTTCATATATACATGCAGTCAAGCCCAGAATTATTCATACCCCTGGCAAATATTAAATTAGGTTTATTCTTTATTCAAGCAAACTTTTTCCTGATTGAAAATGACACGGGCATCTCCCAGAAGGTAAGACGATGTAGACGAGGCGTCAGAATGGAAAAGAATTCTCAGCTTTTATTTACAATTGAAGAAAAATAAGCGTATCCAAAATAATTCATACCCATCCCACCTCCATGTTTGACAGTGGAGTGGAGTTCTTAGGGTTGAAGGCCTTTAACATTTTATTTGATTAAACCTGAAAACAGAAACAAAGGCTTCAACATTGTTCCTTAAACAATAAAAATTTTCTAACAACGTCCTCTGAGTCTGCAGAACATCTTGTAATTTTTAAGAAGAACTTTGGGCTGTTATGAAAAAACAATTAGATGTGACGTCATATCTGTTTCCTGACTCATGAGTAGCTGCAGGTCCTCCGGGAGATCCTATGTCTTAGCCATGAATGTCCACAAAACCAGCTGCAGTGAGTTTAGTTGTGGTCATTTGGATGTTTTAGAACAGCTTGGCTTATTTGGAATGGTACTGAACTTTGGATTTTGGACCGGGTCAGTTTGCAAAGGGTATAAATAATTCTATGTCAAAACAATATATATCATAATTAGCCACTAAAGGCATTTTTTTATTGATTAATTGATCAGGGTATGATAATTTTAGACATGCCACTTTTCATCCGAATGTAAATAAAAGGTGACAGATTTTTCAGTGATGTATCTTGTGCATAATCTTCTTTTCATCTATAATCTTCTGGAAGATGCTGGTGTCATTGCCAATGAAAAAATAGCTGCTTAAATAAAAAAAAATTTAAGTCAAAATATCTTCAGGAGTATGAATAGTTACATGCTTAACTGTACACTTAATATATATATGTATATATATATGCTATCTCTAAAACGAATGTAAAATAAATCTAGATGACAAAAATGCAACCTTAATACCAAATACAAATGGAACCTCTTCACGTCATCTTAAACATTTTCAAAATTACTTTATTTGTAGCTTTTATTTCCTTCTTTTATTATTATTATTTTTTGCTCTGACATTGCTATGAAATTTTCAGCTATTCATTTTAGTGAGTTTTTTTTGTTCTAGTTAATACATTTAGTTATGTAGTCATGCCTATTTTGTTTGTAGTCATTTGACTCATTGTCAAAGCAATGCAATAACTTAAGAAAAGTAATTTCTTAAAATAGGTTTATATCTTACTTGTAGGTTTATATCTTACTTATAGAAAGAATGGTGATTCTTTCTATGAATACATTTTAACGTCTGTTATCCTTTTTCACCCATTTTGATTTAATCAAAGGTGTAAATCATGTTATCAAGACTAACACTTAGTCAATGTATCTAATTATTTTAGGACCAGATGAAAAATTCTCTAAGGAAAACATCACAGTATTTTTCTTACTTTTTATTAATATTTCAAATGTTTAATATTTGCCAAGGTTATACAATTGAAAATAGTTTTGGCATCATGTTTTTTCTACATGATAGGGGGAAAATGAGGGGCACTGCCAAGCTGTGAAGTCTTTCAGAAAATACATTTTTCCGACTTTTTCCAACACTGAGGGTGTGAAGCTGAAAATAAATGTGTCATGTGACATCTTTGCAACAATGGTGCCTCTGTTCTACTGCAACAAAAGTTTAATTTTCAGAAAGCTGTTGGCTGAATGAACTTTGATTGAATTTAGCCAGCATCTTTCTCTGCTGTTTGCTAATTAGTTTTTTAGACCTTCTTCTATGTGTTGCATTTAAGACATTGAGTTCTTCTGATGTAAGTACAGACTTTGAAAATGAGTTCTTCTTATCCATGGATATACATTACAAGCAAGTATATGGTTTGTGAACTAAAACATACAAACACACACAATATATTTAGAAAATAAAATGGTGGGTAAAAGCAGGAAAGGGGGGCTTCATCTAATAACCTTAGATGCTCTTCCATTATTCAACATGAGGTTTCATTGCTGGGTCAGTGAGGGATGTTGTGAGCATACCAAATGTGTTTAATTAAATATAAACTTGTTTGCACAAACAATTGTGTCTAGTTCATCTGGTCACATTATTCAGTTCATAACCAGACTTGTCCATGTCCTTACTGGATGTGCACTTTCATTTTCAGCTGGATGGAGGACGTTGTGTTGGGGATCCATATTTCATTTGTGATTCAGGAGGTTTAACAACAGTTCCCTAAAAGTGTCAACAGATGGCTTTATAGTTAATATTCCCTGTGATTTTAAAGGATGAGTTAAAAATCTTAACTGGCTTGGCTTAGATCACAAATCAGGCGGGAATACAAGAGCCTCGGCGGCACACTCTGCATCATCGTCCTCATCTTCCTCAGGAATATTCTCAGGCTCCCATGTAAAGACATCTGAAGTACTGTCTGTGAATGAACCACACATGCTCCTTTCAGTGTCCCATGGACACAAAGCATCCCGCCGACCCAAGGCTAAGTTTGCCTTAGACTCATCTGTCTGCTCTGAGCTAATGTCTGCTGAATTCTCCTCTACTCCGAGTACGCCCTGGTTCGCTGTGTCATCTATGTCACAGTAAGAAATGTAAACTCTGTCATCTCCACTGCTTTCGTTATTTCCAGCAACCCCAGGTTCTCCCCCCTCTATTGGACAAGAGACTTCCCCAATGCCATCTTGCTTGTTTGCAGCATTAGTGTCTTCTGTGTCCCATGGACAAACATCTGCCCGAGTGCTCTCCTGTTTTTT
>CAJRST010017779.1:1844762-1884879 GCA_907169785.1 Menidia menidia | reverse complement strand
ACTATCATTTATAACCACGTACGAATTCTATAAGGTATCAACTAACCACTCGCTAATAGCAAAAAGCTTTGGCTACATCATGAAGTTGAACATAAGACTTTCAGTTAGAGAAAAACTTAGAAAAGATAGAGGTACAGAGAGCTTCTAGAGAGCTTCTAGAGAGCTTCTAGATGTTTATATTCAAGGTAATCTCAACTCGGGAGCCTGCTCCTAGAGCTGTCAAATCTCATTGTCTGGATTACCAATGACACTTCCAAAATTGTAGTTAATCTCCTGAAATTCTATCTACCTTTGACCTTTTTTTTCATGAGATATGTTGACATTATGCGAGCAATAGCATAAGGACTTAGACTTAGACTCAACTTTATTTTCCCCTTGGGATTACTTCAGGGAAATTCAGGGAAATTCTGATAAGTGTTCCTTTCCACCATGCATCTGGTTGTTCCAAGAGAGATTTATCCATCAATTCCAACCAATTAAATCACTGTCCATTCACTTTTGCCCCAAAGAACAATGAAAGTGATGGTCTGTGGTATCACAATTTCGCTGATTTCAGCAGAAAATCTGCTGGTTTCTCAGTGCTTTACAGATCGAGCAAAGTCGTGTTTTATAAAGTTTGTATTTTGAATTGATGGAAATCTTTGCCATCGTCGTTTCTCTTTTTTTCCCTCCTTTTCCAGATCTTTGATCTCCTACCTGAGTAAATTTTATTACTACGACCCCGAGGAGGAGATGTACCTTTCAATCAAGAGCATCCAGAAGGTGGTGGGAGCAGACCAGGAAGCCGAGTCGCAGACGTAGCAGCGAAGATCTCCTAAGCTCAAGTGAGTTCCAGCGGTTTATTTAACACTAGGTTCCGCTCTGCGTGACTTAAGGCCAGTCCTCTGAATCTTTTATATGAATTCCTATCGAACGTATCGTCTGCGAACGCACCAAAATAGCTAAGTCCACTTGTTTTGTTTACAGCTGGTTTGAATTTGAACTTGTTTACTTTCTCAGTAAAGCACAGTAACATGACTTTTGTTGGACGTGTAGAGCAGTGTTTTTCAACCACTGTGCCTCGGCACACTAGTGGGCCGCGAGTGATGGTCAGGTGTGCCGTAGAAAATCATCCTATTTCACCTAATTAGTCTAAAAAGATTTTTTGATAACGAATTAATTATCTGCACATAATATGCCATTTTTGAGTGCCTGTGCTGTACTAGTGACTGGTGGAGTAATCATGTAATAATTCCTTATGACTAGATTTTGTATATAATTTTGTATATTGAAGTGGACATGTTAAGCGCAATTTGAAAGAAGAAATATAAAATATGATAAAAAATAAATTTTTTGTGTTTATTTGATTCCTATTCAAGACAATTAAGATAAGATAAGAATAAAATAAGAATAAGTATAGTGTTACTATAGATTTGTTTTTGGTTGGTGGTGTGCCTTGTGATTTTTTCTATGAAAAAATGTACCTTGGCTCAAAAAAGGTTGAAAAACACTGGCTGTAAAGTTGAACTAAAGTGAACCCCGGTTCTCTGTCCAGGTTGCTTGCAAGAGGACAGGTCTGTACTGGTCAGCTTGTGGTCCGGCACCGGCCAGTCAGTGTCGTTTGGAGGAGCCATCCAGTTGGACTGGGATGGACTCTTACTCTGTGCTGATTTGGATTAATTAAAGGAAGGCTGACTATTCACAGTTGGAAAAACGGGGGGAAAAATATCAACGCGGGGGACATGGATTCAGTAACGTCCGAAGATAGACTGCAGAGACGCTATCATCCGGGAACATATTTGCAGAGACTGGGAGCGTCGGAATCGTCGATTCGACCTCGTTCCCGAAACCTGCTGTACTTTTAAAAAACACAATGCACTGATCGGTTTGTACAATTGTTCGTTTCTTAACATTGCATTGTCCTCCCCTTCGGTTCTATCAAAATGAAAGGGGCGATTGAAAGATGTCCACAGGAGCGAGGTGGCTCAGAAGAGGACCCTCCAGAGAAAAAACTGAAGCCCAAACTTGAACCTCTGAATTGGCTGAGTCTGGTTTTTATTTTTCTGTGAATAAAACAATGGCGATTCTCTCTTTTGCTGACATTTGTGTAACATGGTGTGATGCAGTTTGATGAAAGAAACTCCTAAGTCCAATTTTTAAGGCATCAGACTCATTATGTATCCAGTCTCTTGAGCAAGGCTGGTTACTTGCCGTCTATTTTGTGTATGTCATTTGATAAATCATAGATTTATAGAAATCTTGGAGCATTGAAGTATATCACCCATATTTTGTGCAGTTCTTCATACACATAAGGACGAGTTTGTATTACTTTAACAAGGGAAGAAGACACCGGGAAGGCTGCAAAGAACAATTATTTTGTTACCAGGATATGAAACCTTTATTTTATTTAATAACTGACTGAATACATCATATTTAAGATAGTAAAGTCTTTGAAAATGTCCTCAGAGAAATCAGAAATCATCATAAATGACAATTCAACCATTAACAGCTCTTAATCAAAGACAGTTTAGAGGAACTTTAATTTACTGGGGTTATTATTCATTTTTTGGCATTCATTTGGCATAAAAGGAGCTATTCACACTAGTTATTAAAATGTGAAAATCCACAAACTCATTTGGTCACTATGTAAGTTCTAGGGCGGTCAGCTTGGGTGTTCAGGGGGGGAAACCCAGGTGGATTAATCCCGCCATGCTCATCTTTACATATCTGCCCTTTTAATGCCATTCAAACTGACTTTGATGCTGTTTTAAATTTGCAAATTGATGGAAACTTTCAAAAGTTCCTTTTCAGAGTTTCTCTCCACAATAGAAAACTCTCTTATCAGAGTTCACTCAGTATATTCAGTCTCAAATATATTATGGAATTGGGTGGTTTATGTTCATAACTTTTTTTTTTTTCCTCCAAGATGCCTCTAAATACATTTCAGCTGTATCCTTTAAACTCCCGGAAAACACTATCCACTCATCATTATCTCGATTACGTTAAGGCTCCATTAAGATCTACTGGTTATTGTTGACATATCTCACTCTGATCTGTTTCCTGCCCCTACTTGACATTTACTTGTGATCACGCCAAAGAAAGAACTCCACAGAAATCCAAATCACAATAAAAACGGGGGATTCTGAAAGTATTTAATATGTTTAGGTTGGTTTCTCTTTTTGCCAGTGAGACAACAATATTGAAAAGCTTGTCTGAAATTGCTATTAGGTTTTTTTTAAAGGTTCATTCTACTACCGATGCCTCATTTCTGTCACACCTCGCCCTGCCTTTCTGTGTATATCTTTCACAGCTGCTCCCGAGCTTTCTGCTTTCTTTTCTTGGAATGGACAGGTGTGTTTTGTCCTTCTGATTGCCCTGATGCTGGCTTGGCCTCTGACTCACTGTTTTCAGTTTCGAAAAGAAGAAAAAAGGCAAAATAAACTTTGGTGGTGAATGGTACATTTCTTTCGATGTGACCACTTTTATTCTAAGAGCTATACAGAAGCAAGTAAAAGAAATATTTCCATCCAAAAGAGTATTTTCACTTCAATAATTTTGATAGAAGCATTCGATCAGAGAACAGATACATAGAAAAGAAAACGTAGAAGATAAATTCAGAGAGCAATGAACTGTGTATCGTTGTATTTAACCTTGTGTTGTTATTCTTGAAGCACACACTAGTCAGCTATCTCCATGACAACTCTATTCCTACCATTTCAAACCTTAAAGATTAGGGAATAACAACTTATTTCTGATGAATTTGAACTCTTCATCCCTTCATGCAGATGAAAAAAATGAAAGGCAAAATTACTCAAGTCCCACTGGATTTCTTCTCAAACAAGGAAAGAACATTTTTATTCCAACCAAGTGTTAAAATGAGGACGGCAGCAGTTGTTCTCTTTTAAAGTCTGAATTATTAAGTCATTTACTGAATTCAGCAAGCCATTGATAAATTACTTTTAAGACTTAAATCTGCATGACTGAAATCTGCATAATTGTATTAATCTACATTCATCTCTGTTCTCCCGAGTTTTCTGGTGTAATTTTCCAGGTCAACAAGTGGTTCACTCACAAATGTTTCCCACCATTCATGTAAGCCAATTTCAGCTATCTAAACAGATTTTTTTTTCTTTAATTCTTGGAGTTTTTTTTTTTTTATCACTGGATATGTGTCAAGGGTCATCTCACTGGAATTCATTTTCCCAGTTCAGTATGGTTTCTTAAATACGTTCATTCTTTCTTTTTTATTTCCAGGGTTTCCCACATGGTCTCGTTCAAGTGGCAACTTTTAAATGCTGCTTTTGGCCGTGAGACAATATTCCGTTTATGGCTTTCTGAGAAGCAAGGAACTTGTATTATGCACTGTTGTGTTTCCTTACAGGAGTCCGCTTATTCTGTCCTTTATGTAAGTTTAGCCTGAAGATCCCTTCCAATGTCTGGTGACACATTTTTTTTTGCAAACAGCCTGCTTCAGTTTTAATGTTGGCTTGTCTCTTTGAAACGGCTAAGGCAGAAGACAGGCCAGCCACTTGGCTCACTTGCAAAGCTTGCTGGAAAAGATCCCACTAAAATTAGGCCACTCTATCTGTGTCTCTCCAGCGGTGCCTGGTACAGTATTCACATCGCATCCTCCACTGCTACGTACATTCCTCCGGAGGTGAAGAGGAAGTGCCTTCATTAAAAAAGGAATTCCAGTTTAACCAGCCTGGAGAATTTATTTTCGAGTAGTTCATTTGTTAAGCAACTTTGAAACAAGAGAACCCCACTGACAAACACATATCAGTTTTAATCAGCAAGTTGACTCACATCACTGAATACTTTCCAGTCAAAGATTCAGTGGACATTTTTTCAAAGAAGACAATTATTAAAAAGTGAATAACCACCCTTTTAAAAAATGATCTGCTTGTGTTCACAAGTTTGAACTAAATCTGAACAGAAATCAAGGAAATAGGTTCAGTAAGTATCGAGAAAAGTTCAGTGTTCCCATTAAAATTGTACAAACTTTACATTCTGTAAAACACATTGTGTGTAACTGAGGATGAGCTTGCTTATTTGGTTCAGCGGCTTCTTATAAAGTCAACGGGGCAAACGTAATGTCTCCACCCCTGTAAAATATAAATGCCCAGCATACAGCTGCAGCAGACCGTGTCAAACAGCCGTGGGGAGAACCAGAACCAACAAGACACTGAAGGCCATGACCACAAATGAGGTTACACACACACAAACAGTGACTTTGTAAGGGATTGTAAGGCATGCAAGCTGAAGTTGAACTATGAAATAAAAATGCACGTTAACTGAGATCCGAAATAGCGAAAAAGAGATGAGACTGCAAAAACATAGGTTGTGTATTTTACTCCAGGAGGGGGGATTACAGTTCTGAGCAGGAGGGCCTCTTTTGTCATCCGTGGTTGTTGCCTACTGTGTAATGGCTGCTAAAACTCAAACACTGTTACTTGTAAACCAAGACTTGAATGCACCATATTAGCAGTTACAAACTAAATGCATAGAGCAAAGTGCACAAGCTTTTGTGAAATCTCCAGAATCCAAAAGGGTTTGGACAACCAGTTGTTGCATGGTACGCCATGCATTTGGCCCAATGTAGATTAGGATATCTATTGTAAATATTCAATTTCATCATGGTGTGAGTGAATGCGAATAAATACAGCAGCAATCTTAGTTTATTCTATCCTTTCCCTGATAAAAGTGCGCTCCTTGCAATACAACGTGGAACAATTCAAATAACCGAGACTTCAGTTAAATCAATCAGCACAGTTGTCATTCTGCTTTAGTAAAAAAAATGCCTCTTAAAATTCACACTGGACAAAGTAAACGTCAATGAATCAGTGCGCCTGCTGGTTGAGGACTCTAACTCTCTTGCTCGAGATTGATTTTATATGAACCTCCCCGCTGAGTCCAATCCTGATATTTCATTGGTTGAGCCAACGTCAATCTCTAAAAGTAGTCAAAAACCGTCTGTCGATTGGATACGTTTAATTTCAATCACGAAGAAACTTGAAAATGATTGGTGTAACCAGCAGTCTGTCAACGAATCAGCGTGCGTGGATTGGTGCTGGTTCGCGGGCGGCCTCCTCCACGGGCTCGGTCTTCAAGGCTCACGGAGAGCGAATGTCGTCATGAGCGGTGGGTAGGAATTTAAACATTGGTGTTTATATTACATTCTTCGCCCTAAAACATTATATTTTAAATAGGAGATATTGATAAGATATTTTGTTGCAAGCAAAACATTTTTTGTGTGTAGCTCCGTCGGTTGTGCGCACCAAAATCAGCGGTGTACTTCCGGAAAAGGACTGCCTTTTTCTGTAACGTTATCAAAGAGAGTTTGACTTGCTAGCTGCGCGTCAGCTAGCAAAATGTTAGTAGTGGCTATGTTACTGGGTCCTCTTTTTTTTCTCCTCCCCAAACATTTCCATGCCTTTTCACGAACCGTCAATACCATAACAAAATAACTAAATTGTGACCATTAAAGTTAAGTTTCGACTGTGATTTTTGCGTCAGTAAAAATAAAAATTGGCTGCACAAATATCAACGTGAGCTAGCGAGTTGAATATTCCCCGGCTAGTCAATATCGCTAGTTAGCTAACTTGCTAACGCTAGTAGCTTGTCCAGAACAAACAGACCCAACAAAACATCTTTGATGGCGGCGCTGTATTGGGACAACATTGTTTAGTTTGATTTCTTTGTGCGTTTTTGCATGGTTTGTAACGTGACATAAAGTTACACCATCATGAATGATAATGGTTGTAAAATAGCGGAAGCATAGTTTATCCTATTGAACTCTTTGGATACTGCAACACAAAAATTAGACGCTCAGCAAGCTGCTATATCCGTCGTTTGAGTCCCCTAAACGTGAAGTTCAGTCATAAAAAGATCATTGAGATCATAGAATGTTGAGAATGTGTAATTAATTAGCACCAAATAAAGACAAACAAACAGTAAGGCTAACATCAGCAGACATGGAGGAAACATTTTACCATCACGAGCAACTTTTTTTTAGTTTCATTTCTTTCTGCCTGTTGTTTTCATGTCAATATCCGGTAGGTGCCATGCTTGCACAGGGAAGGGAAGTTCGCGAGCACTCATACTGTCTGTGCATATGAAATATGTTTTTTCTCACCATTACAGTAGATCTGTGATGGATCACACCTTATCACGTGACTCATTTCCCTTAAATATAGCTAGTTGTTGAACTGTGTGGCTGGTTGGATGTTAGCTGTGGTTTGTTTTCTGGTGTCAGTTGGTGAACAGGCCCTGGACTCAGCCAGTGTTTATCTAAGTGAAGTTAGCAATACTTTTGCATCACTAGTGACCAGTGATTATGGATTTTGACCCCATGAAACTAGTCAGTTTGCTTACACTGGGTGTCAGAACTGAAATACGATGTGCTCAATACATTTTAAAACCTTTTTGAATTGCTGTGTGATAGTCCATCCTGATGCTCTGAGCCCAGAGATGTATGGAAGGTTTAAGGCTTCTTTCTGCTCGGTGACTGTAACTCTGCATTGTGGTGCTGACAAAGGTTTCCCCTCAGCAATCTCTTCTCCGTGTGCTTCTATCAGCTATTGATGAATGAGGGATCTTGATACAGAGCTGTTTGAAGGATCAGAGATCACAGTGTTCAGCTTAGGCTGGCTCCCTTGTCTTTTACATGTTGAAATTCTTCCAGATTCCTTCAGTAGTTTAATGATTCTCTGCTCTGTAGTGGGAAGAAATATGCAAACCCCTCTCAGCCTTTTAGGTGTTCACACCATCCTTTATTTTTACACATTTGCTAAAAGATCTAAGATAATCTCTACTAATCTTTTCTCCCCAAAAGTTGAGTCTAAATTACACCGCAATAGCATTCACTTTTGACAATCCCCTTGTTTAAAATAACACTTTTTGGGCATCTTATTACATCCATTCCACCTTATCAGCGGCCTTAAGTGTGATGTGTAGTATGTAAAGCATTTGGTAGTTAATGAAAAGACATTGGTGAGTCAAAACCTTAAAAAAAACTTTACTCTAATGGTCCAGTGCCTATGAGAAGTCAAAGTTAATATAAGAATGATGGGATGCTTTTTAAAAAATGTGGGTGCCTGGGTTTGCAGGTTAGGTTACATGTTGACAGTGGAGGTGAGTGTGAGTGCACGTGGTTGTGGGTCTCTGTGTTGCCCTGTGATGGAGCGCTGACCGGTCCAGGGTGTAGCTCATCTCTCACAGAAAGACAGCAGGGATTGGCTGGAATTACAGGCAGATGTGGAGCCGTTTCTTCATCCGGCAGACGAGCGTTGTTGTTGTTGTTTTGCGTGACACCTGTTGACAGCCGGTTTGACCCGATTTCTGTACGCTGCTTTGTCTTTTCCAGAACAACAGGACATTATGGCCACCACTGTTGCTGTGAGTCCCAGTGAATACCTTCAACCCTCCACCACTTCCGCACAAGTGAGTAGCAGCCCTGCGTCATTTCCCGCTCTCCACACGTCATCCCTGTTAAACCATAATGTTTTGGGCTGCTGTCCGCAGACAGAGGGAGGTTGTAAGCAATCAGTACAGTTGGATAAACCTGTAAAAACAATTAGCATCAGCTTTCAAGGCTTGATCAAACCCCATTTCTGCCGATCACCTTTAATTTCTTAAACCCTTTAAGGCTCCCTGGAAAAGGCCTTTTTATGTCATTCTGAAATTTGAATTTGAAAAAAGGAACTGATATGAAGTTCTTCCTTTTTTTTTAAATACCTAATCTGATCAGCAGTTATGATCAGTGATCATTTCACCCGCTTAAGAAACGCCTAATGCATTTGTCCTGAGTTAGCGATGATGTTCAGGTTTCAGTTTTCAGCTCTGTGAAAATAAACGTGTGGCAACATTAGCTGATCTGCTGACATTTCTGTAACATCACAGTTCCACTCTGTTACCTGAATCATTATTAAGAAACTTTTTCCCATCATGTCTTAAAGCAGCGCTGTGTCAGGTGCTCTGAGACAAAAGGAGTGTGGAATAAATAAGTGTCAGAGACAAACTGAAGCTTTGAAACACAACCAGGTGTCTGTTTGAAGAGGAGAAAATGGTTCTGCTCCCTCTGTGTCACCTAAAACAGGACATTTTCATTTATCTCTATACAAAATATTCAGATTGTCTAACATTTCAACAGTAGGAATGTTCATCCATTATGACCGTAACCTTTGAAACGGCACTAGCAATCCTGATCAGTTTAAAAAGGAGCCTCAGAAAACCCTAGGATACTGATATAACTTAAAACCTCGGACAAAAACTCTCTGTCTTCAATGATTTTGAAGCACCTAAAGAGCCTAAAGATGATGTTGCCATTACTGCAAACACAAAGCTTTCAGCTCAGCTGGTTGGCATTCCTCAGCTATGAATCTACATGACCAGTAGCATCATGCAGCTTTGGGATCACACATGTGGACCTAAGGGCATTACAGTTGGAATCGTTTTTTTTTAGAGCTTACCTGTCTGCCTCGGCCACTTGTTGCATATTAACTTAAACTCCCCGTGCCTCATCTAATGAATATTAATGCCAAACTCTTCTCTGTGCTGGTGTTAACACAGCTTATGTTTGTCCCAGCAGGACACTCAGCCTTCTCCTCTGGCCCTCCTGGCGGCCACCTGCAGTAAAATCGGACCTCCAGCCGCTCAGGCCCCTGTAACGTCCCCCCCCACACAGCCACAGCCTCGGAGGCTTCTCCCCATAAAGCCGGCTCCAATAGCTCCAGCGCCCCCCAAAAACCTCAGCTTCCTCCCAACGAAAGGCAATGTGATCCAGCTGCCCGCCGGCCTGGGCTCGGCCGCCCCCGGCGCCCCCATCGTGCTGACCATCCAGCAGAGCCCCGCCCGCTCCAGCGCGTCGGGCCCGGCCAACATCCAGTACCAGGTGGTGCCGCAGATCCAGGGCACGCAGACCATCCAGGTGATGCCGCAGGGGGGCCAGATCCAGCTCATCCCGGGCACCAACCAGGCCATCATCACCACGCCCATGACCGTGCCGGCCCCGGCCGCCGCCGCCACCCCCATCACGCCGCCAAAGACCGTGGCCATCAAGCCCTCCCCCAAGACGCGGAAGTCGAACAACGCCGCCGCCAACGTGGTGCAGCTGCCCGGCGGGCTCACCCTCCCCCTCAACGTAGCCACCGGGGAGGTGGGCGGGACCCCCGTGGTCACCGAGACGGCGGCCGCGCCCCCCACGCCCGAAAAGGGGCGGCGGGGGAGGAAAAAGAAAGTGGTCCTGCCCGCCGAGCCTCCGCCACCGGCTCCCGCACAGGCGGCCTCCCCGACCCCGGAGCAGATGGAGACCATAGTCATAGAGGCCGGGGACAACATCATCCAGGTACACCAGCCCGGTTTTCTGCTTATCGTCTGAAAATATCATTGTTGTTATCATCATATCGTCCTGTACAAAGAAGTGGTCTCTGGGTCTGTGGTGATTCTTTTTGTGTTTAAAAGTGTCACACTAAAGTCGTATTTTATCCCTTTTCATCCAACAATAGCAAAATTTAAAAAAAATTCTTAACTTAAATCTCAATGATTTAGAAATGATGTACAGCTCTTTTTTTTGTCGCCTAAACTGGTTATCTCATTAAATGACAGGCAGGCAACAACTTGCTGATTGTGCAGAGTCCCGGGCAGCCCGCCATGGTGCAGCAGGTCCAGCTGGTCCAGCCAAAGCCCGACTCTCAGCTGGTCCAGATCCCCCAGCAGGCCTTGAAGGTGGTGCAGGCCGCCTCCGCCACGTTGCCCCAGGTCCCTCAGAGGCCGTCTGCTTCCAGTCTGCAGGTCACTTCAGCAGACCCGACGCCAACGCAGGTATCTGCAACCCCGTCCCACCTCTGTTTTTCAGCTGATCAAAACCTTCTCCGTCTGTCATAATAATCAAGATTTTTGGTATTTGTTTGTCGTGATGTTTACTACTTGAGTTTTTTTCAGGAGATGTTATGTAAAATTACTAAAATGATTAAATAAAAAGCTCTAATAAAAATAAAAAAACTGCTTCTCTGCTGTCAGGGGGGGTTGATTTTTCTACAGATGTGTGGTGATTGTCCACATGTCCATCAGTATGTAGAGACCCTTTGTCATGTGATACATTTTCAAAGGAATGAGGGTTATTTCTGCAATTATTTATTTATTTATTTTGCTTCTCTGTTGCACTTTCAGTTTATAATTTATAAATCTGCATCCATTTGAGATTCAGTGGAGATAGTGTATATGATTCATGCTTTTAGTTTGAAAGGCATATTTCTTTCAGTCAACATCTCACGGTTAAGTTCAAGTTCAAACGTGTGTCTTTTTCTGTCCTTAGATCCTCTTTAAAACATCTTCAGGGGAGTGGCAGTCGCTTCAGCTTCAGGAATCCGTCTCCACCACGACCACCCCCGCCACCTCGGTTGCCCCGGCAACGACGTCGCCGCCCGCCAGCACCAAGAGGACGCACGCGGGCGGGAAAAAGGAGCGGACTCTGGCTAAAATTGCCCCAGCGGGGGGAATAATAGCTTTCAACCCATCCCAGCTCTCCTCGGCAGCACAAGCGGTTCAAACCATCAGCATAAACGGGGTCCAAGTTCAAGGAGTTCCTGTTACCATCACCAACGCCGGGGGTGAGTGCACGGCCGGCTTGTTTTTTTCCAACCCCTCAGTCGGTGTTAATAGTTGGAGAGCTTTATGGAAGCTCGGATTTGCTGTCATGACGTAACCCTGATAGCAAATCTGCTGATATGATTACATTTTGATGTTATTACTTTTTCGAATTTTAGCCCTGATGGAGATGATTGAGCAGGGCATAAACAACATGTAAGTCAAACCAACAGGACGCCAGATAATGCAGTTCAAATCGGGTCACATATTTATTAAAGAACGACGTCTGTGGATGCGTCTTCAGAATATCAGCATGCTAACACCGTGTTTTTTTTCCTGACCCAGGAAGGCATAAAGCCGCAATTCATTAGATCTGCACGCAAGTTGTTAGAAATGTGTTGTTAGAAGAAGCTGCTGAGAGGAAGCTCCGGTTTTCTGTGGGGGCATGTTTCATGCTCCACAGCACACGGGCAACAGCTTTAGTGCCAGGCAGCTCCTTATGACGCATCTATTTCAGAGTTTGACAGAAAAGTCGTCATGTATGCAATTTCGATCTTTTGCCTTCTCCTCAAAACAGTGCACACAACCACAGAGAAACAAATGTGTCCCACCGACATGCATCCTGAGTATTTATGAATGTGTGTGCTTGCGTGTTTGTGCTCAGCTGAGTTGTGTCACATGTGGAGCCATATTTTAGGATTTGGCTAAATGAAAACGAGACACGTGTAAACTTGACACGTGTCATGGGGTCAACAACAGCAGGATGACAGCACAGTAACCAGTGAAGCCTTCTGGGGGGGGCAGCTTTGCACATACATCATACCCCACATTATTTTATCATTGTGTTCCCCCATAACTTTGCAAATCTTTCCCTGCCAAGCGAGCGCATGCATTTCGCTCCTTCGACCTCTCCATCACATACTATTTATGGATTGATTCATTTCATGGTGGTTATGTAAGGAAAAATGTAGGTTTTGTAATTGCCGCCAGTGGGGAACCGCACGGTTTAAATTTAGTTTGACCTATTTACACACATATAAAAAATCCGAATAACCCCAAGATGTGTAGCACACACTGTAAACGGGCATATTTAAAACGGTGTCATCCCTCCACCTCGCAGTAACTTCTCTCCCTTTGCGGGGGCCTTTAATGAGTCGGCCTTCACACTGGTCAAAGGGAAGTTACTCAGATGGTGTAGACCAAAAAGTACACCTGGACAATCCCTGCCAGTTCATGATTTTATAAATTAGATGACCTGAATCGTTTTTACACGATACATTTCTTTCCCAAATGTTCTACTAGTAGTGCTAGTTGTACTAGTAATGTGTTCCAATCTGCCTGAAAGTTAAGTTGCATTTTAGTGCTTAATATCTGAGTTTAAAAAAGGCTTACAAGTGATCAGTTGTTGCCTCTTTCTTTAAAATTCCGAAGCTTTCATGGTGTTTGGTGTTCAACCCTTCAATCGGTTGTTTTAAATCTTACGAACGACGCCTGTCTAGACCAGGTGTGTCACACTCCTGAAGGCTCGAGATGTTTTTCTGCTTCTACAGATTGGATTCAGATCAGTGGATGTGCAGAACACAATGTTTTGAAGGGCCGTTTAATCTAAATCAGATCTGTTGAAGCAAAGAAACATCTAACTCTCTGGACTGGCCCTTTGAGGTCCTGGAGTTTAGGATCCCCGCTCTAGATCTGGGCTCCACCTCCGGGGAGACAGCGTCTCTGACACAGTGTCTTTCTCTGCCCGTCAGGCCAGCAGCACCTCACCGTGCAGACCATGCAGGGCGCCGGGATCCAGCTGGCGGCCGCACAGGGCCAGCAGGCCATCCAGGTGGACCAGACCCTCACCCTGGAGCTGCCCGGTCAGCCGGGGGAGAAAAAGCGACGCATGGCCTGCACCTGCCCCAACTGCAAAGACACAGACAAGAGGTGATGTCAAAGTGTTGACAGTTTTTCCCCTCATTAAAAAACGAAAGGCTCGAAGGTAACATGGTCAGCTGGGAATGGATGATGGATTAATTCTGATTGAAAATCAATATTCTGTACACTGAAAACTGTCGGCATACATTTAAATAAGATGCATATTATATTATGGTGTCTTGAGATTGTTTTCTGTCTACATGGACAATGCATACAATTGTTTTTAATCACAATTCCAGTTCAGTTGAATGCTAAAGTGCTCAGAAGTGGGCGTTTACATGGACGGTCACGCTTTTCCCCCGCAGGCCCGGTGAGGTGGGGAAAAGGAAACACATATGCCACGTCCCCGGCTGCGAGAAGACCTTCAGGAAAACGTCGCTGCTCAGGGCTCACGTCCGGCTGCACACGGGGGAGCGGCCCTTCGTCTGCAACTGGGTCTTCTGCGGGAAGCGCTTCACGCGCAGCGACGAGCTGCAGAGGCACGCGCGGACACACACAGGTACCGAACCCCCTCAGATTTGTTAGACGATGAGCCTTAAAGGGGACCAAACGTGGATGCTAATGGCTAATACCAATGCTAACTCACGACCCAACCAAAAAGGAAAGGCATCAGGCCCTCATTATTTGGTAAAAGTACCGTGTCAGTTGACACGCTCAATGGAATTAATGAACTTCAGAGTTCGCTGATAAACAGGAACAAATAGGGAACGTTTGAAAGAGTGCAGGCTGATACAGTTTAACAAAAGTTTCCCTTTTCCATTCCATTTTCTCCCCAAATCTGAGCTTCTCTGAGAAGTAGCAGATGCATCAAGCAGAACCTTCAACAACCAAAACTCCCTTTTCTGTTCAGGAATTACAGGAAATGAATATAATTTTACAGTGGGGGAAATAAGTACCCCTTGCTGATTTTGCAGGTTTGCCCACTTACAAAGAATGCTTATTTTTCCTCATCAGTTGGTTATCAATTTTTATAAATTCATTTATTTATTCATTGAATTCGTTGCATTCTTTGTAAGTGGGCAAACTTGCAAAATCAGCAAGGGGTCAAATACTTATTTCCCCCACTGTACATCAAATAATGATGCTCTTTACCATTTTTTCATGTTTTGGTCAAACAGGATATTTGAAAATGCATGGATAACAATAGTAATCTACGTTAGTGTTAAAACATAATCTGGGATAAAGAACTTCTTTATACTTGAGTTTTAACCATTAGAGGATCATGCAGAGTTATTCTGGAGCTGCTCCTTCAGGGCACAAACCTCCCATTGGGTGGTGAATAGCTTTGCTAAGCACTGTAATGCTTATGATAGTTCTTTTTCATTCGACGTCCTGCTAATGATATTTTCTTTCGCATTCATCGTCGCTCACGGCTTTCCTCTGTCCTTGCTCCCTCAGGAGACAAACGCTTCGAGTGCAGCCAGTGTCAGAAACGCTTCATGAGGAGCGACCACCTGACGAAGCATTACAAGACTCACATAAACACCAAAAACCTGTGAGCAGACTCAGCCGGGGCGAAAACTGAGATGAGCTGTCAGAACTGTGTAACAGGAAGGACAGCAGAGGGTGTGTGTGAGTTTGTGTGTGTGTAAGTGTGTGTGCGCGTGGCTTTCCTCATACAGGAAAATACTCCAGAAAAAGCCTCTATATCCCCCCCCCCCGCCTCCTCCAGGACACCGTTGTTGTGTGATGTACAGAGAAAATCCTCCCACGCGGACTTCAGACTCATCCTGTAAAATTACTATTCTTTTTTCTTTTTTTTTTTTCTTTCTTCTGTTCTTAAAGACCAGAAGCAGCTCTGGCTGAATTTCTAAGATGATGAGAAGGCATGGCTTCAGATACAGATGTTCATGGACTTCTATGAAGGATGAACCTTTTCAGACATCGACCCCCAAAGCGGATCTTACCTCAGTGGAATGGTAACGTGAAGGCTGTACGCAGCACTCACCCCCCCGTGGGCTCTGTTTCCTTTATTTTTACGTTTCTCCATCTTCTTCGTCTCAAAGAGTTTAATGTCATTTAGCTCATTCTGTCATCAAAACGTTCAGTCAATTCTGGAGATTTATGCTCTGACTTTTATAGTTTTTTTTTATTATTATGAACTTCTCTTTTTTAAATCGAGCAGTTGAAATGATTGGACGATCTTTGGTGGGCGGAGACCTGTTCACGCATGGTTGATGAGCTCCATAGTTTCTGCTGATAGGGACGCCAACGCAACACGCAAAGCACTTTGACTTTTTATATTGTATTTCATGTCTGGCGGCATTACCTTTTTTCTTGTTTTGAAACCCGTTTCAGTATTAAAAAGCCGTAATCTTTCAAACAACCAGACGTTGGTGTTCCAGGTTTGAGCTTTTCCTCTTAAACGCTAACGCCGTGGCACGATGGGCCCTCACCGTCGGGCACGCTTATCAACGTTTAAAAGGGGTTTTAGGATCATATGGTAGCTTAACCGGAACAAGAGGCCAACTTCTTTTTTTTACAAGCTGTGACTAGTGTTAAGGTCACTAACCATGTGTGAACACGTTTAAAATCTCCCAACAAATCAAGGCCTGTCCAGTCATTTGACTGCTTCTTACAGGTTTAGTACATGCTGTGACTTTGGGTATCTCTGCCTTTTAGAATTATTAAGATGTTCGTGTGCGTGCGTGTGTGTGTGTGTGTGTGTGTATTTGAGGGGATGTTGGTGGAGGGGTTGTACATACAGGGTCCCTAACATCCCAGTGAGCTCGCTAATGTTGATACGGCATCGCGAACGGGCCAACTGACTCAATGGGTGCTCTGTGTTCAAAGACCAAACCTCCTTAAAACAGCTGCTCACTGTCGGGAATTAAGGCTCCAGCCCTTTTGCGGGCCGAAAAACCCGCTAATAATGGAAACGCTGTAAGTCAAAGCATAACCCTCCAGATTGAGCTGACTATTCGGGTTCTGAACGGCATAAACTTTGCAGATCGAATGGCGGAACTTGTTCAGAAATGTAAATAAAAGGTCCAAAACCAGCTAGATACGTTAGCATGTGGAAATGCTAATAGCTGGAGGAATACACATAATTTTTTTCTCATATGTTTAAGTGCTGAAATTTCTTCATAAGAACAGACTTGTTGCTTTTGGTGAATGTGGACGCTTTCATGGCCCGACAAAATCTCTGTTGTGCAGTCACTTTACTGCTTTTTAACTGCATTTATTAGAACTCCAGACATTTTCAGCAGATTAAGGGGGCATTCATTTACAGTTAGCATTCATACTGCTATTTCATAAGAATAGCATCTGTCTGATTTGTTTTAGTCTGCTGAACTTCAAACCCTCAACTTCCTTTGTAAAAACCTTTAAATATTAATATAAACTATTTTTAAAGTGTCTAAAGACATACAGTAATAATGATTAATGATAATTATTTACACTATAGTTCCACAATATGAGAAGAAGTTCATTAGCTAAATTGGCATTCAGGCTAAATTTAAGCAACTCTAAATCAAGCTTGAGGTCACAACGACACGGCTTTTGATTTGAAACTTGTGCAAGTTGGCTTTGAGGGTGCTGATGTAGCCTGTGCTGCTAGCTGAACGTGCGGGCTCACTAAGGGCAGCTCACAGAGGTCTGGGCCCAAAAGCCACCGTGCCTTATAAAAAAAAACGTTCATAAACGGGCCACAAGAGCTGTTATTCTCAAGCTTCATTCATTCATTCCAGAGCATTCAAATGAGATTTGAGCTGCCCTTCTAAAGGTTACAAATAAAGCGGTACGTGGTGTTCGCCGGTGAACCGGAAGCTGAGTCGATTGAAATTCAACATAGGAAATGTATGAACAGCGTTTGTGGATTTTTTTTCTGCTGAGTCATTGTCGACTTGTTAAACATTTTCTCCAGAGCCGAATTACTTGTCCTAAATATATTCAAAGAATACGTGAAATCCTGTGGTACCACAAGCGGTACGCTGGCATGCCGGGCTGGGCATCCAACCTTCCTGCTTTTAGTTTCTTTCCTCGATCTTGTCTAAATGTCGACTGTTTTCCACCTGAGTTGCGTGGCTGCTTTTTTCCCAGTCAACATGTAACATGTTGTTTTGTCACATTTTGTTTTGCTTATTTTTTTATCTGGAGTTTGTGGTTATTAAGACAGAATTGACTTTTCCAATCTAGGATTAAAAACCAATAACTGCATTGATGATACCCAGCCCATCTTTCTCCTTGTGTTACTGATTGATACAGTGAAGAAAAATTCCAAGGTCCCACTTTTATTCTGTATTGTTTTCAGTTTCCATTCGCTTTGGTTGATTACTGTCTATGCATTGCTATACATATGATAGGATTTTCGATGACTAGGCCTAACTTGACAATCATGTAACAAGACGCAAAAAAAAAGAGAGTGAGCGGTCTTATGTTTATCTGAGTTACATGGTTGTCTTTTTTCCAGCTATATGATAGCTTTAATTCAGAATTATGGCCGGGGCGTTTTCTGATGGTTAACGGATGACCAGCAATGGGCCGGCTCTACAGTATTCATGCTGCTTTGTAGTTACTGTGTTTTGTTTTGTTTTTTTTAACAGAAATTTGATACATAATGGAGATATGTTCCCCCTCCCCCCCAAAACGATGGGCTTAGCAGTCCGGCTGAACTTCTGAGAGTTCCCTCGGTTTTCAGAAATGCACCAATTTACATGCCTTTTGGTCAAATAAGCTCATGGCCGTCTGAGATCATTGGCTTTACTTCTGTTGAGTGTCTCTTAATAATTTGTTAACTGCTGCCAACCAAAATGTTCCACACAAAACATTGTACAAAGCAGAGAAATTTGACCAAAAAGCTGAAATTCTGTTCATTTTTTGGAGCACTTTGGTGGAATTTTCAGTTTGCGATTCACGGGAATGATTGTTTTGTTTTTTTTTCCTGTTTTTTTTTCAAATGTGTCTGAAGACATGCGATGCCATTAGGATGGATAGAAAAGGCTCATATTTATATTTTTCATGTTTGAATATGTAAATGTAGTGTGTGTCTGCTGGACACAGTATATGTAGGATATTTAAAACAAACCAACCAACAAACAAAAACACAGGTTAACTGCATCGAATTGTGGTTGGTGTAGCCAGCCTGGAAGGAAAGACTTTGTACAGTTTGTAAGGAATAAAATCTAATGTAACATTGTATAGCTTCATTCCTGCTTTGAAGACATCTAGATCTTTTTTCTATTAAATGAAAGATGCCTTAGACACCTGCACCCAGTATTTAACTGTCTCTTCTTTTTAATTCTACTTAACCAAATTTGTAAAATTGTTTTTTGTTCTTAATTTATGTTGCATTATGTCATAATTGAACAATGATTAAAACCCCCAGGTTACAGAATTTGTAAACTGTACGCTGATTGTAGTTTACTCTGTTTCAGATGAATTCGTTTCTGGTTTCTTTGTTTCCGAGAGTTAGCCGTTTTTACGTGTAGAAGCGTGTTCAAACAGGTAATTGTTGTCTTTTTCAGGAGAACACAGAGAACCAGCACTTCATTTTCTAAATTATAGAAAGGCTCTAAAAATTAGTTAGCTCTTTTTCTACAGTCACGCATAATAAAAACCTCAGACCCTTTGGATTGTTTCTTCATTTGTTCTTTAAGGCCTGTCACTAAAGACAACCTCCCTGTTTTCATACAATTTCTGGACTTTATTTCCATGCATGTACAGTTAAATTAAACTTGCACAATGCTATTTTGAACCCAGTTTTTGTTATATATTGACTTTTTTTATATTGAATACTGGTGAAAATTATAGCGTGAAATTATATCTGAAAACATTTTCCATACCAGCAGAGTTTGCTTGTGTAAGTTTGACAATATCTTTAAGGCAGTTATCAAGTTTATGATCACGTTTTACTGGCATTTCTAGTTGCCCGACTTGAACTGGCTCAGCTCGCTTCCTTTTGCGTCATCATTAATCGCCGGAAGCATTTCCTTCTTTCAAATTGAAAGCCGGTGTAACATTTGTAAGTTACTTATTAAAAATGACGTTATGTTGGTGTTTTTTAAAATAGGTATATCTTAAACTTACTTACGTTGTTTTTATCTAAGAAAGCTGTCATACGTAATGTTAGTTGACAAACAGCCCGACATGTTGCTAACCAGGTTAGCTAGCCCTTTTTGTTTACATCAGTGTTGGAAGGAGGCGTGTTTGAATTGACAACTGCCATCTGTTCTTTTTACGCAAGCCTTGTTTTTTTTCATTTTTCTGGTTAAATATCACTTCTGAAGCACATTTATCTTGGAAGATAAGCTGCAAACATCTACCACGATGACGGAAACTTTGTAATAGACACCTGTCACAAGCTCTTCACCTTTAACAAGCAGGCTCCTCTGGCAGAATGCATGATGACCAGGTAGTGTTCAAATACTCCTTTCATGAAGTCACCCCTGTAGTGTTCACTAACGTTTTCCCTCAGCCCTTAAGATATTTTTTGCTGTTGCTGTCACCTTGAATCGTTGTCAACTGCTGCTGTCTACAAACCACCATGGTGCTTCATTATTCAGCCAACACCAGATTTTTAGCTTCAAACTAGTTCCTGAACAATATTCATGTTGATTTGGTTGCAGCTTGCATCTTACAACCTGTCCAATCCCACTTAAGAAGAAGTTGCCTCTCAAAATACTGGCTAAAGGTAGACCTAAAGCTATTTTATTTCTCTGATGATGCATCTTACCCCTTACAGTTTATGTTTAACGTCTTATTTGTCTGTGTGCCTGCGTTTGTAGGATGGCATTAGTCGGATAGAAGAAGGGATGAGTGAATCCGGACTAGCGGGCCTGCTCACAGGCCTCTGCCACACAGACGAGGAGAATCCTTTTCCTCTGTGGCAGAATGGAAACGTCAGCCCCTGCTTCAACCAGCTCGTCCTGGGAGCTTTGCCTCATGCTGGGATGGCAGTTATGTGTGCGTGCTATCTTGGCATGGCGAGGTGGGTTAGATATTCTGTACATGTCGGCAACAACATGCTCTGTTGCCGTCATAACTTCTACCATTATCATTAGTATTAATATCATTGCCATTTTTCATCTAGTCTACGTGTTGCTGTGTTGGCTGCCTCTCTCTGCTCCCTCTGTCCTTCTCTTGCCCTCTCTCTCTCTTTCTCTCTCTCTCTCTCTTGCCCTCTCTTTCCCTCACCCCCAACCGGCCGAGGCAGATGGCCGCCCACCCTGAGCCATGGTTCTGCTCGAGGTTTCTGCCTGTTAAAAGGAAGTTTTTCCTTGCCTGTGTCGCCTAGTGCTTGCTCATGGTGGGAATTGTTGGGTTTCTGTAATTAACTTCAGAGTAGGGTCTGACCTGCTCTGTTTGGAAAGCGCTGTGAGACAACTGTTGTTGTGATGTGGCGCTATATAAATAAAATTGAATTGAATTGAATTCAAACAAAAGACAAATATAATTTTTACTGTACATCTTTGTACTGTACATGAGAGAGGACTACAGCCTTCAAATAGAATACCACCTGCATTTAGAGAATAATGACCACATTTTTGGCATTTTCATTGTGGTAATTATGTTGCAAGACTAGTAAATGTGGCTGCATTTAAAAATCCATTGGCACAAGTTCAGTTTTTAACATAATTTTTAAAAAATATCAGGACACAAAATTAGAAATTTGTGATTTGCATGTGAAAGACAGGTGGAATGAAGAGGAATTACATCTAAACGCTTTGAAATGAGAGTTTTTTTTTTTAAACATCTCTGTTTCCTAGGTGTGGGGCCGTCCAGTCATCCCCTCCATGTGGGTGGGTGTTGAGGGCGGTGTCAGCCCTACTTGCTGCGTTGCTCTACGCCGGAGACGTGGTCCTGGTGAGCGTCCTCCGGGAGGAGGACATGTTCCTGGATATCCTGACGGATAGCTGTGGACTTCTGGCCATGCTGCTCCACTTCAGCGCCGCGTGCGTGCTCCTGAGAACTGCTTTCAGGAGGAAAAGAGGACCCCCCGTGCTGCCAGTCACAATTCTCCTGCTGATCCCCAACCATGTCATCACTTTGATCACCTACAGCGAAAACAAGGAGTATTTAACTCCTACTGAACCTCTTAAACTGGCAAGACTGGTCCTTGCTTCTGCCCGGAGCTTTCTTTTTGCGGTCTACCTCTTTGGATTTGTTTTCCCCTTCGTCAGGGATGATGGATACACCTTGTACATTAATGCCGTGGACGGATCCCCGCTCATTTCGGAGAGGCCCCCGCCAGACACAGGTGAGATGGTGGCCGAGGACGGGAGCGGCTGCATCTCCCGCCTCTTCTACCTGTGGCTGAATCCTCTTCTCAGGCGGGGCGCGCGGGGAGAACTGGACGCCCCCGCTGACCTGTATCACCTCCCCCAGAAGCTCCGGACGAGCGTGGTCCGCGGCTATTTCCACCAGTGCTGGCAGTCCTGTCAAAAAGGGGCGGGGCGTAGGGAGACACCGGACCGGTGGCCCACACCTGTGGGCAGAAACCTGCTGAACGGCACCTGGAGCTCGCGGCACCGGGACGAGCCCGCGGAGTTGGAGGACGACGTGGGACTCCTGAGGGTGCTGCATAAAGCTTTTGGTTTACGCTACTACCTGCTCGGCGTCCTGAAAGCGACGGTCAACCTGAGTTCCTTCGCGGGGCCCCTCCTCCTCAGCTCCCTGGTGAACTTCATGGAGGAAAACGGGGCGCCAGTCAGCAGGGGGGTCTGGTGCGTGCTCGGGCTCTTCGCCACCACCCTTTTCAGCGCCGTCCTCCAAAACATCTACGCCTTCGAGGTGTCCAAAGTGGCGCTGGCCGCGCGGGGCGCCCTGGTGTCCACCATCTACGGCAAAGCCCTGCGGGTCAGCAGCTGCAGCCTGGCCGGCTCCTCCCTGGGGGAGGTGGTCAACCTGATGAGCGCCGACGCCGACCGCGTGGTCAACTTCCTCAACAGCTTCCACGAGCTCTGGAGCCTTCCCTTCCGCTTCGCCGTCACCCTCTACCTGCTGTACCTGCAGGTGGGCGTGGCCTTCCTGGGGGGTCTCGGCGTGGCGCTGGTGCTGGTGCCGTTCAACAAGTTCCTAGCCTCCCGCATCCTCAGCCACAACAAAGAAATGCTTCAGTTCAAAGATAGCCGCGTTAAGGTAAGACGATGGTCAGCAACGTATGAAGAAAGTGGGCTAAAAACCAAATCCTGTATCATCAAAAACAAATGTATTTAATTCTGTAGCATAATGTAAAATTTGGTAAAAGCTCTTCTAGTAAGAAGGCAATCACGTTCTTTGTGTTGAGACTTTCTGTTCATTTTGTAACTTTTTCAAAATCTCAGTTAATGACGGAGATCCTTTTCGGCATCCGCGTCATAAAGTTCTACAACTGGGAGGCTCATTTCGCCCGGATGGTTGCCGACTGCCGCAAACAGGAGCTGTCCCACCTCCGAGCCCTGAAGTACCTGGACGCCGTGTGCGTGTACACCTGGGCCGCCCTGCCCGTGGTCATCTCCATCCTGACTTTCGTCACCTACGTGCTGCTGGGACACCCGCTGACTGCAGCTAAGGTGGGAGCTCCTCACTAAGCCGACTGTTATGTGCTGGATTTCTTTTTAAAGCAATTTCTTTTAAAAAAATAACACAACATGCTGCTGTTATCACAAAGAAGATGAGACACTTCTAATGTTGCCACGAGTAAAAACGGAACATTTGGGACAGGGCAGTGCTTACATGGTGGATAGGGTCCAAAGGAACATTTGGTAACTTGTTATTAATTGTTATTAATTCGTTAATACCGTAATTTGTTTGTACTTTGGGCTGGTTGCCTCCAGGATCGTCCTTTCCATGGTTTTGTAACTGCCTTCTGGTAGTTCCACCCTGTCTGTTTTGATCACCGTTCCATTCTTTGTTTGTAGTTTTCTCATCAGCGATTAAAAAAAACCCAAAAAACAACCTCACTGTGGCGAAATAGCTTGAACATGATTTTCTGCTCATTCTTTGCTCGGTTTTTACGTAGACGCACCTCTCCCCGCCAGCAGGTGGCGCTGCCCGCCCCGTCTCTGCCTCTGCTCTGTGCAGTAGTGAAGCTGAGCCGGAAACCAGAGCTCAGATCAGTTTTTAGATCCCACATCATTTGTATTTACCATTTTCTAGACTTGCCGATCATAGTTGCCTTACATTTATTGAACACACACTGACCAAATATGAGGGCTCAACCCCTGATTGTCTGAATTGTGGCGGTCGTGCTCTCTTTTTGGAGCCCACAGTTGCCGGTATTTTTACTGAGGTCTCAGGAAAAGCATTTCAGATGAATGAAACATTGTGGGAAGTTTTTGTGGTAATAAGCGTTACATTTCATAGTTTCTTATCGGTAATTTGAACAGCACAGGTTTGACAGCGCAGCACCAAACTGAGCCCCCCCCGCTTCCTTGCAGGTGTTCACCACTCTGGCCCTGGTGGGGATGCTGATAGCACCCCTCAATGCTTTCCCCTGGGTGCTGAACGGCATCCTGGAGGCCAAAGTGTCCCTGGAGCGAATCCAGCGCCTGATCAAACTGACCAACCAGGACCTGCAGGCTTACTATGCCCTGAGTAAGGCCAACGCATTCTCATTTTGTTTGTTAAGTGACCAGAGATCTGATCGGAAAAGGAAAAATCTTTCTCCGTATGTGGAGCATCATCTAATTGTTGAATGTTGGATACAGTGGGTTCATCGTGCATTGCTTAGAATATGTGTGGGTCCTGATTACCACAGATGCTTCCACAGAAGCTGTTATTTCTCTAAAAAGTAGTTCAGTCAATGTAATCTCTCCCACATCAGTAAAAATGACAATTTCAGTGTTTTGAATCCTACTTTTTTTTTCTCCTTTATTTTCTTTCCAACATTCTTTCCAACATTTCACAATACATAAAGGTACCAATCAACACTTACAATGAAGATTTTTATAAGAAGGGGTGATGTATAATAAACATATAAAATAATATCTAAGAAAATACAATGACAGAAAAAATAAAATAAATAAATGATGATAATGATAAAACAAGAATCATTATGGAAAGCAAATTATAAGTAAAATAAAGTAGGAAGGGCATTAATCAATAAAATAAAATTTAATCAGAAAGTAATGAAATTTTCTAGCATTTTTTAAATTTTATTAGAGTTATAGATTTTGCATAAAATTTCAGCTCATTTTTCCAGTGAGACATATTGGGCATACATCTTATTTTGAATCCTGCTACTGCTACTCATTTGTGTGGTGTTTATGTGTCCACAGTGACTCCCGAAGACAGTCAGACGTCCATCCTGTTGAACCAGGGGGCGTTTTCCTGGACGAGACCCCCGGGTAGCACAGACCCAGAGGCTGCTGAACCTGGAGCTGCCAAAGAAAGTCTGCACCTGCACGGTCTCACCCTCCACGTGGCTCAGGTACAGCCACTCTGTTATCACACCTTTCTTTAGCGTTCTTCTTAGATTAGTTCAAAACGCCAGCCAGGCCATAAGAAAATAAAAGACCACTGAATTTACTCTCAGTTGGTTTCAGATCGCACTTGTGATTGCATAATTTTGCATAGATTTTATGTCCCTGTGTGGATATTTTCATTTCCTGACCTGGCACACGCTGGCCCTTTAATCCGGATCAAACCATCGACTGCCCGACTGGAAACCAGTTTCCAAAGACGAAACCATAAATTGAAGCATAGAGTTCATCGATATTGAGATGTTTATGTTTATGTTTATGCATTTGGCAGACGCTTTTATCCAAAGCGACTTACAGAGTAGACACAATATTACATTTCTCATCACTATGACAATAAGCTATCCAGAGGAGAAACACTGATCAGAGTCAGTGGTGAGATAGAGATAGAGGTAGAGGGACTACAGAAGGAGTTGTGGGGGGGGTAGAGGTACGGGTTAGGGTTAAGATAGGAGATGCTCTTTGAAGAGGTGGGGTCTTCAAGAGTTTCTTGAAGACAGACAGGGACTCTGCTGTTCTTGTAGCGCTTGGTAGGTCGTTCCACCATCTTGGAACGACACATGCAAACAGTCTGGATGGTCTTAAGCGTGGTGAAGGCTCTGCTAGATGACAATCCATTGATGACCGAAGTGATCGAGTTGCGACATAAGCCTTTGCAAGATAGAGCAGCAGCAGGACTAACGTCTGTCCGGTTCAGGGCTCCCTGGTCGCCGTGGTGGGAAAGGTGGGCTGCGGAAAGAGCTCCTTGCTGGCTGCCCTCACCGGAGAACTCAGCAGGTTTGTTGCCGTGCATCCTTTTTTTCAGGGCATTCTGACAGAGACGATGTAGCGAATACGTAAGGATTTGCCGTGTCGTATTCGCTCTCTCCGTCCGCAGGCTCAGCGGCGTTCTCTACGTCGCAAACCGAGAGGCCGGTTTCGGCCTGGCTTCCCAGGAGCCGTGGATCCAGCACGCTTCAGTACGGGACAACATCCTTTTCGGGAAAGACTACGACGCTGCCTTCTACCAGGCTGTGATCGAGGCCTGTGCTCTATCAGAGGACCTGAACGTATGCCATCATCTTCATTGTCAATGACCAATCAGAGTAACAAAATAACAGGAAAATAAAGACAGAAAAAGAGTTTTGGAAGAACACTCAAGAGATCATCCATGTTAAAAATGATCGGATTAGCACCAGGTCTGAAAATGTGACATGATAAATGACAGTGTGTCATTATTTATCTGGAAAAATCATTTCAATTGTTGAATCAGTATGAAAACAGACCTCATTTAGATGCCCCCCAGTCGAGCAGCCTCTGGTTGCAGTCTGTAGGAAGCCTCGGTTTGATATCCAACTCCTCGCACATCGAAGTCGGCCATTTTGATTAGGTCATGTGACTAGCAGCTTTCTCAGGTAGAAACGAAACTTTACTGTCTATACGAAATCGGAAGACAAACGATGTCCTAACCCTGACCCTAACCCTAACCCTGACCCTAACCCTCCACCCTTCATAATTGTGAGAAATAAATATTTTTTGGGTTAAATTTGTTTGGACTTATTGTCCAAACCTATTTAACATACACTATTTTAAGCTAATATTATGCATAGAGTTTAAATCAGTGTTTGCCAGATTGATTTAACTATTTTTAATAGACAATGTCTATTTAGCCATGAAGCAATTAGGATTTTCTTGCCTGGGATCTTCTTATTGGTGACGTAATAAAAATGGCCGACATGGATATGGGCGGAGTTGGATATCCATCCTTGGCTTCCTGCAGTCTGCAGCCAGATGTACTTGCCCCAGTTGGTTTTTCCGTCACGAGTTGAACGCATTCACTGTCCGAATAATTACCTCTCCATTCCTTCGATTGAAGGTTTTGCCAAACGGTGACAGGACGGAGGTGGGGGAAAATGGAGTGACTCTGAGTGGAGGACAGAAAGCCCGGCTGGCTTTAGCCAGAGCTGTTTACATGGTGAGTCCCCCCCACACCCCCCACAGTAATAATAATAATAATAATAATCTTTATTTGTAGAGCAATTTTCAAAAACAAGTTACAAAGTGCTATAACAAGTGTAAAGACAATAACACCCAAGAGATAATAATACAAAAACAATCTTAGATAAAAGCATGAAAAACATTGAAAAGACTAAAATACACGTTTAGGATAAATATAAAATCAGTAAAATACAATAAAATAAAATAAAAGGGATAAAATAAAGTCAAATAAGATCGGGAAAGGCTCTCCCATAAAAGTATGTTTCAAGAAGGGACTTAAAAGAGTTAACTGACTGAGATGTAAAGAGGTTTTACCACCAAAAGCGTTGACAGATATTTGATGTACTGTACTCAAGTCAAATATCAAATGAGTTCTCATGTATTTCTTTCCATTGCTGAATTCCATTGACAGCTGAAGACTAATACCCATATTCTGACATGTCAGGTCGATTTGTGGAGATTTTTATGGTCAGTTCTGCCCGCGTTAGCGAGGGAAACAGTCAGCCAAACGTCAAACAGGACAGAGAAACCCGTTGTCTGCTGTCTGTCTGACGTGGGCTTTTTTCTCCATCCCGTCAGGACAAAGACATCTACCTCCTGGATGACCCACTGGCAGCAGTTGACACAGATGTGGCCGAACACCTCATGAAGAAATGCATCATGGGGCTCCTGAGGGGAAAGACCAGAATCCTCTGCACGCACCGCATAGAGTTTGTGGACAAAGCGGACGTGATGGTCCTCATGGACAACGGAACAATCATTAAAACAGGTTCAAACAAAAATCGGCATTATACAGCGATGCCACAGAAATGTCCTCCCAGGTGGCATGCCGCCTTTATTCTGGAGAGATTTTCTGGGGCACCATGACGTGCAAAGACTTCAAAATAAACTCAGCATCATCACACAAATACTGGAAATTGGTGGGAGGACTTTATACATTTACAAAGGGGTTGTTTCGACTTTAACGGAAACTTTCGCCTTCCTTATCCAATAGAATTTGTAATGGAACATGTTGGCTAACAGAAAACAAGCTTTCATTGAAGAAGAAAAAAACGACATCACCTTAAAAACGCTTTGAAGGTTTTTCCACGGAAAGAAATTGCTCAGTTTTAGCTTGTGCATGAGCATACTGACTGCATGCTTAGAGGCTTCAGCATTCCTTTTCAGCTTTTATTGTCTGAGTTATACTGGTAACATTATCAAGATCCAATATTGAATTTACATATCTATATAGTAATTATTCCATTTACTTTTTCTCAAACAGGGCCACCAGCAGAGATCCTTCCTTTGGTACAGACTCTGCCACAAATGGAGAGAAATGACCACATAGCAGAACAGGATGGTATGTTTAAGTTCTAACAGACTGACTAATCTCTGGAAGTCATTGGAGGGTCACCACCCAAACCATCATCTGTTCTTTGACTTTATGTTCACTATCAAATATCTCAAAACTGTACGTACTGTAATCTGTGTTTGTCGGGAGGGGCATTGCAAATCAGAATGATTAACACAGTAAACAAAGAACCTGTTAACCATTAGCATTGTTATTGTGAGGGTGTTGGTATTGCTCATTCATCCAGTTGATAGAATATTACTAAGCAGCATTTACAAAGAATGCCGATGTGGTAAAAAAGCTGAAATAGTCGAGCACGGATTCTTTTATTAAAGTCAGGTGTGGTTGAAAAACATAAAAAGCATGTTTGCTGTTTTGTTTTTTCTCCCTCTTCATGATTGAAACCAGATAGCACAGAACAGGATGGAGACAAACCCGAATCTTCCTCTGACCTGTTCGTGGATGATGATCCACATTTGTTAGAGGGGGAACGGAAGCAAGTGGGAGGCCTGGCGTGGAGGGTCTACCAGACCTACTGGCGCGCCGTGGGCGGAGTGCTGGCCACCTCCATCCTGTTGTCCCTACTCCTCATGCAAGGTTTGGAGGGGATCCTCGCTTTTTCCCTGACCCTAACCCTAAACCTGACCCTAACCGTAACCCTAACCATGACCCTAACCCTGACCCTAACGCTAACCTTAAACCTGACCCTAACCATAACCTTAACCCTGACCCTAACGCTAACCCTAAACCTGACCCTAACCGTAACCCTAACCCTAAACCTGACCGTAACCCTAACCCTAACCCTGACCCTAACCGTAACCCTAAACCTGACCCTAACCGTAACCCTAACCCTAACCCTGACCCTAACCCTAACCCTAACCCTAACGCTAACCCTAACCTTCCACCCTTCATAATTGTGAGAAATAAATATGTTTTGGTTAAATTTGTTTGGACTTATTGTACAAACCTATTTAACATCCACTATTTTAAGCTAATATTATGTATAGAGTTTAGGGTTAGGGTTAGTGTTTGCAAGATTAATTTCACAATTTGTAAATTAATGTCTATATTGCCATGAGGCAATTACAATTTTTTTGCCTGGGATCTTCCTATTGGTGACGTAATAAAAATGGCCGTCTTGGATATGGGCGGAGTTGGATATCCATCCTTGTACTCGCCCCAGTCGGTTGTTCAGTCACTGCCTTTCACCGCTCGGCGCACAGCAGATGAGCCGGTTGTTCTGTTTCTGTGTTGTGTCGGATATTCAGCCTCAAAGAACGCTTCGGACTGGTGGCTGTCCCACTGGATATCAGAACTGAGAAGCAACGGTTCCTCAACGACCAACGGCTCCTCCTCCACCCCCGTCGCGTCCCCTCACCTGCTGCTTTTCTCACCCGGTGGACTACTGTGAGTTCACCACGTAGCTTCTGTCATTACATTGGCACTGCATCCTTTTGTACAAGTTAAATAATATGAAAAGATTTGTTCAGAAACTTGTAATATTGTGTATAATTTAGCTAAAAACTGACTCAGCAAAATCCAGTGCAGCCCTAGACACATTCTGCTTCAAACTAGCTGAAAACTAAAAACAAGGGCACATATTAAGAATTATATTGTTTATATTTCCTGATCAGAATGAATATTTACCAATGTACATTTTTCCTGAACAATTAATTTGCACAGTACCTATAGAATTGTATAGATAAATGACAAATTGGACTATTCGCTTTCCACTGGACATTATTCTGTAAAACCCCTGAATAACTGACAGGGTTATGCAGATTACATTTTATATTGATACATTTTAAACAAAGGATCAAAAAAGGAGTCCTTAAGTCTGCATGTATTTAGTAAAAATAACAGTAAAACCATCAAACGCATAGATAAAGTTCAAAGTAAGCCTCATTTCTATGTCTTCTGAAACTTGTTTAAGCTTTCCCTGAATTAGATAAATTGACCGTTTCCCGCCCAGGTCACCTCTGCCCTCCGTGGAAGCTTTTGCGTCCAACAACACAAGTCTGGACGTCAGGTTCTATCTGACAGTCTACGCTTCTATCGCCGCGTCGAACACTGTGTTCACGGCCCTCCGAGCCTTCCTTTTCGCCTACGGAGTGGTCTGTGCTGCCTCCGCCATCCACAACAGACTTCTGGACCGGGTCCTTAAGGTGCGTCACAGGAGCTCCGATAACAGGTTCCAGTCAGTCAGTCAAACTGGGTCTCAAATGCTCTTAAAGGGACATTGTGTAGTATTTTAAGTATTTTATTAGCTAAAATCATTGTCTTCGTTTCTAAATGTGTCCTCATTTGGTGTAAAATGGCCTCTGCAATGATCTGTTATCTCCTCATAAATGAAGAATTTCCTTTCCGTGTGTACACAGGACGAGTTTCCATGGCGATCCGCCATTTTGAAAAACTATAATGGCAGAGAGGGACATAAAGCACTAGTCTGCCTGTCTAGCTAATCCACAACACATTTTTTTTCAGAGCCAGAGTCACGTGACAGAAATTTATTTTAAATTCTTTTTTTTTTTTATTCATTTAAATGAATTTTTTTAGATTACAAACTCCATCACCTGAGAGAAAACTGGATGATGTGGAAGTCATGTTGTCATTACTTCTTAATGCATGATGGCTAGCGTAGCTGTAATACCCATTTGGAAACATGAGGCTCTAGAGAGCACGATTTGTTAGAATTCAAAATACAATTTCACCATTAGATGCGAGAAATTCCTACACCGTGTACCTTTAACCCTTTAAAGCCCGATCCAAGAATAAAAAAACAGAAAAATTACTTTTTTTTGGTTTGAGGCATTTATTTGGCCTTTTAACAAAATATGTAAAAATAAAAAACAGAAATACATTTTTGATATGAATAATTTGTTACTATGTGATAAGTCCAGATTATTTTGTGTGTAGTTTTCTGCCCCCCGTTATCAGGTATATCTGATTGTGTACAATAGGATTTTGAGCAAAGTTTTTAAACATCAAATTATGCAAAAGGTGTCAGATGCAAAACATTTCAGAAACCGTATGTATCAAATATGATACATTTGGCATTACAGGGTTAAGCAAGAGGACTTGTGCTCAGACTAGCCAGCCTAGTTCGATTACAGCTAATGGGTCTTTCTGTTCGTGCTCCTCCAGGCCACCGTGGCCTTCTTCGACACCACCCCGCTGGGCCGAATCCTCAACCGCTTCTCCTCGGACTTGTACAGCGTGGACGACAGCCTGCCGTTCACCCTGAACATCCTGCTGGCCAACGTCTTCGGGCTGCTGGGCATGCTGGCGGTCATCGGCTACAGCCTGCCCTGGGTGCTGGTGGCGCTGCTGCCCCTGGCTCTGCTCTACCACCGCACGCAGCACTTCTACCGGCACACCTCCCGGGAGCTCAAGCGCCTGTGCAGCCTCACCCTGTCGCCCATGTACTCGCACTTCTCCGAGACGCTCACGGGGCTCGGGACTATCCGGGCCAGCGGCAGTTCAGCCAGGTAACGGACGGAGACAGAGACGGCTTTACAGCCCGACTCATTCGGAATATCCCTTCACATCTGATATTTCTGCTTTTTGATTTACTTCTTTTTCTTCAACTTAAAGGGGGACATATTATGTAAACCAAGTTTTTAATAATTTGATTATGTACATTTGGGACTGTGGAGGGCCTTTCAGCAGGCAAAATGTGAAAAAAAATGACTCAGTCATATTTTTGTGGGCCGCCTCAGTCTCAATACAGGAGATAAATCAGGAGGTTTCAGAAATCGGTAGCTTACAACGTCATCAGCTCTAGCTCATTATAATATTCCAGCCTTTCACCTGCATGTTGCCCCCCACCTCAGCTTATTCCGCCTATCTGTGGCAGACGCCGTGGTAACGTGAGTGTCAGCGTTAGCATGGTAGCGTTAGCGTGCCGACTTCGGCACCCCTCCCGGAAGAAGTGGGTGGATTGCCTGTGTCTCATTTGCATTTAAAGAGACAGGCACTCAAAACCGAGCGCTCTGAACGGGGCTGTTTTGGCAGGGTGATTGAACTGCTATTGGGCTTCATCCTTATGGTAATTTGACCAAAGTTGTCACAGACATTACATTAGGACACCAGGGAACTAGTTTAACTTGTTGAAATAGGGTATAATATGTCTCCTTTAAGCACAAAACATTTGTCAGTCCCTGAAAACGTTTTGCTGTGTATTTAAACTCGTCGCACACTGAAAAAGGGCTGGATTCTAAAACCTGGAACTGGAGGAATTGTTTTCTGTGGCGTCAGGTTTGAGGAGGAGAGCGCCAGGCGACTGGAGCAGAACCAACGCTGCCTGTTCCTCAGCACCGCCGCCATGCAGTGGTTGGACATCCGCCTGCAGCTGATCGGGGTCGCCGTGGTGACGGGCCTCGGGGCGATCGCCGTCCTCCAGCGCCAGTACGCCGCCGTTGATCCCGGTGAGCCGCCGGCCGCAAAGCGGCGAGCGCGCTCCACAAAGAGCGCCGGCCGTTAAAAAAGCTGCTGTGTTTTGTGTCCGCGTCCGCCCAGGTCTGGTCGGCCTGTCCTTGTCCTACGCGCTGTCCATCACATCGCTGCTGTCCGGCCTCATATTCAGCTTCACGCAAACGGAAATGCAGCTGGTCAGCGTGGAGCGGACAGAGGAGTACTCCACCGGCCTGCCAGTGGAGCCCCAGCATCAGAACGCTCAGGTCAGAAAGAACGCTGCCTCTGACACACGTTGAAAGAATTACTCAGGTCAGATAAGACTAGAAAAATGCAGGGGGTCACGGAACATGCTGTGTGTAGCACTCATCGCCTCAACAACATTGCTCCCATGGTAAGGCACGGTGGTGACAGTATCATGCTTTCGAAGAAATGCGAGATATCACTTAAAAATCGACAAATTCTTAAGGAAACCCTGTTTCCCTCTTCCAGAAAACTGAGTTTACTGTCTGCTTTTACTTTCAGGCATGTTATTACAAAGTTCCAACAAAATTTCTCTGTTTAACTCACTGACTGCCAGCCATTTTCAAAACAGAGAGTCCCATACTGCCAGAGTTTTTTGAGCATTTTGACTGATTTTTCAAGAGCCACAGAATAGTTTGTGCTATGACTATGTAAACACCGAACACATCAAAAGAAAGAGTAGACTCTCTTCTTTCACCAGGAAATTTTTTTTGTTTTTACCTTATTCCGTTCTTCCTCGACTTGCGTCTCACCGGCGCCATTTCTCTCATAGCGAACCATTACGTTTTTCTTATTTGCCTACAGTCTATGCTCATCTCCCATCAAAATTGGCACTGCCACCTAGAGGGTCAATTTGTTACTACATACTCTGTCTAGAAGCCTGATATTTACGGACAAGCTTTAGCAGATCGTCCCCCCAAGCCACTCGCGTTGAAAAACATAAAAGACGTCTATAGACGTCTTTGGCAGTCAACGGTTGTATTTGAATTGACGTCTATAGACGTCTTTGGAAGCCAATGAGTTAATAAACAGTGTTTGGTTATTATAATAGTTTCCCTCAACAATCCACCTCTGGTCCGTGTTGTTGCTTCACCGTTTGCATCTGAACCTCTCTCCTCTGACACCAGCTTCCCCCTGCCTGGCCCAGGCAGGGCTGTGTGGAGTTCCGGGACGTGGTCGTGGCCTACAGAGAGGGTCTTCCCAACGCTCTGGACGGAGTGACTCTGACGGTGCGACCGGGGGAGAAGATCGGTATATTGGGACGCACAGGCTCGGGCAAATCCACCATGTTCCTGGCCCTGTTTCGTATGGTGGAACTCAGTGAGGGGAGGATTCTCCTGGACCAGTTAGACATCAGCACCGTGGGGCTGGCTCAGCTCAGGTAAGCCGGTTTCATTTTGAGACCTCAGGGGGGAGGAACGGCTAATTGGCTAGGAAGATAAATGCGTTTCAGAGGTTTTTAGGATAGCCGTTTCTTTTCTCTGCAGGTCAAGGTTGGCCATAATTCCTCAGGACCCGTTCCTGTTCAGCGGAACCGTCAGGAGGAATCTGGACCCCTGCGGTCAGCACCTGGACCAGCAGCTCCTGGACGTCCTGGTCCAGTGCCACCTGAGCACGGTGGTCAGCAGGATGGGTGGGTTCCTGATTCAGCAGCCACAGAATGAGGCTTTAAGGCCAGAGGGCGTGGTCCTTTCTAAACTGTTGAGGATAAACTGATTTATCTTATTGTGGCCCAGTTTATTCTGCCTGTTAAAAGGAAGTTTTTCCTTGCCTGTGTCGCCTAGTGCTTGCTCATGGTGGGAATTGTTGGGTTTCTGTAATTAACTTCAGAGTAGGCTCTGACCTGCTCTGTTTGGAAAGCGCTGTGAGACAACTGTTGTTGTGATGTGGCGCTATATAAATAAAATTGAATTTAATTGAATTGGCCCGTTTTTATTCAGGGATCTGAAGGCTCAACAACATGCTTCCACGATTAAGCATCCTTAGTTTTATTCTTCCCTCTTCTGTTCACTTCCTCTAATGTTTGTATCGGGCTAAAGTATTTCTCTAATGAGCTCTTTGTGCTGATGTAGAAGGAATGGTTGACAAACTCTGGTGTTCTTTGTGATTCCAGGCGGCCTGGACGCTGAGGTGGGAGAAAGGGGGAAGTGCTTCTCTGCAGGACAGAGACAGCTGCTGTGTCTGGCCAGAGCTCTGCTGACCGAGGCCAAGGTGGGTCAGAGCCCTCTCTCTCACAAACCACTGCGCTCGCAAACAAAGCCGGAGACGAAACGGCCCGATGCTTTCAGGATCTGTTTCCCTCTCACGGTTCTCATGGTTTGCCTTCGTGGCTAATCGGCCCCGAGGCCATAACCCCAAATGGGCGTCGTTAATGTTCTCAGGCTTTGAATCTTTGCGTGCGTCATCCTGAGAAAAATGTGCTCTAGGAGACACCTTCCCCAGGGTAGAACGGCTTCTGAGAACCAGGAGCATCCTCCTCTCAGTGACTAACCCCCTCCACACTGAAGTAAACTTCTTTCAGCTCCTTTTAATGATTTTGTGGACTCATTTTTTTGACCGCGAAAGGTGAGGGTTGGAAGAAAAACCGGGCACTAACCTGAAACCAGCTCCGCTCACCAGCCCTATTTGCCTCTCATTCTCCAAGTTCAACCTTCGGTCACTCACTAGCAGGATCCAGAGACACTAAAACTCACTCATTTGAGGAAGAGACAGAGACTCGGTTCAGTAGTTAAGAGAAAATGAAGTATGATAAGAAGATTAAGGTATCTATATGAGAAATTAGGATGTCTCATTGTGCTCTGTGCATGCCTGCTGTGTTAATTGCCTTAACTGAAACTAAAAGAGTGCCTAAAACTTAAAGAACCTGCTAGAAAAAGCCCAGAACGAAGCCTGTATGAAACGCTGTCTACGACGAAATTAGTTACCAAGTTAACAAGTCAAATTTTCTCACGGTTTCAATATAGTAAATTCCTACACAGCTGTTTTTATCTGCCAAATCCACGTGTCCCAACCAGGAAAGCCTGTTTTTTTTTTTTCCCCCCGCCCTGCAGGTGCTTTGCATTGACGAGGCCACAGCCAGCGTGGACCAGAAGACGGACGCCCTGCTGCAGCAGACCATCAGACGAAGGTTCCAGGACAAGACCGTTCTGACCATCGCCCACAGGTAAGACCTCTTTTTTTTTTTCCCGGTTTGGGGAAGACCGCACGCAGAAAAAACCAGACGAGCCTCATTCCCCAGGGTCAACACCATCATGGACAGCGACCGGGTCCTGGTGATGAACGCGGGGAAGGTGGTGGAGTTCGACACCCCCGCCGCTCTCTGCCAGACGGACAACTCGGCCTTCCAGAGGCTGATCAGAGAGCCAGGAGACTGATTCCTCATCGTAAAAAGGTTTCCATTCCACAGCAAAGCACTACACTGGGCCCGGACTGAAGGCTCACATGGACCAGCGACTCGCACAGGATCACAGCCATTTTAAAAAAAAATTTCCCTTTAAATGTTTGTATCCTTTATGTCTCCATGGGAGAAACTGTCGGCAGTTCTTTCAAACTGCTTGCGCACCTGAAAATAAAACGGGTTAAAACGTTTTCCTTTGCTTTTTCAGGATGCCAACAGATAAATGGGGGAAGATAGAACTTTGCTTTGGTGCTCAATCGGTCGAATTACATAGTTAGACTAACTCTACAAACAGAAATGCCCCTTTTAGCTTTGTTTTTCACTATTTTTTTATCATTATATTTTCTGTCATGTTGCATTCAGGCTCTGATTTAGGGCCAGTGGTGAAACAAAAAAATACATTAGGCCAAAAATCACCTGATCGTCTGTTTAGCTGCAAGCAGTCAGACAAGGAACCTGTTATACCGACTGAATAACATTCTATTCACATCATTCAGGGCCGGCCACAGACTCTCCTTTTGTTACAAATCTGCTTCTGTTTGCAGAATCTCAATTTTTTAGAAGACATTTGACCATTTCTGTAAAATAAAGTCTCCTGTGGATTGTCAGTGATGGTAATCTTCTGTTGTGCATAGTTTGCATTGGTTCCTCTATTTACTTTAGATAGTTTAAGCAGAAGTAAACAAGAGTATTTGAGCCTAAGACAAAGCTAGTTACACAAGCAGACCAAAAGAATCCAAACAGAATCCCCCCAAAACATGCTGCTGTCTAGGTTTCCCTCCTTAAACTCACCTGACCAGGTGAAAGGAGAAGAATGGAATAGGGCAGTGGCCACTTTTTTGCAGAGCAACGGCCTCTGAAAACTGGAATATGGCAACGTTGGTTTTAGAGTTTTTTTTCAATAAAAACACGCAGGCTGCTGAATGAATAACAGTGCCATTCACTGCGATTTGGAATAAATTGTTCCCACTTTTCCACGTCTCCTACACGGACTCGTCTTGTACAGACCGGATCTGTCCCACATGATGAAGGAGGAAGTCAGCCTACAGGTGTGTGTCTTTTCTCATATTTCCAGAGTAGTTGTTATGTACATTTATACTTATTTACATGTCATACGTGTAATGAAAGTTGTCAGTATGAGCTTTGACAGGGAAGCGTGATCAGACATCTTTATATCCACCATGCTGCTTTATTGGCGGTTAAACTGGATGATGATTAACAAAGCCACTGATTTGTTGTGGCAGTTGTGAATCCAGTTTTTTTTATTTTTTTTTATCTCCGCTTGATAACACTCGTTGTTGAGCTCATCTGCCGGCTGGATCTGTCCCGGTAGGATTAAGGAACGTCTGTTGGGTAAGTCTTTTTCTCCGACAGCTTCTTTTGTATCTAAACAGTGACTGTAGACGGAGTGAGTCACCGGGTGAATACCGGCCGCTCCTTTGGTCCGGGTCAGCATATTTTCTCACGTTGTTGACACGCTCGTGTTGTCAGGGCGAGTGTTCTTTTCTATTTTTTTGTGTGTGTTTGCGCCGTTCCGGTTTTCACCAGCAAGAGATAAACTACAGCCAGATGTGTTTTGTATCTGTGTGTGTGTGTGGGAAAATACGGCCGCTGTCAGATAATCGGCATGTCAGAAACTGGACTTTCATTGTCCACTAAGTGTGTTTTTATTTTTGTACACACCAGACCTGGGTGTGTGGTAGTCAGGGTGTGTTTGCGCGAGGGTGTGTGAGGGGACTGTTTGTACCTGTTGATATCTATAATGGTGGCAGGACAGTTTTTTTTTCTTTTTTAGTGGAACCTGTTTGTCTGCTTCAGGGTAAGTTTTCCTCCCAGACCGGCGCTCCCGTCCTCAGTAGCGAGCCGGCGCTCTCTCAGCACGGACTGCACACACACACAAATACACACACGCGCGGGTCACCGACTGCACACGCCCCCGACGGCTGCCCGATGCACCTCCAGGTCAGTGTGGTCACTTTCATTCCCGTTGGTTCCTGTAAAGTGCAGAAGTTCAGGTTCTGTGAAAGTAGTTTCTGTCGAACCAGCATCTGTGAGCTAAAATATGCACGGCAGCTTTCAAAAGATGTTTTTTAAAAACATTCTGAGCATTCTGTTGGCATCTAGTGTCTTCCTACTGGTCACTAGACGTGTCTCTTATTGAGAATTTGTGTTTATACAAAAGGCCTAATACAGTTTCATGGTTGTCCGCTTTACTGTTTCTGCATTTTGACTTTTTGTGACTGAACATTTTCACTTTTACAAATGAAACTGGTGGTGATTGTCTATTATTCACTATTATTCTGCCTTTCGTCGTTCATTAAATGACCTATTATTACAAAATATAGTTTCATGGTTATCCGCTTTACTGTTTCTGCATTTTAAGTTTTTGTAACTTAACATGTTCACTTTTACAAATGAAACTGGTGGTAATTGACTATTATTCACTATTATTCTGCTTTTCTTTGTTAATCAAATTACCTATTATTACAAAATTAGGATATTTTCATTTATAATTATATAGATATGATTAGTTTATAGAAATTGACAAACTATGCTGTTGCTCAATATCACATATTCCAAATTATATGCTCACATTATACTTGCATTACAATGAATAATTAAGAATTATCTTTATCTGTGTATTTGTGAGAAAGCACTCTTAAATGATGAATGATAGCAGCAATGAAAGCCCATTCATGTATCAGATTCATACACGTTAGATGGAATTGTTTAGTCATGAAAGACTTTGAGTCATGTTGTTTTGTGTGGGATCATTGACAGGTTAGGCGTTCCGCTCAGAATTACCGTTTCATGTCATATTTCGGGACATGACGTGAACGCCGGAGGTCCACTGCCAGGATTCCTGTATTAGAAAGCAGTGGGTGTGGTCAGCTTACAATATTGGAAACACCACAAAGCAGAACACTTGTTCCCAGCACTCTCGATAAACCTGTTTCCTTCTCAAAACATGCTAGCTCAGCCCAGGGCAATAGCTCACATTCCTGTCACTCTTCCAGGTTCACGCGGTTACAGAATACTCACTCTTCCCGAAGATGTTCCACTCTGTTTTTGCTTTTATATGATGCAAAGTGTTTTGCCGTTTAGCAGACAGATTTTTCCGGCATGTGGGAAACAAAAAGCTTCTGTGTTGTACGAATTTAAACATGTTTGACTTCATTTTTGACCTGTTTAAATGCCGGACTGTGGTCCACGCTAGGGGTGTTAGCGTGATAGACTGAAACAGAAACTTCCTTGATCCTTTATCTAGTCCCTAAAAGCATCTGAACTCATGTTCATTCTAAATTGCGCTTTAATTTTTCTTTTCCAGCTATGAAACTACATTTTAGTGAACAGCATCTTGATCTCCCGTTTTCGATATAACTAATTACAGGTGCTTTCTCTCTACGGCCTACTTGTATCCCCAACTTTTCTTAAACCTCCATTTGACTTTTTTCCCTTAATATCAGATTCCGTTTAATGATTAATTTCCTATTATCTTCAGGGTTGGTGAGAAATACACGAATTATCAACAGAAATCATGGTGAGAAGCATCAACACACCTCGATTCTTACATTTTGGTTTCAGATCTTTTTTTATCAGTGTCTCGTGGACGAACGCCTCTGTTGAACACAGTTTCTAACATGTTTGCAGCCAACACACCGCAGGGGGAGGAGCCTGTCTGAGGCCTTGACCCTGGAGCAGTCAGAAGAGGGGGGGGTGGTCATTTCCAGCATCAGCAGTGCATCACACAAACAGGACTTGAAGGAAGGTATAAGATCTGACCTTCCATCAAAGATCTCTTCTCTTTAAAACTGTCAAAGTCCTTAAATACCAGTTTGTATACTGTGGTGTTATGTAAAAACTTGATTTGTCATTCTCAGGAGATGAAATCCTTGGGGCTACAATCCATTTTGACCATCTGTCAAAGGACGAAGTGTTGAAAGTATTGAGGTTGATGGAGCCCTTTGATGACAAAATCCAGGTCCTCACCCGGAGCAGCCTGAGCAGGAGCCTTGACGATTTGGATCAACGTTGCCGGACTCCTGAGGCAGTAGGTGTTATACAGATAATATCAACTCCTGTGATGGA